>OZ005750.1:5091546-5561546 GCA_963930835.1 Spongia lamella | reverse complement strand
TCTTGGCCTCAGCTGATATCAAAGATTTTGGTCGCACTGTCGCACATATACCTATTAAATTTTACAATGCTGCTTCTCTGATTGGCCTCGCATTTTTTTATACCCAGGGTGTTTTTGTTTATACTAAGTAACCAGACATGGCTATTGCTTATGTAATAATTTATGATGACTGTACTAATCACTATATTACAAAATGCATGACAGTAAATTTGTCACTGATGCGTAAACTAAAGTGAAGCTCTAAGGTAAATAATATCAATTACAATCACAAGTACCTGTTAAATTGCTTTAATAAAGCTTGGGATTCAACCTCTTTGGGTATGACATATAGGTCTTCTTGTTTTAATTCTCTCTTATATCCTTTCCAGATCAATGGATCTAACCAGCTAATCAGAGAAAGTATACATACGTACTAGCAGGATACAAGACACATAATATTGATAGTATTAGCTAATACATAGTTGACTGCATGAACATGAGAAAGCTAAAAATATTACTTCCTTTTGTGTATATGCTACACAAGATCTGTTCAGTGTAAAATGTTTGATATTTTGGCAAGTTGTCTATAGCTCTGGTATTTTGGAAACTTTATAAGTAAAATGGTGGAGCTCCCCACAGATCAAGTTACATTATTCAGATTTAATATGTACAGTAAAACAAGCTTTTACCAAACCTCATTGATTTACAGTGTATTAGCATTTTCTTATGGAATGAAAAATTTTCAATTAGCTATACTTATGTGCTTCAACTGACATACAAACAGTTGCATATGATTTACTATACCAAAAGAAAAGTTTTGAAATCAGTGTTGCTTTCCCACGAGGATCTTTAGAAGAATTAGTTTGACATCTAGTTGACCTCCCACGAGTTTCATTTTCGTGTTTCATCGCTCGAAAATCATACAAGGCCCTAGAGTACACTATCTACGGAAGTCAACGCTTCAGTATCCCTTTTATATTTTGCAATTGGCCGCCCGAATATAAAAGAAAACAATCCCGTTAAGTAATATTCTAATTAATGCTCACTAATAATATAGATTAGAGGAGAGGGTCTTTATTAAATTTTAATTCGTAGTAAACAAGTTACGCGAAATACTGTAAAGTGATATGGTTTATTTTGCTTGAATGTCAAATATCAGCTTATTTTATTAGTGTTGCATCAATGCTGTTGCTGATCAATTAGTAGTCCCATCATCTATGGTAGCCATGGGTCATATATCATGAGAGTGAAGTCGTAATAATTAATGAGACTAGCTATATCTCTGGAATCCATGGTGGCTAGGCACCATCATAATCTATATCTCCGGCTAGCATCCATGGTAATCAGATAGCTACACTGAGTGATACCATCATAATGACATTGCTGACCATGCAGCATAAAATCCCGCAATACCAAAATACAATACTTCCTGACATTTCTGTGGCCATATTTCAATCATATTGCAACATTTTGTATCAATTGATTACAATTTCTAGTTAATAAAAAGCTTCTCCGACTAAAAGATGTCACCAACAACACATGCTCAGTAATTAAATAAGCTGGTGATCATTGTACCATTATGGTATTGATCATACACCCCTGGTGAATCAGCATATTGACCATAGTGCAAGCAGTTAGTAGTTAGCTAGTTGATCCATGCTGTGCTAATTATGTTCGCTCATGATTCATGGAAGATCATGCATGTTTCAGTATTATAGCTAGCTATAACCTCTCTCTGCATAGTACCCAAGAGATCACACTAGTCCCTACAATGTCGAATCTTATCATTCATCAATGTATATGTGTTTAAGTACTTTCTTTGTTAAACAGTCAAATTACCTCTTTAACAGCCTGTTAGTTAGCATATTTTTGTATTGCTACCTGGCAGCATTTGTTATTTTATTTGTATGGCTATATACATGCATGCATTGAAGTGTTAATGCCTGACTTGAAATACAATGGAAACTGTGTAATGTAATATGTGTGTAGGTGACCTCCTGTCTTATTTAAATAGAATAAGCACCACCTGAGAAATAATTGACTTTGTGGCCTTGCAATTGGTTACCGTATAGATATAATAAATAGTGTAAACAAGTGTTTAATGCACATAATTCAAAGCAAATACTGAGTTATGTAGATATCACATCTCATATCACATGGTGAGGGGGTTTCCAGACACACGACAGATGTGCATCCTTAAAGATAATAAAGCAGCTGGATGTTCATTGTACTGTATGGTATAGCTAACTATATAGTTGTACATGACATTACTATTCCCAATGGCTTATAAGTTATCATATTAAGATTTATCAAGGTATGCACAAATGAATGGATAAACTGATTTAGAGCATATGATGATGCCAGTCATCAGGCATTGTCAGCCGGCTTTCAATCTTTATCATCCACCAATTGGTTATTTATGGAGAGGAAGTTTCTGAATATATAGCCATATAGTTGAGTGTGCTTACGTTAATATTAGTTATCATAATTATGCAATATAAATAAACATTTAGCAACAATTCCAGCACAGTCTACACCAGAGAGTGAAATTATAGAAAGCTCAATTTCATGTTGTAGCAAATCCCTAGCAGAATGTAGACACACATACTATTACATATTCATGCACATTAAGAATATCATAAATATCACAGTATTGTCATATTTAGTTATCATCATAACTCCATATACCAAATAATCACTTAAATTTCCAGGTGAGTCAGGTAAAATGTATCGTATATTGCAAATTGTTCGAGGTGGAAAAGTTTTGCGGTTTTCGCAGATTAATTGGTGACCATGAAACTTTTCCAGCTAAACTTTTCCGTTCTAGTTTTAAATTGGAATATCACGGTCGAACACTACAGGAAGAAAATAGGACTGTCAATGCGATCTACAGATGGTTATTTCGAACTCCTCTACCATTTAAGATTTCATGTGTCCACGCAGTTGGCATACCGCGCATCGGCATTGCCGTAACTGTATCTCAGGCTACACTGTGTGATTTCCAGCTGGATACAATCTTACAGCCACACTGCTTAGCCATATCTGCCAAGGTTAGAAAGCGACAAGTTAAGCGGTAAATATAATTATTTGGAATTATTAAGCAGATGCGTTCGATTAATGAAATCGCATCGTCTACGCATGTGAGCACATTTTGACTAGGGCGAACGAACCGTGAACGTTTTCCAGCAAATTTGAAGTACTTGTCCATCCGCGAAACTTTTCCACCTCGAACAATTTGCAATACCGTATATTGCAAATTATTCGAGGTGGAAAAGTTTTGCGGTTTTCACGGATTAATTGGTGACCACGAAACTTTTCCAGCTAGACATTTTCGTTCTAGTTTTTAAATTGGAATGTCACGGTCGAACACTATAGTAAGAAAATAGGACTGTTAGTGCGATATACAGCTGGTTATTTCGAACTCCTCTGCCATTAATAAGACTGATTTCACATGTCCACGCGGTTGGCATGCCGCACATCGGCATTGCCAAAACTGTAGCTCAGGCTACATTGTGTGATTTCCAGCTTGATACAATCTTACAGCCACACTGCCTAGCTATATCTGCCAAGCTCAGAAAGCGACAAGATAAGCGGTACATATAAATATTCGGAATTATTTAGCAGATGCGTTCGATTAATGAAATCTCGTACACACTTGAGCTCATTTTTGACCGGGGTGAACAAACTGCGAAAGTTTTCCAGCGAATTTGAAGTACCTTGTCCATCCGCGAAACTTTTCCACCTCGAACAATTTGCAATATACGGTATACGGTATCTGTTTATAAATGTATAATTAGGTTAATACAATTATGACTTCTTACCAAACATGAGCCATAAAAATTTATGTAATGGATAAAATACCAAACACCAAATTCTAATAGCCAATAACTAATAACTATTGCCCTCATACTGTGAATGCATAACTAATAGAACTATGTAGCTACCATGAAGTTTGGTTACTGTATCACACACCACTTGCCAAATCTGACAAATATTCCTCCCACCAAACTTTCCACTGTAGTGGAACTTTGTTAATTTGAATGGTATGGGCTGGCCAGATATTTTTAGATTAGTGAAACACTAATAATTTAGATAAAACATTAATATAACAATCACTCTAATATAACAATCTTAGGGTTTATTAACGTGATTCGGATTAGCGAGGGTCCATTGTATACTCTGTAGGTAAATTTTTTAGTACTTAGTGTAATTTATAAGTTATCCAAGGATGGGTGGTGTGGCAGTGTGATGATATGTACATGGGTTATAGCTAATCCTAGCCAATAGTACATAGCACTACACACACATGCATGCACACGCTTATACACATGAAGATACTCTCACAAGGACGTATATACATACACAAATACACTTGTATTCTCATACGTGGATGCCCACAATACATACACACATGCTCAGAAATATTGCAGCTAACTACTTGTGCATACCTAGTGGCTCTTGGTGAAGAAATTAACAAGTTGTAAAGTATAAGAGAAACAGTTAATCTTATACTCTTTGTAAACTTGGACTCTTCTTCAAGCTATGTATACATATAAAAACATAATGTGTAGCTATCAATCACAATTCAACATACGTACATACATTATACATTATATGTACTGGGTGTGAGTAACAAGTTTAGATCCAAGATGTATAGTAAAATAATAACATCACCTTGAACTATTATAGGTACATACTACAGGTATTATACTAACCTCTATCATTCGAAAAGCTTTCAGGTTCATAAGTATGCTAGTTGTTGATGGAACGTCTGGTCTTTTACCTGTTGCATTGCAGTGATATACCTGCAATTTAATAGCACAACTACGTATGAGTGTCGCACATAAATTATAGCTTGAGAGGTGGGTTGAGTGGCAAATACAGCATGATTACCTGGTAAAGCCAAGTACTATATTTGCTATAAACCCTACCCTGAATGGAGGATTAATTATTTGCTTGCATTATTGTGCTACTAAATTAAGGTACTGCATTTCTTTGAATAAAAGTTCTTTCCTTCCCAACAACTAAGTAAGACACAGGGTTTAAATGAGGAAGGCTAGCTTTTATAGAGACCGGGAATTTATTTTTAAAGGTCTAGCATTTAAGTTTAGAAGAATCTGTATCATCAGTTTTTTCAGTTTTTTAATTGTATTACAGGCAATGGAAAGTGGTAAAACCATATCTACTGCCTACTTTGAGGGTTCTGTTAAATGTTTATGTGGTCTGTGGTTAGTCCCATCCAAGGGTATTTGATTATGTGATAAACCATCCACTATGCTGTATTTGCCAACCATTATACTGTATTTTCTGTACAGGACCCTTTGTACTGTGTGAAACACAGTACAGCTTTTGCTCCCATATAAAAATACGTAAACTAAAGACTTTATTATGTACCGTAAATCAACAAAAATTTGTTGTAAAGTTTTTTTGTAAGTTACATGAATTTGAACATGAATTCGAACATGAATTCATATCGTTTTCTAACAATATTTAGATATCATTGTGATTGTATTGCAGTCCCAGGAGAAAGGAGAATTGTGCCATCACAACTATCAAATTCTTATAAGCTTTTGCTAAGTGCTTTCGGCCATTAAGCTCAGACACTATTAACTTGAGTCATTGCCTTTGAGTATCCAGTTATTTCTTATAGTCACTAGCTACAAAGTATCTGATGTGTAAAGATAAGCAAAGCATTAGAGTGACTACTAAGCAGTGCAGTACTAAGCACCAGTCTAGCTAAAACTTTCTATCATGCAGATATGTATATTATACTGAGCATATTAAGCCTATGTAGCTAAACTTTTAATTGTTACGGAAAATCTGTGTGTTTAATTTCCAGTGTTTTTGGTTCAAGTTTCCATGTAATTAACTTTTGTACGAAAGCCAATAAACACTTTTTTAAAAAACCCGAATGTTTTTCACAAAATTTTTCTGATTTATGGTATAAGTTAAAGACTATTATTCTCATAATCTTAGGAAGAACCTTATATTGTTAATTATAGTTAGTTTACCAGCAGTGTCATTTTGACTTACTTCAATATGTCTTAGTAATGATGGCTTTGCTCTATTTGCTGTAAACAGACATCCTTGCCATTTACATTTAATAACATTATCATGAAGGTGTTTATCAACACAATGTATGAAAAGGTCTTTGTGAGTATCATAACAACTGCAAGAAAATACAAAATGAAATTTTAAAAAGGTTTGGAATATATGCAGCACAAGGCAAGAATTGAGTGGCAAATATATGTCATGAGACTCTTACCAAGTGCTATATATTTCATACAAATGAAGAAAGAGGCTGTTTTATGTATTTTACACTACACTTCTTATAGTATTGATCGATGCTTTCTTTGCAAAAATGTGTCAATAGTGCTATCATTCTACAACTATTCATCACAGTTTTATAACTACACTCTTGACACTTTATGGTATATAAAGCACTGTTGTATCTTTTGATTCGCCCACGCAAAATAAATACAATAAGTGTTACTTAAAGCACTGCTGCCATTTTGTATGAAATATACAGCTGGAGGTGAGAGTCGAGTGGCAAATATAGCACGAGGCGAAGAGTGCTATATTTGTCACGAGACCCTCACCAAGAGCTGTATATTTCATACAAATAAAACAGCAGTGCTTTAAGTGTTTTATTGTATTTTACACTACTGATGTGTGAATAAAACACAAATGAATGGTTTTCTTTGATGAAAAGTGTCAATGAGCTACCATTCTATAACTACTCTATAGTTCTATAACTACCCAACCACAGTGCTATAACTACCTGCTGACACTTTATGGCATATACCGTATACGTCAAAACATTCGAGGGGGAAAACTTTCGTGGTTCATCAACAATGTGCGTTATGTAGGGAAAACTTTCGTGGTTTGCAGCCTTAAAACCCACGCGCGCCTCTGCAATACAGATTTTAGAGTGTGCACAAATTAGAATAAAGTTTAACACGCGCGCTGGGCGCATGACTGAAGCCGAATTTGAAACCGACAGTTCTGTCCGTGGTTATCATGTGTATCTAGACAATTGGACACCTGTGATTGGAGAAGGACTTCACTGCGAACGGTAATTATTTTCTAATTGTGAAGCAGGAAAAGTTTCAATGGTAAAACATTCGCGTTTTGCTAAAATCCGCGAAAGTTTTCCCCCTCCAATGTTTTGACGTATACGGTATAGCACTGTTAAACCCTTTGATTCGCCAACGCAAAATACAATAAATATTTTATTACCTTTTACAGTCTTCCCAGAAGCAACAAATCTTTGAACTGTTTTTGTTTACATGATCTTGATGTTGAGAAGTAGTATTGTTAGCTTCAGTTTTATAACTAATTAAGTTGAGTAAATTAGCATTAAGTGTAACACTTTTGGAAGAAGTACTTGTACTGCAGTTGTTTGTACTTGCAATGCACTGTGAAGATTTTAATTCACTAGCACTACTCAGTTTAAAAATTTGGCTGCTTGCAGGTAGAATTGCCTTCAGCAGCTTATTATGTGCTAAGCTCTGAATAGCATCTGGAAAAGGACCAAAAGCACTAACTTTTGAAGTTGCTGAATGGTTGAGCATGTTCTCCTTATATTGACCATTTAATTTTTTAGCATTAAAAGAACCTTGACTGTTAGATGTTGGAACTAAAGTAGGCAGTAAAGGTCTTGTTAGTTGAGTGTTTCTGCTGGCAATAATATTGGACGCTCTGCTATGTAATGCAGTTGATGATATTGTCATGTTTCCACTATTCAAGCTTTTTGGTATTATCTTTCTATGCTCATTGGAAATGTTAGTGTTAGAAAGCTGTCTTAAATTGCTTGGTAATGAATTTATAGGAGTAGTTGGTAGAGATTTTGCTGTTGCAATTGTTGATGGAAAATTCCATTCCACATTCATTTTCTTTCTAACTCCTCCAATGACATACCTACAAACAACATGTGTATACACAGAGGTCAGTGTCTGTACACTATGCATTAATGTATACTAATGACTTACTGAGGAACATCATTGCTATCAAAAATTCTTCTAGTATATGAACTGGGGAACACCATCCTGTTTAATAAACAGAGTTTATACCACAGCAGGGTATCTGTATTTGGCAGATCACAGATCAACGAATCATAAAGATTTTCAATTCTGGACTTCAAGGACACTTTTCCAGTAAAACTGAGGGCAGTTCAATTATTTTATCCTAGCTCTCAACATATAAATGCTTACTTACTGTTAAAGAATGGATGCCCTCAGTTGTGTATGGGAGGTGGGAGACACATAACAAGAGCCACAATGAGCTATAGTAACAGCTTGGAGTTATACAGCTAGTTTTCATTCTATAATTTTTGGTCACCACCAAACAATGCTACTGATTTACATGTATAAAAAATTTAAAATATCATACAGCATAAAATTTTGATGGTAAAAAATTGACGAATTTGACAAAAATTTATCCATTCGTCAAAAATATTTTGTCAATTTTTAAAGAAATCCTACAGGACGTGGTGCTGCTATATTTTTGCTTTGCATTGCACATTAAATAGAAATTGAGGCTGAAACAACTTTCATCAATATTTTTTGTGAAATGTAATTGGTAATTCATCAAAATTTTATGCTATACGGTACTTGCATGAATGTACAAGAATCTTAGTAACATGTGATTAGCTTGACATGATTTTGGTGATTAAGTTAATTGTAAAAGAAATGAGAGAACACTGTGTACATGGTAAGCATTCTTCTTTATGCCTTAATTGTCATAACGAGTTAGCTGAGAATTCCTTCTTGGATCTTATCCATCAGCATCATCGCTCCGTGTAGTACGTTCCTGTATGCAGCTGATAGTGACATTGAAAACTAGGGTTGAACTGCCTGTTATTTTGCTGAAAACGTGTCCTTAAAGTCCAGAATTTAAAATCTGTGTGATCTGCTATTGATCCATGATCTAAGTAATTAACTAAAAGAACCCTAACTACATGTTTAACAATCCAAACATTCATTCATTTACATAGTTACAATTACGTACGTACAATAATTATTAACAAGACATACATACATACATACATACTTTACAAGCCGTAGCAATTGCATTAATGTATAGCCTGATGTATGGCCAAATTTAGCACAGTAGTTTTGAAAATCTTGCATCAAATCTGTCCTAGACAGCATACCACCTCTAACTTCTTCATAATGTGATTTTAACCTGCACAGAATGAAATAAATATAATTTATAATAATAGATTGAGTTATACCATTTAGAAACAAAATTTCCATCTCCAGTGGTGGGTTTAGCAAATGAAAATGATCTCTCAGGTTGAACTTTAATGGACACAATAGGTTGTGATTGGGAAATGTGGTTCGTAAGTGGTTGTGCTGGTGATACTATTAAATTAGTGATACCACTTGTAGTACATGATGTACCTGCAATGGAGAAGATTAAAAACATGTTACATATGTAGATTGATTTGTGATTTGTAATACAGTATCATAATGTTCAATTAAGTTCAGAAATATACACTGTGGATTGGAAAAGTATGTAATACATTGTAAATACAAATAAATTTGTCTGAACAAATTCAGCTTGGTTGGCCAATTGCTAAAGTTGGTCAGAAAATGTGAGATGACTGACCATTATTATTATAATCTGTCACTACCATATATACATACCTTGTGATGATGTTTGTTTAATTACATCTGAAGATGGTAGCTCTATTTCCATTTTATTTATTGCATTCTGTTCAAACACTTCACTCTTGAAAGTAAGAAATTGTACCAATAATCCTAGACAAAAACAACTATGTTAACATTTTTAATAAACTTTAGAATCTTGGACTAAAATTCTCTACTGTAATAAACCAATTAATGACATGCAAATGGTCATCTTGACACTAAAATTTTACTAACTTTGTCCTTCATACAACTTGTGCATACAATAATGCCATAAAATGTAAAGGACTTAATAGCTAGGATGATTTAGTTGGAATCATTATTAGTAATAACACTAACTTTAGTGGGCTGCTAATAGTGCTTGTCCATGCATGCCATCCATTGTTATAGTAGTTACAATACATGTATGTACCTGTGATTTACCTGATATGTACATGTCTGTACATGCTCAAATATAGCTACACAGCAAAAATCTCATTTCCATGTTATAATCATGCATACGCAAATGTACGTATTTTAGCATTATCATATGTAGATTAGATTGTTGTTGTACATTAAACTTTCAATTTAATGACTTATGGCTGGTATATGGTATAAAATATATAACGCATTGCTGTATGACGTAATTGTCATACAAATATAAATCATGAACTACCTAGTATTGTAGTACGTATGTAAGTCGTGTAAAGCCATAATAATTCACTAGGACAATATACATTATATATGCATGTACATACAATTAGTAGGTCAGTTCTTACTTATGCTATTTGGAATGTTAATGATTCGGTCTGTAACCTCTTGATCTAAACTTGACAAAGAGTACAATGTCTCAAAGCAACAATGGAGCATCTACAAATAAAGAAAGAAGTTCCATATACGTATGTGTATAAGCATTTATGGTAGCTATAGAGTAAACCGACCTCAACATCAGGAACAAGTGTACAAAATATGATTCTTTCATACACTTCATCCGGCAATTCAGCTAGCAGCTCTGCATTATCTATGCACCAAGCCAACTCTCCTAAAATCTCCATGCCTATAACATATAATATATCCATAAACACATACCATACATGTGGAAATTTTCAAGGGACTTATATGTATTTCACAAAGAAGGATTTTCGTGGTTTAGTTTTCACAGTGAGTATTATGCAAAATTCCAAATAAAAGTCTTTGATAGGGCTGAGCAATAGTATGATAGTACCGGACTATCGTGATAGTTGGTCAACTATCGCGATAATGATAGTACTATTTACTATTGTGATAGTAGTAGGTAATTTAAACTGATGCATTAGTGGTGGCCAGAGGCTAAGGCTTGGATATTTCCCTACCTATACGTAAATGTTCATCAGATGAAAGTATTGGCAGGGGAAATATTTGCAAATCAACTAATCATACTGTGACTCTGGTACACCACAATATGATATCATAATAATCATTAATACACTAAATTATATGACGTGTCTACCGGGACCACTGGTATCACTAACTAACTGTGGGAAATGATCAAAGATTAGGGCTGGGTGATGGTGAATGTGACCTACTATCACGATAGTTCAGAAATATATCACGATAGTGAACACTATCACAATAGTTCTGTGTAGATAGGTCACTGTAGGTGTAATAATACAACAGCTTCACTTTATATACTAGAAATTTTACTTTAAAGTGCAAGGTTGTAATAATCCCACAAACTAAACTTTACTCATTGACACTATGCACAGTGAATCTGTTATACACTGTACCGTATAGAGGGAAACTTTGGCAGGAGGAAGCGTTGGCGAATTTGGCGAATGATCATAAATTCGCCAAAGTTTCCCCAGCCAAATTTAATGCTTGCATAAAAATTGTTGAGTGAATGTGCTGACTTTACAGTATGAAGTGTGCATGCTCAACCGAGTGCTCGACTGCATGAACTTCACCGGATAAAGACTAGCCACAGCGCCATGCAGCCATGGTACCCACACAGTACATAGCTATATAGCACTTGATGCCACGCCCTCTTCTTGTGAAAGGCTCTGTTGCTTGAAATAAAAACAAAATATATAAAAACCTATAACAAATGATATATGTAGGTACGTAGCTAAAAGTCTTGCAGTAAAATTGCAATATGAAACACAGCTAGCAAAATCTCGCAGGACACACCCTCTTCACGCAAGGCTGTGCTAACCTGTATTTTAAGCGATTGCATTACGTAGCTAAAATGTTACATGAAAAATTCTTGACTGAAGTTTCTTTCACTGCCACGTGCACTGGGTTAAACATGCACAGCTTATAGCAAAAATCTTGCATGGCTAGCTAGCTACAGAGGTAGTCTGGGAACCCTTTTGCGCAACTCGTTATATGTAGCTGTCAATAACGTAACTTTTTCATGATAAAATCATTTGCTCTAAATTCGCCAAAGTTATTTTTGCCAAGTACGTTTTTGTAATGAATTCACCAAAGTTTACCCCTGCCAAAGTTCCCCTCTATACAGTATATACTCTAACTTAATACCCAACATGTAGCTTGTTGATTAATGTTTACCTCTCATCACTTGCAGCCGATCTCCGCTGGTAATAGCAGACACTACCGTATCAATAAACAGATGAGAGCACACATTTTCTGCTCCTTTTAAAATCCTCAACTAAAAAAGCACAAGATCTAGCTAATAAGCTACACAAGTATATACGGTAAATGCTATACAAAAGACTTGTTAGAACATCATCAGAATAAACACAGGTTAACTGCTTGACTTGTGTATCTACAAGCTATACACACTGTTATTATCATAATTGTATGCTAAACCAATCAACCTGTTACAAGCCTTAAAACAATATTATAGCACCATTTTACGTAAAACGCTTTTACAAATTATGATTCTTGAACCTACCACTGAAGCGATGTTTACAGCAGTTTCATATCCAGTACGCATAACACTTGGCAAACAGCAGTTCATACACAATACTACAAAACTACACACACAAGAACATATATAAATGACATATTTTTCATAGTGATGTACAGATAGTATAAGGATGTCATTTTAGATTTTTGGAAAGGCGAATATTTTCTTGGACATATGATGCTGTTTTTGACAAGCTGTAGATTTCTAAATATTTTGTATATGACAATTTAAAAATTATTTCACTTGGTGTTGCAAGCATGTAAGTTGGGAGAGGTGGTAATATATGAATACCACCATACAGGAAATATCAGGCATATTGTTGTATCATGGTATTTTTCTCATACCGTATCGATATCTTAAGTTTTCAATATCGCACCACTACTTGTCAATGCCAGTATTTTAGCTGAATATCATTAAGTACGGTAGTACTTAAAGGTAGACTGCAATGGCAAATCACATGTGCTTTTTATTAGTTAGATGTGTTTATTTAATCATGCAATGCACAAAACCACATTTTTATAATCAAATTATGGTGTATTATTGAGATATTAAGCTGTAAAGTCACTTCCGTAAGTATACGTGACGTCACATCGGGATCCGGAAAAAGCTTTATTGTACGTATTGTATTGGAAGAAGGCACTAAAACTCGCCTTGTTTTGGGCAGGGAGATACAAGAAAGCCCGGTTTTTTTATTGTTACACTTCTCTCCTAGCAAGTTAGTGACAAAAAGAGCATGTCCTCCGTATCAATGCATTGCCAGCCACACGAAAATGATGAACAAAGGTGGTGGTGCGATTCCATGCGAAAGGTGGTAAATATGGGATTTTCAAAACGAAGAGCTAGTCTACTTTTAGGTGGATTGTTTAATGATTGCATGTATATGTCCTTACCGTGTGTGATAAACAATCTTGCGACGATAAGGAAGACTGGATTCGCTGCCATCACTGTGCCGACATGAACAGTAGTGCGCGTAGTTGTGCTAATCGAAATGCTACAGCCGATTGAGGCTGACTAACGCACCATTCTATCCGACAATGCACAGCAACTGGAACAAAAGACACACAGCGAACGGAACTCGACAAAACTAGCCATGAGTTGCTTGTTATCGATCCCACTAGTGCATGTCCGCCTTTCACAATTCTCGTTTTAAGAATAAACCTCCGCCACAACAAACTCTATCGATGTCCATACGTGTATATTACTGCCAGAAATACAAAGGTGCTCCAACAAGCTTCTTTGTTAGCCCAGAATCCAAGAAACGCACGAATCTTCCATACATTTCCATACAAACGCACTTGTTCTTATTCCCGATATGACGTCGTGTGATGTCAGAAACCGCAATGTGTTAAACTCCTGTAGTAACTAAACCAAGCGGAATATCATCAAATCACACATGCCAATCTTCATTACTAACACTGAGGTAAAGTATAAGGCCAAGTCATTTTTCCATTGCAGACTACCTTTAATAGTAGGGATTGGTAAGAAATTGTATGGTTTCCCGATTTTTCGCACTTCATAAAACAACCTTCCAATAGGCTTTACCCGAAAAAACCGACTGGAATGCATTGCTAAGGCTGTAATGATGCTGTACCTTGGTTAAACGAAGCAACAAGTTGAATATTTCGACCTACAGCCAACTTTGAAAATTTAGAAATTCACCTGTATTTCGTCTGCCTGCCTGCCTGCCAGCCAGCCAGCCAGCCAGCCAGCCAGCCAGCCTGCCAGCCAGCCAGCCTGCCGTAAGACCCGGTTGCGCTAGGTGTAGGGCTCCAGAACTTTCACACAATAAAGGTAATGGCGGCGGATTTACGAAAATGTTGTTCCGAAGACGATTTACCCACTGCGCCATGGCGATTCCTTTTATCCTTCATTCCCTTCCTTGTTCTTCTATATTCCTAGCAAGGTGTGAATCTCACCTTCGAAGGTGACGATAGCCTGTTACGGCTTCTGCTTAATACGTCACGCAAAAACCTGGCTTGCACGTGATATAATTAGTTACAGTGGCACCATGGCACGATGTTTTCGCATGTACTTTATTACATCGTGAACTTCGAGATTATAGCCTTGGACAAATAGCTTTTGCTGTTTTTCGAGCGTTATTTGCTATCACACAGCTGCTTTGCCATGTAAGCGCGTTGTTAACAAGCGCCTGAAAACAAGCATAATTATTACGTAAGCGCCTGTAACATTTGTGCGCCTGCTGAAAGATTATTATGAATGCTTAGCATGTATAAAAAGCAAACAAACTAGAATGATAAAAAAATTAAAAATTTAAAAGGTAAGTAGGGATTGAATTCAATAGTGCTACAAAAAGTAAGGAAACAAGGAATAAGATTTTGGGACGAGAGAACATTCTGGCATGAGATAATTTATAAAAATTTAATCCCTACTTTTGGCTCACTTCAGTAGGTTTGCCAAAAGTAGGGATTAAACTTTTATAAATTATCTCATGCCAGAATGTTCTCTCGTCCCAAAATCTTATTCCGTTTCCTTACTTTTTGTAGCACTATTGAATTCAATCCCTACTTACCTTTTAAATTTTTAATTTTTTTATCATTCTAGTAATATCAGGATCCCAACATTTTTGCTGTAAAGTACATAGAGGGTTATGTTACAATCAATTATCCATTGTAATAAGAAATGTTGAGTTTTAGACAATTTCTTGTTTTCTTTATGGGGAGATCCACTACACAGTATACAGTATAATTTTACATACATATTTCAAAAATCAGTAAAATAATGCTGATACTTAATTATGATGGGCACACACCTATTATGCCTAGGCATAATACGTATAGCTAGCATAATAATTATTGGAAAAAAAATAGCCTTCTAACAGGTCTTAGTGGGATAGTGTTGTTGTGATAATAATACTAAAAGATCTAATAGAACAGTCACCATAAGCAAGACCTTTGTTGTGGATAAAGCAGTCTAACTTATAAGACAAAAGAGTGTGCCAGTAAAGTAGTTTATAACATAAACTAGGTGAAATGCACGGCATTGAGGGGCGAGCCTGATGCTTTGATAGATGCATGTACGTATACACTTAACTACCATTGATGACCTTCACATGCAATTTGACATTGTAATAATTATAAGCACAGGGAACAAAAGATGTACAGTTCAGTCTCAGTGTACAAGCAACAGTGCAGCTATCTACATGATGGTCTTAAAAATTTGTACTGGTATGTATTTCATGAAAAACTGGGATATTAACATTAAAGTAATTACAGTGGATTGAAATAACATATGTAAAGCATGCATTGACAAAGTGTAAAGGAAGGTTTGTTTCTTATATCTTTATAAACAACATCTAAGTCACCTATCTTTATATTGTAGAAAATTATGTAGCTAGCTATAGGGCAGCAAGGCAGTTGATACTTCAATGCCTCTATCTAGTCATTCAGTGCTTTATGCAATCCTAACATCAAATGATCAGCTTTACTATTATAAACTCTAAGCTTTGTTTTATTCACTCATTGTGGTTAATAAATTATGGTTAGCACTTGAATGGTATACACATACCTATGGTTAGCATTTAATGGTTCGCATGTGCCATATGTTTTATGTAATGCTGGTTAGCACTCCACCTGTTTGATGTAATGGTTGATGTAATGTTGGTTTGCACTAAACGGCTTTCAGCCATATAAAGAGATTTTGATGTATCAAGCAAACAAGTAAGCAAGCAAGCAAGAAGACAGATTTCACTGTTGATCCCATATGGTGGGGCTCGCCCCAATAAAAACATAACAATCATTTGTTTCAAGATGGTGAGTGAAAGTGATAAATACATGGCTGTTGTGCTGAAAAGACTGGAATGCCAAAAGTAAGTTATTGGTATTGGCCATGTTAATACTTAAGTATATAATAGGTATCAGCATCAGTTTCAAATTATATGCATTGATAAACGACAAGGAAAACTATTGCTTCTTACCATCTAAAAACCAGGCATTGTGTAACTGTTAATCAACTGCTATTCAGTGTATTGTAATAGTAATTAATGACGTCACAAGTAAGTCATGTGAGCAAAGACTTATCACTAAGGAACGCATATAATTTAATTCTTTTGTTTAAACCAGCTATATACTCCAGTACTTTAGTGATAAAACTTTTTAAAAGTAGTATAAAGTTGAAATTCTTACTGTAACACTATAAGCTAGTTTTCTCCGCAACTCACACGGCATGCCCACTTTTAAAACTGACGCACTCTGTCTTGTAATGTACAGTTGGTTAAACGGCTTTTACTGTGAAATAAATGGCTAACACAGCATTACCTTGCTCTTCTTTAGCAGTAACTCACGACATGCTTCATTATTAAGGTCCCGTCCATCAGTGATATTGATAGCAAGTGTCACTGAAAAGCAATAGGACTTGTTTGATTGGTTATTCAGGCTTGATTTCATGTGAATGATTTTAATAGCCTGGGGGCGGACACACACGCACACACACATATGCACACACACATATGCACACACACATATGCACACACACATATGCACACACACATATGCACACACACACACAGACACACACAGACACACACACACACACACACACACACACACACACACACACACACACACACACACACACACACACACACACACACACACACACACACACACACACACACACACACACACACACACACACACACACACACACACACACACACACACACACACAAACTGACTTTGCAGACGCATATGTGCCCAAAAAGTCTTTGTTAAAATAACCCATATAACAACTGTTACACTATCAATGCTACAAATGATAGTCCAAGTATACTGTATAAGTGGTATTATTGTCAAGTCAAATTTTTATGACAACAACATAAACACATTAAAAGGATTTTTTAAACCACCAGATTTTCATCTGTCTGCCAAATGGATAACCAATCAACCAGCCTGACCACAAGAATTGACCTAGGTACTGCCTAAACAGCAACTCAGCCTCCATTTTTCTGGTTATTTCAGTTATCATCTTACATTAGTTTGGCTCTCTGAATGGATTATTGCTGCATGTAATGTCATAACATCCGCTGCGCCTGCCATCAATATTATTCTTGCACGTACATAATTTCGATTACCACAAAACAACCGTGTGGAAGTTGTATTGTTAATACAGTGGTGATATTCTTGCTAATACACACATGTATGCATACAAAACAATTTTTTACATACATCATGAGCAGCTTATTTTCACCAAGTGTAACAACATTCTTCTTCTCTAGTGATAAATTCCTTATTATACTGGAAACCTGCGTACAATATGACGTTGCAATTCATGATCATGTACATATAGTAAATACACTATATAACATAATTATTATAGTGCAAAACATTGGTGAACTGAAGTTTCTGAAATCTTTGAATCATTCCCTTAGACTCACATTGTAAGCTGTCATGTGTACACAATGGTTCTGTTTAACTCCTACATACCATACATACAATAATTGTGGTCTCAGCTTCACAAAAATCCAGTGCCTGTATTTTAGAATACGTACCTACTACCTACATCCAATTTTGCAACTGTGATGAGGCATAACTTTGTATCAACAAGTTGAAGTTTGTTCTTATGAAGTTGCATGGCATCAAAAGTGGTAGCAAGGCATCTAAAAGAAGACTGGCAAGTCTGAGGCAAAGCCAAGGGACATGGGTAATAACTAAGATATTGTACTCGTACTGGGGTACAACTGTTTTATATCCCACTGAGCAGGCTGGTTTTTGATCAACAAACGCTCTCGTGTTCTAAACAATTCATGCAATAACAATTTACTTAAGTAACCGATAAATCGATCATTGGTACTTAACTTTTAAAATGAAGCACTCCATCTTATTAGTAGTCTACAACTTGTTAAACGACTTTTACTATGAGATGAATGGCTAATACAGCATTATTTTACTATTCATTGGGTGGAACTCATGACACACTTCGTTACTAAGGCCACACCCCTCAATAATATCAACAGCAGGTGTAAAGCACTTATTATTAATGACTGACAATGATAATGTCATTCACTGATAACACAGCCTGATCATGCAAGACATCAGTACAGTGTTAACTAGTACAATATAATTATATTGGTACAGAGTATAGAATACAGTGCAGTGCATTTTATAAAAGTGTAGTGCCTTGAATGGTTGACTATTTTACCCAATTCATCAAAGTTTTGTATTATACAGTATAACAAATACAGCATTTCATACGTATGTATATACGTACAACATGCATGCACACGCATTTCTTCCTAACTTTCCATCATTGTCTATTTGTAGTATACGTAATCATGCTTATATTGTCTATACTAATATTTTCTATATATAGACATACTTGTGCTACTCGATATGACTCAACAGTTGACTCTCCAATCCCACAGTAAGAATGAAACAACTCTTGTGATTCACAAAATTTGTTAGGACGTTCTACTGCTATCAAAGCTGACCATACATTGTCAGGCACACTGGAGTGCCAGAAGTGACAGTAGTCAAGGTCACAATTGATTTTGGTCCAAGTTTGGTGAAGTGCTTTGAATCCGTTATCAACTGTATAAGTACATGTATGTAAATCAAATAATAATGTGTATGTATGATGTACAAACTTTAAGTACTATTATCTTCATCAAGACTCAAGAGTTATTATATGGAGTAACTACATATAAATCTGAGCAAGTATATTCTCAGTTTCATCGCATATCAGTGATTTAGTTGTTTAACATGCAAGGTGATAGGGTATATCCTATAGTCAAGAACATACTACTAGACAGATGTTCAACATCAGGGGGCGAGCCTGAGGATGCATGCATGAAGTTATTATGAGTTCTTTTGCTGAAGCAGTGAAGGATTTACCACAACCAATGAGCTATTGGCATGAGAGAAAACACTTACTCTTGCATGGCATAATTAACACAAGCATCAATAGTAGACTTCACTTTCAGTTACAACAGTGTGGAGAGTAAAACCGTGGACAACGAGTAGAATGCAGTAATATACGGAAACATTGGAATTGGCAAATCACGATCACGTGTACAAAAGGATGGAATTTCGAGAGGTTGGTTTTCTGCTATTGATTCAGTACGTTGTCAAGCTTCCCTTCTCCGCTGCAACAACGTTTGTCGCTGCTCTGTAGACATCATGGCATGCCGACGTCTCTCACGTGCTCTCCTTGCTTCCAGCCCTCGTTCCAGCCTCTGCTCTCTCTTCTGCAGTTTCTGTTCCGTCTAACATGATGTTGTTCTCTTCTCCTTCTCAACCTCTCCTCTCTGTCCATCGTCGTCCACGTCCCAAAATGAGTACAGAGTCAGTAATAGAGTCCACATGCCTAATTAATATAGTCAGTAATCTTCGCCGTTTCATCCCCACGATATCGTGACATGGTTGACCGTACCAGCCAAATATTGTTCTCTTCTTCTTCTCAGCCTCTTCTCTCTGTCCATCGTCGTCCACGTCCCAAAATGAGTGCAGTCAGTAATCGAGTCCACGTGCCAAATTAATGTAGTCAGTAATCTTCGCCGTTTCGTTCATCGTGGCATGGTTGACCGTACCAAATATGGAGTGGACGTAATCTTTGCCGTTTCATTGTTCGTGCATGGTTGACCGTACCAGCCTAATATGGAGTGGCCGTAATATTTGCCGTTTCATTGTTCGTGCATGGTTGACCGTACCAGCCTAATATGGAGTGGCCGTAATCTTTGCCGTTTCATTGTTCGTGCATGGTTGACCGTACCAGCCTAATATGGAGTGGCCGTAATCTTTGCCGTTTCATTGTTCGTGCATGGTTGACCGTACCAGCCTAATATGGAGTGGCCGTTATCTGTGCCGTTTTATTGTTCGTGCATGGTTGACCGTACCAGCCTAATATGGAACGTCAGGACATGAAGACGGATATTTTTGCAATGCCAAAGCACTTGTATGGAAGTATCCGTAAGTTTATCGTGTTTGTTTGTACATGAACCACCGTACCAAACTACAGTAGTGTGTTGCAATCCCGTTTTTCGCCGCGGTTCTTCGCGCATGGACCACCGTACGTTTTCCACGTTAGAGTGGGGCTCGCTCAGGCTCGCCCCAATAAATCAAGATTGCATTATAATTTAAAGTAGCACAGCGGCTGCCATTATTAAAAGTTAAAAATCAACTCATTGACTATTCGAAAGCACGTTTGACCTTACCACTGATCACATCTTTAGTTTGCAATGATAATAAATGTGACCAACTCCGACATGTTCGCACTTGGTAATATTTCGAGAAATACCATTTCAAAATAATCGAATGATTAAAGCAACCTGCTCTTGTCTAGTATTAGCAGCAAAAACACACTAATCTAGGTATTAGCTTTCATTATATCTAACCTTGTTGATGGCGGATGGCTGGATTTCAGGGCTTTTGAGACGATTTTTTTGAGGTGGACACCAATTTTAGGCCAGCAGAGCCAGGGATGGGATGGAGGGGAGGGGTGGGAGGTGGCTCAGCAAATCATAGAGCACCATTTAGAGCAGGAAAAGCCACAAAAGGTAGCCAGAAGGCACCTATACCACACCACAAAGCCACAGGAGACATCTAGCTAGCAATTAATGAGAGCAGTTCCATGTCCCATCCACCCAATTGGTGCCTCCCATAGGTAGAAAAATTTCTTTGAAAGCTCTGAAATCCAGCCAATACACATAATTATATTTATGCATGTAATAACTAAATTACAGGCAGTAGTGTATGGTTTTGTTTGACTGAATTATTTCTTGAAACACTGCAGGTGTGAATTAAGCAGATTTTGTTCAGACAAATCATAAGCAATGCAAACATACATACTCTATGATGTTAATGTAGGAATAGGCTACGTAATTATAGTATAATTATAGTTGACGTTGTATTAGGATCACATGTCTGATTTACATTATTGGATATGTTACATTCCTACATGGTGCTGCAAACTGATCGCTTACCAGCGTAGTCTTTAACAGCGTAACCATCGCCGCTGATCCTATTCATAAACCACTGAGTGACTCCCTGGTGCCAGTTAGAGGCACCACAGAAGGTGATAGTCGATAACACATTGTATTGTTTTTCCTGCCATTTTTCACCTTCTAGCTTCTTCAGCCCATCACAACAACGATGCCATACATCTTTCAACAAGGCGACCTACCCAAGCTAGACGTACAAGTCGACTGTGGTTTGGACTTCATGGCATGGAAAGCTCAGTGGGCATCATACATGAGCCTCTCTGGACTATCCGAGGAAACCAGCTGAGAAGAAAGTTCAAGCCTTAACTTCATGTTTTTCACAAGAAACTCTTTCAATTGTTCAAAACCTTGGCCTCTCTGATGCCGATAAGCAAGATATCACAGCCATTATAGCCATCATCAAGACATACATCGATGGCCATATAAATGAATCCGTGGAGTGGACATTTTCGCAGATGCACCCAGGAACCCAGAGAGAGTTTTGATGATTTTCTACTGGCCCTTCGTGAACTAGTGAAAACTTGCAACTTTTACTCAAATGAATGTATACAAAAGAACATATGTGACCAACTTATCGAAGGCATCCTAGACAGTGATACTGTTGAAGACCTCCTACAGATAAAAGATCTGAATCTGGACAAGGCTATTCAAGTATGTCAAGCTCAAGAAGCAGCTAAGAAACAGTGTGCTAACATGACTGGAGTACATCAAGAATCAGTTGCAGCCATACGCAACCCACCACGTAAGAAACCACCCAGCTACATAGCACCTAGCTATTCAGCTACCTGCCCAGGATGTGGCAGCAGATTACACCAAGGTGGTCGAGCTAGATGCCCAGCATTTGGTCTTCCCTGTAACAATTGTAGCAAACTGGGCCACTTTGCTAAGGTATGCCGTAGTGGACCCTCTCTACCAGAACCCAAGCCCACGTTAACAACATCTACTAACACTTTCAACCAACAAAGACCTACTCCTCTCAAATATTAGCAATGCTGCTGCATCTGATTCGGCCCACAAAATTACTATCAACATCACTACTCTGAATGGCTCAACATCCATTCAGTCCTACCAGACTCAGACACTGATGTTTCTGCAGCTGTAAAGCAATACTTCATCACCTAAATGAACATGTTGATAACCTCCTCCCATCTCACATCGTCCCTAAAGCTGCCAATGGAACTGAAATGCACCCTACGGGAAAGTTACCTGTCAACCTTAAGCTTGGTAACAGAGAATTTGCTGATAACTGCACATCTATCCTGATGTATGTGGAGTACTAATATCATGGAAAGCCTTGGAATACTACCAGATTGCTACCTACACACCCCTGTTGCCACTGCTGTTATGTCCACTCAAGCCTTTGACCTTCCATCCATTAACGCCACATCTGTGAATACAACAACCTCATTACTCACCAAAAACTCTGTTGTTACAGAATTCCCTATGGTGTTTGATGGCATCATTAGAGCTATGGATGGTGAGCAATTCCATATCCACTTGTCACAACAGCTAATGCTAAGCTATTCTGTGTCACATCACCCAGAACCATCCCCTTTGCATATCGTGATAAGTTGGCCGCAGAACTTGACTTATTACAACAACAAAACACCATTGCTCCAGTCACTGAACCAAATGACTGGTGTGCTCCCATTGTAGTCACCCCTAAGAAGAATAATGACTCTATCTGCATGTGTGTGGATTTGTCACATCTGAACCACTTTGTGAAACGAGAAAGATATCAGTCTTCCTCCCCAGCAGAAGCTGTAGCTGATATGGCAGCAAGCAATGCCAAATTCTTCACCATATTAGAAGCTAGGAAGGGATACCATCAGTGCCATCTTGATGCACAAAGCCAACCTTTGACCACATTCATTACTCCTGTTGGGAGGTTTAAGTACCTACGTGCTCTATACAGCATATTATCAATCTCGGAACACTATGATAGATGCATGGCTGAAGCCTTTGCAGGACTCTCAGGATTCCGCCAGATCATTGATGACATCGTCATATATGACAGTGATGCTACTCAACATGCCAACCATGTTAGAAACTTTCTCCAAAGGTGTGCAGACAAACAGATCGCACTCAATTTAGATAAATGTAATTTTTTCAGACCCAAGTCACTTTTGCAGGCTTTCAACTCTGGTGATGGCTATCAAGTAGATAGATCTATTACTGATGCTATCTCTAATTTTCCCACACCAACCAGCCGAACGGATCTGTGGACCTTCTTTGGGTTGGTCAACCAGTTGTCTGCCTCCACTAACACAATCTCTTCATTGCTTTCTCCCCTCCAATCCCTCCTCAGCACAAAAAATGACTTCATGTGGTCACCAACTGATGACCAAGCATTCCAAGCAGCAAAAGAACACCTGATGATCGCACCCATACTATCATTTTTTGACACAGACAAACCTATTAGACTTCGTACTGATGCTAGTCGCCATGGCCTTGGCTTCTTACTCCAGCAGCAAAACCCAGATGGCAAATGGACCTTAACCCAAGCTGGCTCTTGCTTTCTCTCTGATGCCGAGTGCCGCTACGCTATCATAGAACTAGAAAAGTTAGCTGTTTGTTGGGCCATCCTCAAATGTCACACATTCTTAGCTGGATTACAACACTTCCAAGTGGTCACAGATCACAACCCACTTATTCCCATATTAAATAATCACAGGCTAGACGAGATAGAAAATCCCCGCCTTCAGAGACTGCGAACGAGAATCCTGGGGTACAACTTTACAGGTAGCAACAACAGTGCACCCGATGCACTTTCCAGAAATCCAGTATCTGACTCATCACCTCATGACATTCTGGATGAATTGGACATCCTCAATCAACCAGATATATCCATTTCTGAGATCAGAGCTACTACCGCCACAGTTCACATTAGCCCTCACCTGGACACATTGCGTAGAACTGCTAAAGAAGACACCGAATATCAACAACTACTCCGGTTCATTGTTCATGGCTTTCCTGACCATCGCTCACAACTCCCTGACTCGTGTAAACGATACTGGAGTGCTCGTGACCATCTCACCATTGACGACGACCTTATAGTACATGGGTGTCGACTCCTTGTTCCTGTGAAAATGCGCCCACACATACTTACTCAGTTACATGAGTCACACCAAGGGTCAGTTAGAACCAAGCATAGAGCCCGTCTTTCAGTTTACTGGCCTGGCATTGATAATGACATACGTAGATAACATCATTCTTGCTTGCCAGCAATGCCAAGATCATCTTTCAAGTAACCCAAAAGAGCCTATCATACAAAAGCCATGTCTGGAATGGCTATGCGGCAGAATGATTGACGGATAGCTACAATCACTTGTGCTGAAGTGGTGCCGTGGTCCAGAGATGTGATAGCAGGCCAATCAGTGAAACAGTCGACAACGATGAGGTAGATACGTCCAGCATGGGAACAAAGACAAAGATCTACGGTGATCTCCTGGAATGGCCTAGCTGGTTTTAGTGTGGTCAGATGGCGGACCTCAATTTAACTCCAAAATGTTTACAGATTTTGCTAACCGTTGGGTTTCCTACATAAAGTTTCTTCCCCACGATACCCGCAAAGCAATGGCAAAGTGGAAGCAACCGTCAAATCAATGAAAAATTTGATCTATGCTTCCTAGACTGGCAGATCCCTAGACCATGACAAGCTCTGCCGTGCCCTACTACAATACTGAAACACCCCTGGTAGGAAAGACAGCCTATCTCCAGTGCAAAAGGTTTCGGACATCCAGTACAAGACACTCTGCCAGCCCACCACCACTCATCCCTACCTGAGTGGCAATGCCCCATTGCCACAGTTGAGGAACAACGACAGGATACCTTACAATCATCTCCTGCCTTTTATAACTCTCATGCTCACACACTGTCTGACATCAATGTCGGATCACATGTTGCTATTCAGAACCCACAAACCAAGACCTGAGATATCTACGGTATCGTTACAGAGATCAGTCCACAGCGACACTACTACATCAAGACCAAGGGGGGAGAGTATTGGTTCGTAATTGCCGATTCTTATGCCGACGTGTACCAACATCGATTCCCACTGATATGTTACAACCAGGTTCTAATTAGCCCCCCACACATGAATCACCGCCCTTACGAAGGTCATCCTATGACAAAAGACCCACCAGAAGACTAATTGAGGATCCCAACTGGAACTAACTTATATTTAGGAATTGTGTTAGTACCCTCCCACAAATACTTGAAGGGGGGAGATGTAGGCTAATTATAGTTACGCACATAATTATAGTTGACATTGTATTAGGATCACGTGTCTGATTTACATTATTGGATACGTCACATTCCTACATTTAACTTACATTCATCATATATTCCCACATGAGCTAGCATCAAATTCAACAAAGATGGAACTGATGACAATAACAATGGGCTCTTTTCATCACAAGACAAAACAGTGAGTGTATTAAATGCAAAATCTACTTCGTTTGGTAAGCCGCTCTTCAGTGACATACTTAATTTGTAATAAGCTGGTTCAGTGATCACATCTACAAACATATTATACATATTTATGTACAATGTATATACGCACAATTTAGCTAACCACAATTTTGATGCATTAAAGCTATCCTAGTGACGGCAGTATTGAGGAATTCTCCAGTGGTGGTAACCTTTGTAGCAGTCTCAACAATAGGAATAGATGGTGATGCTGCTGGTACATTGTTAAGCAGGATTTTAGACTTGTTCAAAGGAGTGAGAACAGGTGTACGTGGATAAACATCACTTGACTTCAATGGTCTAGTTTGTAAACCACCTTTCACTGTTAATTCAAATTTCATTAAAAATCTAAAGAATATACAATCCAATTTAAATAAAATTTAGCACTAAAGTAGTACTAGATATTTAGCAGCTGAACCACTACAATACATAGCCACTTGGAAGAGGAAAGGTTGGCATTACCTTAACTGTGTGTTACTAGACTACTTTTTTAGAAAACACCATAACTCTGCCAGACTACAAGACTAGTTGTATAAATATTAATAAATATTTTGAAGATGGACTTTTCATTAGACATGGTATAGCACATAATTTTAAAAGTTTCTGTAGTCATTCTTTTGATACCTTCCTACATGATCAGCTAAATTAAGGCTTATTTCTGGCCAGCAAACACAGAGTACTCATGCTTTTGTAGGTATAGAAAAGAACGTAGCTTGCAATGCTTAGTAACACATTTACATCCATCTTACTCTCCTCTACTCTATAGCAAAATATCGTACTTGAAAAAGGCAAAAGCATCTTCTATTTAATTGTAATATACTTTCATGTGTATACACCTTATGGATAAACTGTAAACTGTACACAAGGTTTTGTGGTATGTATATGTTAGGGTTGCCATAATACCATATCCTGCCAAGTTAGATGATAAACAAAATATCCATTTTGAGTCTTCTGACAAAATGGCCGTATAAGCAACTCAAGCTTGTTGCAGAAATTTTTTGGGTTATGCATAAACAATTATGATCAGCTAGATTGAAGACCAATGAAAGGCTATAGGATAGTCTGTCCCAAGCATATATGCAGGGCAAAAATGATTGATCATGTTTATTTTGTAGTTGCTATAACTAAGAACATTGAATATAGTGTATTTCTTCTTATACTTTACATGTATTAAAAAATTAGTGGCATCCATCACAGTAAAATAGAAAGGACCATAAGTGCTCTGGTCACTAGAGCCAAGGAAGGGGTTTAGTACAGAAGACAGTATGATGATGACAAGCCAAGGTGATGAAGCATGACCTATTTAAGATTGCTAGCAGGCTAAGGCTGTCAAATGTCTATCAGTAGGTATCAAACAGGCCATGCATGGTGGCCAAGTGTCAGTCCCAGCATATCTAGAATGTAAGGCAAGAAGAGAGAAGCTGAAATGAAGCAACAGTAATAAACCACATGGACATTGAGCACACACACCCTTCATAACATATTGCTACATATAGTATGCAGGGTATGTGTTCTACAGAGATCTAGTTTTGTGTCAAGAGAAGAAGAAATATCTGGTGAAAAAACTACAAAAACATTCCATGTTAGTTATATTCATAAATTCACAATGAATCTAATGCTAAGATGGCAACTAAATACATAAATGAAACATACATTACATAATATCTAAACCCTTAACTTGGCCATAATATGCTTACTAATTTAGTTCATGGACACTAAGTCATCAATTACAGGAGAACATGCAGTTAAATGTCTTTTATACATACGTAGGCTGAAATCAAATTTCAGCTGTAAAAACGCCAGCTGAGAAAAATTGAAAATCACACAATTGTCAATCAACACACATGCTGCCCACTGACTAGAATGAGACCATATGTCACAATTATTATAACTGAAGTACCGAATGTAGTGCTGCTTGAGAAGGTAACCAGCATTTAGCACATCATGTTTTTGATAAAACAGCTGTGCAATTTCATTCCACTGCTTGTCCTTTGTAACCTACATTGTAGATAGAAATAAGAAACACGACATATAAAGTGTCTTCACAGTATTTATTACACATGCACACATGAAAGATGCAGTCTTTTTATAACTACAAGAAATTAAAGTCATGTAATGTAGCCTTTTAATTTAAAACATATAGTTACAAGATAAAATGGCAATAATATACCATTTAATATACAGTTACATGAAAGTATTAACCTTAGAAAAACCTCCCATTTCTGTAACTTGGTTGTACAACTTGTACATGTCCACCGCTTCGCCGCCTACAACAGGTACCCTCTTTATCGGTGTTCTACCAGAAAAAAACAGCCCCGATTTAAACAATTTTTCAAAACACAGGCCATAATAACACTAGCCGTGGTTCTTACCCATTCTGTTCATGAAACTTGTACAGTTGAGCAAGAAACTCATTCTCTTTCGTTGATGTGTTTGTTTGTTCAGTATAAGCCATCAATATACGATGCCGCGTTGTCAATGCTAAAAAATTAGCTGGCAGACAGTGGCTGTGGGTGAATAAACAAGCTATAAAGATTACTACATGCATATAACTACAATCAAAAAACACGTTTTACGGTTATAATAAGAACACGCACACTCACGTAATGTTAAGTTCTGTCCCGAATGCCCGCCATTTGTATTGCGGCCATAATAATTATTGCGGCGTGCGCCTACATATTATTGAGAGTTTGAAGAAGCTATAGTTTATAGCTATCTATAGCTCAGCCTAGCAATCATACTAGCTAGCTAAGGTGGCTATACTATAGCTAGCTAGTTATAGGCTTAAGCTCTAATATTGTATTGTTGTCCAGTTTATAATTTGCTTCTTGTTGTCTTAGTTTTAGCTACTGCACGATACACTATCCGGCTGTGTACATGCAGTTGTAGCTTGTTTGCTTTCTGTCCATCAGCAAGACTCAGCTTGTACTGAGCTAGCTAGCTATATAGCTAGTTAGCTGATATTACAATTAACACTAACAATGAGCTATAGCTATAGCTAGCTGGCTCAGTATCAGCTATTTTTTAGATGAGTTGCTCATACTATGATAGATAGCTACTTGATTAGCTATACTGAATTATTATTATTACTGATCTATTAACTTCAATCTAGTCATGTACACTTAGGATCAGTCATTGCATAGCTATAAATGGTAAGCCAACACTAATGTATGTATAAATAAATCAGTATCCACGTGAACGAATAATCTTGACTATTTTAGATGCGCTTATATTTAAAACGATCACGTGCTATATGATGGGTTCGGGAATACATGAATATCTATTGACACGTGACCACGTGACAATTCATCAACAAGAAATTATTTGATGGTGGTTTTGGGTTAAATTGAAGGAGTGGAAAACCAGTTTGTGTATGTATATGAAATGATATTAAATCGTTTTTGTTGTTGTAATGCGTTGTACTTGTGGAATGTCCCGTGTTTTGCTACGATAGTGTGTTTATATATAAATCTATGATGCAACGCAACCTGAGTCGAGACCTAAAGTAGAGATAGTTTTATTGTCTATGATTTGGGCAAAAGCTGCGTAGATTAGATAGCACAATTGAACTAATATTGGACGTAGTTCAATTATTTAATACACTTCTGTACTTTTTGTAGCATAAAATTCTTGAGCAAAATGACATACAGGTCTGATACGCTGAAGGTTAGTTGTTTATTGTGAGTGTACATGATGTATGGTGACTTTGATGACAAGTCATAGAATTTAATGCCTTTGGCTTGTACGTATTTTAATAACGTAAATATATGCATGGCCTAATATATATTAGTATTAGTATTATTATTATTATTATTAATAGACAGGGGGAAGCAAAAGGCTAAAAAGGCCTATAGGGGCACCCCCTAATGGTGTATAGTAAAGTTCACTATTCTGAGTTGATGGTTTACCCGGCCCAGTCGGCCATATGTACAATTTCAGTTTCTTCCAAAGCAAACAAAATATATTTTACAGCATCTGGCATCTGTTGCACAATTCCAGGTGTGTTAGCTATCAGTTGTTGATGCCATTTTAGCTGTACGTACTTGCAT
Source organism: Spongia lamella (assembly GCA_963930835.1). Lineage (NCBI taxonomy): Eukaryota > Metazoa > Porifera > Demospongiae > Dictyoceratida > Spongiidae > Spongia > Spongia lamella. Next base: position 5,531,558 of record OZ005750.1, on the reverse strand, counting down.
GAAATGTGTAAACACAAGATACAATAATGTATATATGTCACAGTCTGCTCCAGCTTAGTCCAGCATAGCATATGAAGCACTAGCTGTTATCATGCATGAGCTAGTAGTTGAGGTGGGTCATGATGAAATGCACGTTGAGATATGTACAAGAAATAAAGTATCTTTCTACTCCACCTGGTACACAGTTAAGATTTAAGATGTTGTGGCGCCTGGTTTTTTTGATGATCTTAATTTGATATTTCTTTTTTGTTAATTTAGGAAGCTATTGTGAATAAACTAAAAGAATATGATGCTTACATTGGTATGTACATAAGAATATGTACAATGTGTACTGTAATATTTTAACACATTTTGTGTTATGGTAAAAGCTAGAGCTAGAAACCATTTTCTGACCGATTCATCTGATCAAAACTTTATTTTTAGATACAGTATTTGTCTAAGGTATTTGTACACAGTGTAATTTATGTGAGAAAAACAACTAGTGTGATTATGTAGTGACGATTACAAATGAAGGTTGTTCATACTGCACTTGTATAATACATACAGCTTTGATCTATATGAAACTTTCAGCAGTAGTGTTTTTAGCTACTGCTATCACAAAATAATAATAGAGTATATATAATGTGTTTGTTTGTATATTGTACAGTTATGTTAAGATGTGTTCACATACAATATGCTTATGATGTATTAATTAATAGATAATGAGTTGCCAGATTACATATTGGTCATGCTGGCCAATAAGAAAACAGTCTCGCAGATATCTCAGGATTTGGAGTTATTTTTAGGTGACAACACCAAGAGATTTTCAAACTGGTATGTAATTTATGATGTACTCACAATATCCTACTAGACAACTGACATATGTACGTGTTAATTGTATATCAGGTTTTGCTCTCAGAAAAATGTTTACTGTTAGTAATATTATACAGTTGTAAATGCAGATGTTTTTAACGAATTAATTTTTTAATTGTCATGGCAAGAATCAATTGTATCCTTATGAACTCAGTAGCTATATATATTAACAAAGAGAATATTGATTCTCACTAACACCCATCTCCATACTCAATTTAAGCACCCCTCTGTGAAAACCCATGATAACATTATATTAACGTACATGTGTTTGTGCATGGTGTAGTTGAATTTTTGGTAGATCTGTTGTACCCTTATTAGTTGCTACAAGAGGAATGATGCAGGTATTAGTTATATATCACAGTAGGAGTAGTTATTACATGAGTCGGAGGCTGAGTGTTAATAACAAAGATATCCTACGACTACTGTGATATAACTGGCTTATATCACAGTGAAAACCAGTCCTGTGAAAACCAGTCTTATCTACACATAAAATTTGACCTAATTTTTGGTCTTTAAAATTTAATGCATTTCAATACAAATTTCATCATATATGCAGAATTTCCAGCACACACAGAAAAGAGATAGATACCATAATATGAATAGGTATATTTTGCGTAGATAAGACTGGTCTCAGGCCTGGTCACGTTTAGTATTAAGCCAATGATGACCTAAGGGGGGAATTTGCCCCTCCTACTTGCTCCCCTCGGCTTAGGAATACAAAATTAAAATTATATATGTAACCATGTTAAAACATAATTGCCGAGTGCATTAGCGATCGGCAAATAATCGTGCAGCAGATGCATCGCTATTCTAAGGTCCCGTTTGTATGTATATATGTACATATATTATGTCCACAAAAATTCCTGTTTTGTCGATTGTGGGTTTGAAACTTCAATGTATTGTTGCTTGTGCTATGTCGTAAACTTAACCTCAAACATTCATAGGAGGGTTTTTTATACTCTATATAGTCGGTGAGTTTATTGCAAGGAAAGTTTGAAGGGTAACGATACTGATTTCTGAAGCACTGATAGTATATAAATAAAAAAGTCCTGCTGCATGGTAAAGATCTTATAGCAATTAATATATATTATCACCTTGTGGGAACGATCCCTCCAATTAGTCTGGCGTAGTCGACCCTTTTATGCGGTGCGCTCCTGAAAAATAAAAGGGTCTGGTGACTCTCGCATATAGTAGTTGTATGGCATTACCAAAAACTGGTGCATCCAATCAAATTGCTGTAATGCTAATTATCAAATTTTTATGATTTTTCATTATACAATGGCGTTATCTCCGTCTATCGAGAATTGAAGAAGCTTGCAGTCATGTGGCGGAATCTTTGGATTATGCTTCATTAAAGAATGATCAGAAGACTGTGATCACAAATTTTATTCTGGGTAGTGACGTTTTCGCAGTGCTGCCAACTAGTCTGGCGTACCCGCTTTCCTTTTACATTCGAAATATTCGCACCACAGCCTACACAGCTTATAACAGACAGCGCCATACTTGTAATTGTGTATCGAAACCTGTAAGGTTAGCAATATCGACATGACATCGATGCGAAAATTAATTTATAATTACATTCCAGTTGTACAGGTGCGTGTAGCAAGAGTCACCAGACCCTTTTATTTTTCAGAAGGGCGCCGCATATAAGGGTTGGCTACACCAGACTAACCTCCAATAGAACTTCCCAAACAACAAGAGTGCCAAAGTATTGGCATTGTATCACATAACCAACAATTTCTACCTATTTACAAATCACTTTTTGACACCCTGCTTTACTCTTTGGTCACTGTTTATACCTTTGTATGGCCAACAAGAGATGTCACTTGTCTTGTTTAGCGCGAGCATTATCGATAGCACTAAATACATGGGGTGCACTTATACTGCTGATGTGCGCGAGGCAAATCTACGTTCATGCGTATGCCTAATATTATTAGTGCTTACAAGATATGCTCCCTACATGTTGAAAAGTTTCACTTTGCCCCCCTAGCTGCATTTTCTGGATTCAGCCCTGCTATCATGTGTATAATAAGATATTTGAGGGCCACGTACGTAGATGAGGCGCTTGTCATAGCTTGCTTGCAAACAAGAAGTAATTAATGTTCATAGTCCTTTTGCTATATCATGTTTAATGCTAGAATGTTGGTAATACTATCCAGACAATATAGATAGATGGCCAGGTCTGCTTTTACAGATGGATTTTTGTTGACCCTGTCAAGCCAACAGAGCCTGAGGAACCACTGGGGGGGGGGGCATTGATAAGGCAGCATGGGTGCTAATGTGCTCTCATGGCCAACTTCCATCCCGGCTCGTGCTGTGGTCTAGGCCAACTGTGGCTATTTCTGTCAACTAGGGTTGGGCGATACTGAAAATGTGCATTACGATTATTGCAACAAAAGACAATGCGATTATTGCTAATATTGCATTGGAATATTTTACTATAGTAAATGGAGCACACCATCATCCAACACGTGTACTATACATGCATGTAAAATCTTGTCTTTTTAGTAAGGATTTGTTGGTTTCTATTGTTTGTTGATGCATATTTGCTTTGTCCACTCAATCCTACAGTACTGCACTGCAATATGTTGCAATATTCTGCAATATATTGCATATGCGATATTATTGACATGTGAAAATGTCTGCAATATCAATTATTGCACACCCCCATATTGCGATGTTGGCGATATATTGAAACATTGCTCAACCCTACTGTCAACTACTGAACAAACAGCTTGGCTGTCCGTGTTTTCTGACTGCTGTGACCCACCTACCCTCCCACCACCTCCCTCACCCCTCTACTACCCATCCACCCCCTTATAAGCACGACACTTGTGATATTCCAGGAAGCATTCAAAAACCTCTCAAAAACCAGCAATTTCAACTACTTAGCTGCCAACTTTGTGCATATAAGACTAGTCTACTTCTGGTAGTCTAGTGTGGCTACTATCAAGCATCAAACTACAGTGTCTTGATTATTTTCAAATTGGTATTTCTCGAAATACAAAATGTGACAATAAGGTCGGTTTTTGTAAATCCAGTCACTTACATGTATATGCGTTGAAGGACTATTTACGGTATATGTACATTGTTCGGCATAATTTTAGAAGGCAAGTTAGAAAAGATTCTCATGGTTGATCATGTGAGTAGAAAACATTACTTCTTTTAGTCACTCCCCTTTTTTGAGGGCTAAAATTTGTGTTCAATAAGCTTACCAGTTACCACAAAATCTAAGAGTCCATATCCCACAAAGTGTACCTCGTGTGTAATGGTGGATTGGGACTGTGATATTTACTGATCATGAGTAATTGTATAATTGTTGTGTTACATGTGCTTGATAAGGTTGTATGCACAGTCGCATGTACAGCTGCTCATTATGCTTTTGTTTAGGTTGAAAGGGGTTTTAGAGAAGCCAGAACTTTTATCACCATCCACAAATCATGGTAATGATACAATGTATTGACATTTCTAATTATTGTTGCATATTAGTGATTTGTAATTTTTCTATATCACCAAATAAAAGATAGTTGCCAAATTCTAAACACTAACAGTTCACCAAATGTTTTGTCTACCAAGTAATCACCATCTTTTATCCTACTGAAGTCATACATATTTACTGTATTGTGTAACTGTATCAGTTATTCTCTAGGTTTTAAGATATGGTACAATAAGATACCTTTAATATGTGCGATTAATCACAATAGCAAATTTGTTGATGTACACTGAGACTTTATTGAAGCGTTTAGTATGATATAATAGAAACCAGTTACATATATCTTAGTACTAGTATAGTCAATGCATAAATCTACTTGAGGTGATCCACTGATGATGATTTTTAGAGTGCCAGAGGTGTAATATATTAGTTATATATAACACAGGCACTTGTGCTTTGCCTGATATATATGCACGATTCCTGAGGCAACGTCATCATAGTGTATTCTCAGGCACTTGTCAGATCGTGATACTGTAGATGTCAGACTGTTATTCATGCTAGTGCTAACTCTTCCAATAAGTCATTAGTGTGATTTTCATGTGCAGGAAGGAAGCGAAGTTTTGACACTGCAGAATCTAAAGAAGTAGAAAAAGATGAGCCATTACCTCCTCCTCCTCCTCCTCCTAAAAGAAAAATTACTGTGAGAAGCTCAACACAAGAAGGGGAGAAGGAAACCAACCGGTCTTCAACCTATAAACGACTGGAAATCGTTCATGTAAGTGATCTTATTATTGCTCACTCTTACCATATATGGATATAGCATGTATATTTTATTACTATCCTCACCACATCCAAAATATGCATTGGTTTTTATTTCTCTGAGGCGCCTGAGTGAAAAAGTATGCTATGTATATATGTATCAAAATGGAGCTCAGGCTTTTTGTTGAGTTATTGTGCAAAAGGCTCCTGTTCATGGTGAAGAGTTGAACTGTATGTGCAAGAGATAAAGCTTATAATTTTGGTGAAATTAACTTTGGGTTCACTTATCTGAGTAAAGATTTTACCGTGATAAAGAACGTTATCGACAGAGCTTTATGTTAATGAGTTGCACAACAGCACTTAGCCAGTTAGCCATGTAAGAGTTTTCCTAGGCTGCACATGAGGCTGCACATGGTTTAACTTTTATCTAGAAGAAATTAATTGCCACCAGGTAGAGCTTTAGCTGTATTGCTTGCAATAATACGATTACTTAAACTGTAAGCATAAATTTGTGCTGCAGGCTTTGCACAGAGAGGGGCATGTGCTACGAGACTTGCTAACTACAGTATATGTTTAATATTTTTCTGGTGATTTCATGACCAGATTCTATTTAAACAACATTTTATATCTTGCATTATAAATGATAGTTTATATGCTTCAATCAACAGAGCCTTGTAAGAAAAGAAGGCACCAAGCAATTTTCTTGGTATATACGCACTGGATAGGTAGTAGTGAATTTATGAGCATGTATACACGCTTCACAGCTATAGCTATAGTTACGTACGTACATCAGAATCTAAATTTGTTCAACAAATTTTATGATTTATTCAAGCATAAGGAAAGTTTGATGGATTTATGGTTATTCACCCACCGAAGTTTCCCTCTATATGATAGGACAAAAGTAGGGGTGAGATTTTAATCTGGTGGAAATCAATTGTTCATGTGAATGATTGGTAGGATTAAAATTGGTTGTTTTGTCAAAATCCTCCAAACCATGACCATACCATTTTTCTGTACGATAATCAGTTCTCTTAATATGCTTGTTATAGGAGACCACAACACATGAAACAACTCATCATTCTAATAAACAATCAGAAGTTAGTATTAGTGCTAACAAAGAGGATGAAGATGAGGAGGAGGAGGATGAACCTGTTGCCACTACTCTGGCTAGTGTCATTAAGCGGCCAACAGCTGAGAGGTACACATACACACATGACACCACACACACACATGCACACACATACATATACACACATACATACACACATACATACATACACACATATACACACATACATACACACATACATATACACACATACATACACACATACATACATACACACATATACACACATACATACACACATACATATACACACATACATAGTTACATACACACATACATACACATGCATACATACATACATACATACATACATACATACATACATACATACATACATACATACATACATACATACATACATACGTACATACATACATACGTACATACATACATACATACGTACATACATACATACATACATATATACACACGCTCTACATGTATAAAAATATAGCACTAATTTGTGATATTCAACATAGTACAGTATATGCCTAACAATCAATCGCTCACCACTGCTACAGCATGTTTATCTGTTACCATTTTTCATAACTGACAGTGTTTCACTAACTACTTTGTAGATATGATGTCCCCTTACAATGCTGTCAGTTTTATATTGGAATAAACTAAAACCCACGATTACTTTGTATAAGTAAGACTATATAAGAACCTGCTAAACCTTAACAGATGGATATAAGTATAGGTTAAAGGAAAGCTGCAAGTGCTATATGAAAAATAAAGCATGAAACAACGAGGCTGAAATGGCTAAGCGAAGCCGGTGGATACTGTATAGTGCAAAATTTTGACGGCGGAAAATTTTGACGAATTGAGGGTCAGGAAAATTTGACGAGTAAAACTTTAACGAATTGTATCAGCCTTTCATGCAAATAGCTATTGGAAGAAAACTTTGAATGGAAAAATTTAGACAAACTGCTAAAAATTTGTCAAATTCGTCAATATTTTCTCCCATCAAAATTTTGTGCCGTACAGTAATAAATTGTTGTTGATAAATAACACAAAGTTAAAGGTCCTAATAAGACTGTTGTGATGGCCTAGATATCCAGCAAACAGCTTTTATACTGTAAAGCGTACATATCTCATCTTTTTAGTCACCAAAACACCGATACTGATACTAGTATCCGTATTGCCCCTAATTTTATAATATCAGTTAAATTTCCGTACTGATGCCGATACTTGACGAAGGGACCCACTGATCATTCCATAGATATTGTAAATTTATACTCTTATATATATTCTATGCTAAAATCACCAATAGGAAGTACGGTGTATTTGGCTTGGCTAGGTATTTATGAAAACATGGAAATAAACAATATACTCTAATAGAACAGTCACCAATACTCCTAGTGGACAAGTGAATATACTCTAATAAAGTCTTTTATAACAAACGATTGTGCCAGTTAACAGTTTCACGAGATGGTGAGTGAAAATGATATTCTCAGTGAAGATGTATCTTCTATTGCAAGTACAGCTGATGTCTTATTCCCTGAAAGGCCTAAAGTACACATCAGTTATTATCGGCATCAGTTCCAAACTATATGTATTGGTGCATCACTACAAAGCAATACTGAAGTAACGCATTTTTATTATTTGTGTGGCCATAACTCACCACTCAGCTCATCTGCTCCGCTTACAACCCACGCTAAAGATGTCTTTTAAAATTCATTCACATAATTCATATAGTGCATCCGTGACAATCATTTTATCACCGTCAATCATCGAATTCTCATTGGTTGCAATACATTTTTATGGGCACCTAGTCCAGTCACAATATAACCACAATTAAAGAAGTAATCAAAATATTTTTGCTTGTGTGCGAGTGATCTGATAATAACCCCACACCCTTCCATCATTTTTATTGTGCTTGTCAAATTATGCACAAATAATGGCACTCATTCTGGGGGTGAGTGGAAAACCTGGAACATACAGAACAAGCTTGTTTTCGTGATTTGATGTGTCACATGAGTTTATACAAGCCTTGCAGTGTTTAAGCACACAACATCAACTGTTATGAATAGCTGAAAGCCAATACCAATACTAGTATCGGTATTGGTACATCACTAGTTAGTATTGTTGTTAATGTGCACATGTTTATTTACAGCAAACCACAACCATCTGGGAGGATATTATTGAAAGCTATTAATGCAATTCAAGGTAACACTAGAAGTGCCCGAAACAAACCTGATAGGAAAAATGTCAAACAGCAATCAGGTATGTACATCATATGCTTGTATAAATAGTACATACATACAATTTTTATAACAGAATATTCCGTGTTGATTAAACAAAGAGACATACCAATATTCAGATATAATTGTTCTTAAGGCTAATAATGAGTGAATTTGACTCTTCTGTTTTTTATTATATTATGTGTTTTTGATAATGCTGATCAGTTCATTTGAAAAGTAAATTATCGTGTTAATTCCTTTTCAAAAGTTTTGTTACATATGCCATACGTATATAGTAGTTTATCAATCCTACCAAATTTCAAAATGTTTTGTGAACTTACAAAGCATCCATGCATGTATTGTCATGTGCTATCACTAATCTGATATGATAACAACTACATATGAGTGTACTAGAGCACCACCAACTACAGAGTATATTTAATATAATTATGCATGTGTGGCACTGTAATAGTTACTGTCAGTAATATGTGTCTTATTTTAAATAGAAGTAACAAGTGGTAGTGATAATCGGACGACAGATGATGTTGCTAATAAAGAAGTTGAGGAGTTGCCATCAGGTGATTTGAGAAGGAGGCTGGGAAAGAAGAGTGTACCAAATCAATCAGAGAGTAAAAGTGAAGAAACTTCACCCACAGATGTTAAAACAGAAGCTGAAAGAATAGTTGTCCGGTATGTAAACAAATGTGCATACGTACCATATACCGGTAGTAAAAATTTTGGCACTGGTGAAAGTGCTTTTGAAACATTGGCAAAAAAAACTTTGACAGAGCTTACCAGCATATTTAGTGCACAATAGCTCTGAACTCCATGAACTATTGAAATGCTATATTGACCGCTCAATAGTAAAATACTTAACTGCTGATCCAGTGCAATACCTTATTGAATGTGAAATGTGAACCCATCAGCTACTAATATACAAGCACCTGAAGTTTTGGCCACAGTTTTTTTACAGCAAGAACGCTTTGGTTGTGTTTACATTACACATATCAGTGGTAATGTAACATTGTAAGTGGTTATTTTGATATTATATTCAGAGGTGTAGGAATAAGACTGAAAGTGGTGAGATGAAATTTAGGAGAATAGATCTAATTATCCCAGTATCAGATGCAAACGGTTAACCTATTGTGCAGGTTGTCTGGACTACTATAAAGTGACTGCTATTGTTAAGAATGTACAATGACATCACAAGAAAGTCAAGACTCATCACTAAGAAACACATAGCAACACATACACATTTAAAAACCACTCCAGTGCCTTAGTGATAAAACTTTTTAAATGTAGTAGAAGTTGTTTTTAGTCATTGCCAAAATTATTACTAAATGGTGTTCCTTTAAATGCTTCACTACCACATGGCATACATGCTTTTTAAACTGAAGCGCCCCATCTTGTTAGTAATGTACAACTGTTTAAACGCCTTTTACTGTGAAGTTAATGGCTAATTCATGACATGCTTTGTTACTAAAAGCCATGCCCATCAATAATATCGTTACCGTAATACTAAAGCATGTTATTAATACCTGCCAAAATTAATTGTTCATTTCATTGTAAGGTATTTTACTAGTTATGTATATATAAGATGAAGGTAGCTATGTATGTGGTATAGCATATTTTTGAGGGAAAAGTTTCACAAATTCATGAATATGTATATGGCTCCATTTGTGAAATGCTTCCTGTGAAAATTGATGATGATTGCACTGACAATTAGCATTGCCACTATATTCTGTAATAAGACCCTGCACAGTGATAACATCAAACTGGAGGCCAAACCTCTTTTAATGGAGGGACCATTTATTGATAACAGCATATATTGGTAGTTATAATGCAAAGCAAATATGCCCTGTACTAAAAGAGGCCTAATCTAAGGTTTAGCCATGCAAGGCTACAACAGACCAATGGATGAGACTGCCTAGTCAGGTAATCCTTGTGCTATACATTTGTAATGAGGATGATCGACCTTCATGAGTGATGAACGCTTATTAGCAAACAGTCAATTTCACTTATCACCACTCTGAATCCAGCCTTATCTACCATATGATACTGAATGACATGGCACAGTGGACAAACATTTAATGAGTTTCATAAATACACTGCAATTACAAGTTGTGTGAAAAATTGGAGCCATACTCTTTAGTGGTAATGGCCGGGTCTTACTCAAACGAAATACACAAGTATATTTGAAAATTTTAAATTCTAGGTTACATCATTAATTTTGGCATTTCATAGTGTTTAATGAAGTTACAGACTTACAGTGTTACCAATGCTTTTTGGTGTGGATTTTTATTGTAAGGCATGTGTGGAGGTGCGTAAAGCTTGGATGGCATTTTATGTCGATCCCTGCTATTAAGTACTACTGTATTTAAAACAAGTTGTGTGTTACATTGTAGCCCTAAATTTGTGGTTACCATGAATCAAGTAGATGATAAATACAAGACAGATACAGAAAAGGAAGCGACATTAAATGAAGCTACTGATGATGGTGAGTGATACTTTTATAACAATAGAAACTAACAAGATCTGATTAATGGATCCAGGCATTTTTTTATTTGATGCTGTAGACCTATACCAATCTGTACACCAATCCATCCCCCTTGCTGCGATTACACATAACTAGGCCAACACTCATTTGGCCTGTTGGGCTATATACTAGGTATAACCACTTTCTCCTGTTAAGCTGCCGACCCTTCTTATCTGTCTGGATATCCTGCTTTGCCTTACCTTCCTATGGTATATACGTACATAAACACACTCATGATCAATATAAAGAATATTTTGTGGCAATATGACATCATGATTTCCATGGAAGTATAATAACACACCTAAAGGATTGTGGTGTAAACAACATTTGTAGTTTCCTTTGATCTGAGGTGTGAAATCATTACATAATGTCAGTGGTTCACCAAATATTTCCTTTGATGTCTAAATTTTTTGTTCGCTATTGGGAAATCTTTTATCTAAGATCCTCAGCATCTAATATCAGCAATGTGTTCCATCTGGATCTAGGTCCATACTTTCCATAATTAAAGATTTATAAATCCAAGTTTTTAGAATGATACTACATGATCATACTGTCCAAGGAAAATAACTATATCACTGAAGATAGTTAGAGAACCCCAGTATATGTGTAACTTCCATGGGCAGATCAAAGTAGCTATCAGCTTGTACTGGGTTGTACATGGTAGTTATATTGTAACATATAACTAGTTGTACATCATGGGTTATGTGGTGTACACACAAATAAGTACACAGAATATTTTGTTATAAACCACCCACACTGCTGCAGATGGCGTGTGGGTGCATACCAAAATTCTGGATGTAATTTCATGAACCATGTGTGCATGTTGTGTGTCCACCCTAAGGTTATTAACAATTAGAGTGTTTTTGTGGATTAATTCTGCCTCTATATCTAATATAATAGTAACATGTGCATCATGAATATTGTTCTCGAAAATTTTCACCTATATGGTTGTAGATAAATGCCATATACAGTAGCAGAAATAGGACTGGAAATAAATTTATTGGCATTTCAATTTCAATAACAAATGAATTTGATAAATTAAATTTGATAATTTTATAGTGTTACCTTTTAATTTAGTATAAGGACCACTTAGTTAATTAATATTAGTAGTGCTTCATTGACTATGTGGTATTGATTGTGTGGGATGTAGTCATGGGTCTGTGTTTATTCCCATACTTTCTCTATTTGTCCTTATCAGTATACAAAGATTCTATAGACTTTCCAGGTATTTGTACATTCACTTGACACAGGGGTGTAGGAACAAAATTGAAAGTGGTAAGGCAAAATTCTGAAAACTTCAAAAATTAGAATACAGTAGCGTCCAAAGTGGCAATGCTTTCTAAAGATTATACTCTTTCAGGTAAACTATGCTTGATAATATTACTGATATTATTATGCAGATTCAACTTTTGATAAAGAAAAACTGGTCAGGCTGGTTTCTACAACCCTGTATTTACACTTTACACTGTCGATTATATTCATTAAAACCACCTTTCCACAACAATCTATTTAAATATATAATATTAAGCACACATTACATTACTTACTTTAAAATATGCAACAAAAAGACTAAGCATGCATAGTGTTGCCAAGGACACGTGAAATATTTAATTGTGGGTTTAAATTTGCAAAATGCTTTGGAATCCTTTTACAGTAGTAGTCTTAGCTTTGAGTTTAAAAGTATAAGTTAGTTTCATTATTTCATATTGTATTTAGACCTATCTAGAATTAATGCTAGCACTGTTTATTCTAAAGTATCCTATAGATTTTACATTTAAGATTTGAAAAGTGGTGAGGCTCTTGCCTCACTTGTTGCACCGCTTCCTACACCCTTGCTTGAGCCTTACCTTAATGTCTACACATTTAATATCATGATTTATTTCGTCTACAATTAAGTGGTAACTAAGCGCTAAGAGGTATTCATGCGGTTAACAACGTGCTTGAATAACTAATACTGGGTAACCCATCTGAGCTGAAAATATAGACAGTCAGCAAATTAATACAGTGATTTCCATTACAAATCGCCAACTGTGTCAAATTATTTCTATGGCTAATTTTCTGCTTGTATGGTAAGTGGACTAATCAGGCAACCTACCATGGTCTGTGAATATGGTATCTTTAACACAAGCCTGAGTGAATTCTGTCTCACACTAGCTAGATTGGTATTTCACATGATCAAACATGCACAAACCTCCAGCACATATACTGGTTGACTTGTACACTTTCTTTGAATGAAAAATATGTTGTATATGTATATTACTGAGTCTCCATATATGGCCACAATAATTAATGGATTCACACTAAAGCATACAGGAGTGATTGTGTTGTGATGGAGAAGAGCAACTTGGACACGTAGGAGGGTGGACCATAGGGGAGGGATGATCGGAGGACGCCAGAACATAGGGAGAGAGATTACCCTTAACTTTATTTTTCCATCGATACTACTTTAATTTCACCTGCCATGCTATCCATTTGTTATATCCATATATAGCATGTATAGGTGATATGTAGGTACTTATGGTGTAAGGTGTTAAATGTTACATACACAACTTGTACATTGTATGTGAACTAGGATTAATTATCTAATATTTTTTTGTAGTTTCACCATCAATAGTACCTGAAAGATGTCGTTTTTGGCCAAATTGTAAAAATGGTGATATTTGTCCTTATTATCATCCATCTGTTCCCTGCAAGTACGTAAGTATGCAATACATCACGTGCAGTACACTGTGCTGTACGTGACACAGTTAAATTATATGTTCATGTTGTCACTTAAATTGACTGTCAGTGAAATTATTCCAGTACTACATTGACTATGTTATTCCACATCACTGGTTATTTATTGTTAACACATTGTCATATGTAAAATTGTGTGGCCAAGATGCTGATATAGTAAGAGGCAAAGCTGAGTGCTATATTAGCATCAAGGCCACATGTCAAGTGCTTTATACATAAAACACGAGCAAGGCAATGCTTTACGTGATGCGTCTGCTGCCAGTTAGATTTAACACTTGGCGAAGAGACTTAATTTTGTTAGATTGCTAGGAATGCATTTTCATACCTTATTGCACTACCTATGTATATGTATAAGTTATATATAACACAGGCAAGAGTACTTTGCCTGATATATATGCACGATGCCCGAGGGCACACAGCGCCCGAGGGCGAGTGCATATATATCAGGCAAAGCATGAGTGCCTGTGTTATAACTAATATATTCCACTTCCGGCACTCTAAAAATCTGCCCAAACTCGATAGAAATATTTTGGCCTCTTTATATAGTAGCAGGTGCTCGTTGTGATTGTGGGTCTCTATTTTATCGTTGTCATGACATTCTTGCAAGGTAGTACTGGTGATTGTGGTTTTACCTTAACTTTTTATAAAGCTACAGGACTTGTAAATGGGCAAATAACCACTTATAATTGCTTCAAAAGGATAAACTAATGGTGAGTGTTGTAAGTATATGTTATATCACAGCAGGAGTATGATATCTTTGTTATTACACGAGTCCGAGGCGGAGCCGAGGACGAGTGTTAATAACAAAGATATCATACTCCTGCTGTGATATAACTGGCTTCTTTCCCACCAAAGACTTTAAGAAAGCTTTGACTAATAAAAGAAATTGCTGATGTGTTATAGTGTTAAACACCTTGCACCTTACTGTACAATAACTTAGTTATTGCTCTAATCTATTTTATTTCTTTCCCACTGACCCGGGCAATAACTAAGTTATTGTACAGTAAAATCCTTTGATGTATGGCTTCAGTGGGAAAGAAATAAAATAGATTAGAGTGTGTGATATTTTCTATATCGCACACCTATGTGTGCGATATGAGATTTATACACTGGCTTTTCCCTTTGATCTGAGGTGTTAAAGTGGTATATTGGTAAATATAGTGCTGTGTCAGCACTGTATAAAATAATCATAATGTGTGCATGTATTCTATGTCTCTCTTTATGTAGGTTGTTTCCAAAATGCAAGTTTGGTGATAAGTGCAGATTCATTCATCCCATATGCAAATTTAATGCTCAGTATGTGATGATGACACGTCATATGTGTGCATGCATTAGTTGTGTTACACTTACAGATGTATGAAACCAGGCTGTCCTTATCTTCATACTGCTCCTAGAAATAAACAGGCATTAGGATCAGGTGTTTTCCCAATCCCTGCTGGTAAAATGAACTGTATGTGTGTGTGTGTGTGTGTGTGTGTGTGTGTGTGTGTGTGTGTGTGTGTGTGTGTGTGTGTGTGTGTGTGTGTGTGTGTGTGTGTGTGTGTGTGTGTGTGTGTGTGTGTGTGTGTGTGTGTGTGTGTGTGTGTGTGTGTGTGTGTGTGTGTGTGTGTGTGCATGTGCGTGTGCGTGTGTGTTCGCTTATACAAGTCAATATACATGATATTATTGGTGAGTCAAATATTTGGTGATTAGCACAGAAATCATAATAAGCATCATTTAAATTTGGAGATATGGGCTCATCAAGCCAAAATTCCTTATACTAATTTAATCTTCTTCTTTTAAATGCTTCGATACCTTGAAGGCCACATCCACCTTTGTTACTGTATTGTATATAATGCTCCATTGTTTACTAGCTAGTGTTATGTACTGTACAAATGCTAAAATGCTTATACACTCATTTGAAAAGACCAACCACCCTTATACTTTCCCTTTAGTCTTGTGTGGTCAGACTATAATTTCATTTGCAGCTACAGGCTAGGGCATTATTTCTTGTAGTAGTAGTAGTAGCAGTAGCATCCAGCTTGAAAAGGGTCTGGTCTAGTGGGCCTTGCTGATCCTAGCCCTCCCATGCAGTACACATTTCCTTTAGGTGACAAAAATTGCCATTTAGAGCCCATCTTTCCTTATGGCTTGTTTACAGTCTTTATACGATGAGCTTTGTAACTAGTGCTGGGGACAAATGGTAGAACATTCGTTTGTGAATGTAACTTTCAATAATGTTTTGTTTACCAAACCTTCGTAACTATGGTAATTACAGTAAAAATACTTAAGTTGTAAGTTTCTTATATAATTTGTAAGAGGTTTGAAAATTAAATTGTGATGCTATCTCTCTGTACATTTCATTATGCAGAAATGGTGTCACAATGTTTTTGATTTTCTGTTAATAAGATGAACAAATGTTGGAATGGTTTGTTCTTAAGAGAACCTTCGAGTGTAGAAAATGTATAGTCGTCCCAGCACTATTTTTAACAAGGATCAAACCCACCCACAACATTGATTTATTATGACTATGACAATATGCTAAAACTACCTAATAAATCTTTGTTATTCGTCTACTAAGGGTTTGATTCATGTGAATTATTGTTAATGTTGTTAATGTCACCACGTTGACTGGTTTTAAAATATATTTTAAAGTGGTGTGGCAATTCATCTAAAATTGCCTAACCACCAAATTATCCAAATAAAACCATGTAGCCATACAGTGCATTGGACTTTCGTAATGATGAATGCAATTGTAGTTATAAAATTGTTAAAAAAATTATGCTACATTAAATATATTATATCAACTGAACTAATAGTACTGCAAGTACTGAAGTTGGTGTGATAATTTTACTGATGTTGCAGATTTGAATAATTTTTATGGTATCACCTGGTTCAGTGAGATATTAAATAATTATCAATTCATGATAAAAGCATTTCTCTTATCTAAACTAAGCACATTAATTCATGTATGTATGTTTATACAGGTGTAATGGGAACACCACCACCGCTAGATGTAGCAGCAGTAAGTATTCATTTTGTATAGGTTACTAGTTACTGACTGTATTACGTTTAGTCACACTACAAATGGAATCCTCCAGGAGGACACCACAAAACGGGAGGACACCACAAAACTAACCAATACGTTTGGACTTCTTCTAAGACTCATATAAGGTAAGGTTGGATAGATGTTCATCATCTAAATATGTAATGGGCCGTAACAAAGGTCAAAAATTAACCTTCGAAGCTTCTTTAACAAAAGCTTTGGTTACATCCTACATGTATTTATGCTGTACAACCATATGCATACTATTTAAATAATAATTATTATTATGTGCAATTGTTACCGTTTTCTATAGTGAGAGAAGATTTGTTGCTAGTGATAAGTCGCCTACCCAGATGCCTGTATCAGCTAATATCTAACTATCAGTTTATTGCTGTTAACCTGTGTATGTGGCATGTGATGATAAAACCAACTATATTAATGTATGGGGTAAACAAATAATAATGTAGATTTATGCAAACTCAATATCAGATTAATAATTTTGATTATCTTGTTAAATAATTGTACGTGTAGTTTATGTTGTCACTAAGTGTTTTGAGGTACATTTGGTCATGTTCACAAGTAATTATAAACACTTTAAGTTGACCAATACAGGCTCATTTGTTCACATACAAGAAAAATGCTGATGGTGCTCATTAATTAGATATGAGTTTCTGAAGCTTGATTTCCCATGACGATGCAAATAATATGTATAATTATAACAGATTTTCTGTACAAATTTTGCATATGGCAACTATACATACGTATATAATACAATTAAGACAGTTAACATTAAAAAAATAGGGATGCAAAAATATATCAATGTAAATGTTATTACACAAATCTATGGCAGGTTTAATTGTATACAACAAATACTACTGTTTACACGTTACACATACCATACGTATAACTATTAACAATATATTTACAAATAAATTTCATGACCGGATAAAACAGATCTATTGCTAGATATGAGTTCATCAACTATTATTTCGTATGGCATGTTTTTTTCTTTCTCTTTCTGCCTCATGTTCTTCCCTTGTTAAAGCCAATGCCTTCATTGCCACAGGATCTACCTTACTATAGTTACAGGTCGACGTGTCTGACCGAAGTGGCAATTGCGATTGTTGATCCTTCACTTCTCCGGGTTGCTGACTACCAAACTCCATAACAGCATATGTTAGCTTAGGCTGGGCACCCAGCATTAGATTACTGTAAGAATTGTGTGATGGTTGACCGCCATTACCGTTGGCTTGCCAATTCTTGTAATTGGGATTAGATGGTTGAAATTGTGGAGTAGAAGTGGGTGAACCATCACGATGCATGCTGTGTGAATTGTGACTAAAGTCCAAATTTTTATAAGCTGTGTTAACTCCGTTTGGTGGTGAATTTGGGTTACTAGCAAAGGTGAAATTGATATATCCTTCACCTGTTACTGGAACCTGTGGACTACCATTTTTATCCATAGATAAGTTACTATTTCTCTGCTGGTCTATCTTTTCACGAAGCTCTTCAGTTTTTTCAAAGTTAACAGTTGAATAACCTACTCTAGGCTTGGATGGTATACCCTGTGAAGATGGTTCCTCTAATACAATGGGTGGATAATTGAGTGGTTTATCTGGCTTAGCAGGGCTAGATCTAGGATTAGTAGCAAGTGCAAGTATTGGGTCTTCATTCTTCAAAACAATGGCACTGGATGGAGGGCTAGCTGGACATTCTGCAGCTGGGCTAGCCTGTCGTTGGTTTTGGCTTAAACTTTCCAAACTTCTTTTGTTAGCTGCTGCATGTCCATTGGCTGGGAGCATGGGTGGACTTGAAGAAGCTTCAAGATCACTAACACTTGAATGCATATCGTGATGAGCACTCCGGTTACTAACAGTTTTGGCAACAACTTCAAATAAATCTTGTGCATGGTCAGTACTGAAAGCATACATTCCCTCCCCAGCAGGACATTTTGAACCTGCTTCAATGGAAAATATATGACCATCACACCCATACCTTCTTAGATGCTTTAATGGCCATTCAATCTTCTTACGCCGATCCATCTGTAGTGTCAGTATCAGATCTGTGTCAGTCACTTGTAGAAGCCCTTTGGCCTGGCCCTCCAAATTGTTTCCATCATTGATAACTCGTACCGAGTAGGTATTGGCAGGCAATGGCTTTGGTGGTTGGAAGCAATTTCCCATGAGAATATCTACACAAAAATAGTAAAAAAAGTCACATGGCGTGGAATATTTCTTCAAGTTAAATTTTAAAATAAATCCTAGCTTATATGATTTTATTACATGCTACCATACCAATTATGAACAAAGTTTGTTTTTCTTAAGTGTCATCTCTATGACAGCAATCACCATATAGATACTATGTTACTTTAAAGGCTTGCTAAGCCTTGTAGCACACAGTATTAATGCAGTAAAATTAATTGTCCATCCCAAAAATAAGATTTCTGAAGCCCAGTAAAACTACACACCTGTAGCTGGCACCAGAAATTATGCAAAGCATGTTGGGCTGGTCTATTATTAGCCATTTACAGAACTCTTTATCAAATAAGGTCTTTTAACAAAATAGTAAACTCAAATACTAATGGACCTGTGTAATTTTCAACAAGTCAATTAAGCCCAGTGGGATATGCTGCATCCTATTTTTTACTGCTGAAATATCTCTAGCAGTGAAATAAACAACAAATATATACTAAGTTTCCATATAAAAATTATGCTAGCATGCCTATCACTGACATTCACTGCACGTGTATGCATATGAGGACCATCACATGATATAAGCGGATTGTTAACCAGTTACTGATATCAGTGATATTATTGGTTTGTGTGTGTGTGTGTGTGTGTGTGTGTGTGTGTGTGTGTGTGTGTGTGTGTGTGTGTGTGTGTGTGTGTGTGTGTGTGTGTGTGTGTGTGCACTCTGAATGCCCCGGATGGATGCACATGCAATACAGTCTCACAGTGTACACACACACACACACACACACACACACACACACACACACACACACACACACACACACACACACACACACACACACACACACACACACACACACACACACACACACACACACACACACACACACACACACACACACACACACACACACACACACACACACACACACACACACACACACACTTTTAAAGTGTTTTCACTACAATAACAAATGATGGTAACTAAGCCATAGTAATTACTGTGTGGATTAGTAACTGTGTGGATAATATTCAATAACAGAAGCTGTAGTCTATTACAAATAGCATGCTTGCAATAATAACCAGAAGGTTATCACATAATATCCTACCCTTGAAATCATTTCCTCAATTTAAAGAAATGTCGAGTATAAACACAACATACGTATGGATGTGTACTAAGTTAAGCCAGACATGACACTGTTAAATTGTCAAATCACTCCAGATTGATATAGATCTATGTTCACTATTTATTATAAATCGATTCTCCAGTAACTTCACAAATTTTGTATTCTGCTTCACTATTATTAATAGAAGAATGACTTCACTGAATAATCTCAATTTTTCTCTTTCAAACCTTTTAACTGACAAAATGGCCAGCAGACAATGGATGACAGGATAAACTAGTTAACATATTAGGTTACAAAACAAGAATCTCTTATGTTGCCAGAAGGACTGACTAAGTTAGGCCAATTAATTTAAAACAACTAACTATGTATATAGATGTCATTGTGAAGCATTTGGTATTTAGTTTACATAACCCTTAAAAGATAATTAAATGACATTTGGTCATTACCTAGCAAAAGGCACTTCTACTAGAGGAATGTTGTTAATTCCAACGCATTATGTTACAATAGCTTTGATGCAACAAAAAGAATTCAGAATTGTGAATGGACTGCTTTACATTTGGCACAAACATATGTGTTCCCACCAGCCAAAATATTTTGTTTAATAGCATGAAATTACCAACATCATTGTGAACATCAACAGGAAAAGCACTCATGATATTAACATGCTGTAGTCATGAACCTTTATCCCACTGTACAGGTGGATCAAAGAAAACTACTGAGCCTTAACTAACATGTCACTGGTACACTGCAGCATGTATACCTGCTGGCTTGGTAACCAGATACAAATAAGAACCCTACTTACCCTTTGAATAAGAACACTTCATGAGCCATGAAGGGATGCCATGCATGTATGCATGGATACAGAGGTGAAGGGTAAAATATTCAAATTACAAGCTCAACAAAGGACTCAATAACCTTTTCCTTTATACATTGTGTAAGCCAATTATACATTGTGTAAGCCAATTATACAGAAACCACACTGATATATGCCAGGCTCCATCAGCTTCACAAAAAAATCACCATCTCATCACTGCGATACCCATCATACACACACAAACACACACACACACCAGTATGGCAAGCTCCAGTGTGAATCAACAATATTAAGTGTCTGTACCCACTCAGGCTTACTATTGAAGCTCATAAGTCAATTACTGTAGACAATTGTACACCACAATGTGTGATATATGCATGTCTTCACTAACGACACAAGCCATGCATAACAAAACGTTTCTACACTAACATATACAAATTTGTGATATATATAATGGTACACATTTTAAAAATGTCCCACATGATTTTAACAAAGTAAGCTCCTTAGCATACTCCAACTTTTTGTTTAATGAGACAAGTCATGGCATTTATGTTGTATTGTACCTGAATAAAGTTTATATATTAATTAATCCCACTTTTATACTTAAAACTTTGCTAATGGATAGGTCATCTTTACAGTATTAGAACAATTATCACCATAATTATTACTATTATGTAATAACAACTATTTTCAATGTTAGACACTTACAGCCTTAAAAAGAGCATATAAGAGTCTTTCAATATATACCCACAGGTAATCTAGCTCACACATTGCTATGGGCTATACATTAAAAACAAGACATCTATTATGATTATGGGCAAAGTTCATAATAAACAAGTTTAACGGTAACTGTTCTATACTATTGAGGCTGTGTGCTATAAAAACAAACACTTTTCTATATTTTGAGGTACGTACTGTACATCATCAATAACATTATTCCAGCAATAGAATGAGCACTCGTTTAAAATGCAGCTTATACAAAATGACTATACACAAAACTTATATTCCGCTAGTGCTAATATTTAATGATGGTAAGTAATTGCATGGGCTTGCTTTACACAATGCATAGCATCCAGCAAGTTAGATACATACTAATTAAACATTGTTGTGATAGAAATAATTGTCCACATTTCTGTAATTCCTATATGTGTGACAAACCTTAAGTTCTTAAACAAACATTTAATGAAACAAGTTCAATCCTACAGTTTATAAACAAAATTTCATCAGCATCACAATGCATGGGACCCTTAACACAAAGGTTTGGCAGGTTTGTTGATAATAGCTCATAAGAAAAAGGTAAGGTATAGCATCAAATGTGCTTTATAAGCCAAGTTGCTATACATGGTTAAAAATACAAAGTTCATCAATGGTACTGTTCTACTTTTATTACCATAAAATAGTATCACGTTAGTGATACAAACAAGGTTTATTACTTAGCTAGATACACAAGAATATGGTGAATTCCAAAGGATGGACGATACAATGCACACTCATCAGGATAAGACAATGCATTTTATACATGGAGCACTACAAATATGATTGCACATTTATACATAGCATATCACAATGTAATGATACTTGTAGAATCATGTTACAATAAACTGAGCCCGACGATTAGCGATACCAAAGAACTAGTCATACACCAGCATTATGTAACACTGACAATGATCGAGAAACACTTTCTGCACATTTCTCATAAGGAATTGGCATCTCTAGGACTTTCCAATGGTGATCTCAAGAATCCAGTGAACAATTTGATTATATAAGCCTACTCTATAACTGACATCACTAAGGAATGCCAGTGACCTGCAATAAACTCAAAAACCCATTAATTAAAGAGGTGTTAATGGTATACCTCCATACGAAACTTTTTGCAAGTACATGATAAACCATTGCAATTTATTCCAGTCTGTTTACTGCTTTAGAACACTGTCTACAATGGGATATTAGGTTGCAAAGTTTAATGTAAGTAGGTATGTTTATCACTCTGTCTTTGGGACAATTTCATTAAGATGTAATTACTTCTCTTGTAACGTATCTTTGATGTAGCTGTAGCGGAAAATGATACTTGCATGTTTACGCTATACCCCTCTCCTTTACAATACTATACCAGTGTGCTACTTCACTCTCTCAATTGATGTCATTCATGACAACATTTTAGCTGTAAAAATGATGTCAAGTGAAAATCAACTTAGCAACACTATCATGGATATGGAATAAAGGGGCCTGTACTATAAGCATATACCTACTAGACAACATGCTGTGACCATAAATACCATTTGACCATTTCTGTTGCATGATTTGTAAAATCCTGTGTATTGCTTATGCATACACTAGCAAGGAACAAATCACAAATTTTAGTGTTCTCGAATTTACATTTCCTCATGGTAAGTTACTAACCATACACAATTACATTATACACTATCTATGGAAAGATATGATATTAACAAAAATCTCTGAGCCATTTTAATCACCCAAGTAGTTGGATTCTTTGCAGACCATGGTAAATTATATAGCCTTATTGCTCATGTAATCAGTACTCAACCAAAACAATTTATTTAATGAATTGAATGTTCTTTGTTATAAACATAACACTGTATTAATTAATTCATTACTCAAGTACTGTGGTACCTTAGCAATGCAGGAAGGTAGAATTATGATTGTCATACACCTGAATAAAATTCAATAGGCTAGATTTTGATTCAATAGGTAAATGTCAGTAGTGACTAAGGCCTACAAAAACCCTCTAACTTCTTAGAAATTGGACATCCATTCCATAACGAGCACGTAGGGATAACGCAACAGCGGTCTAGTCAAGTCGCTTTAAGGTACATCTAAAGCATTCCACGATCTTTGTGTACACCGAATTGCCCCAAGCAGCCACGAAATGTTTTGTCTGCTTAGCAGTGGTTGATATAACAGCAGCATTCCAACCAGAATTCGCATTCATCATTACACACATCAATTTTTCCAGACAATAAAACATGCCCTACGTGTTAAATCTATACAAGACCTAATGCCACACGCAAAATATCGCACGCTTGTACGTTAGTGATTAACAAGTGAAATATACAACCATGGGCGATTATTAAAAAACACAAGACCAACCGCTAAGTATTAGCAACATTGATTCAATTATATTCTCACTTTATCCAACACAATTTTTAGTCCGCGTTAACAGCTCCTTGAGGTCGATGATTCCAACAAAGAGAAAAAACGGTGAAATGTCACGACGACAAACAACTCTCACTTCAGGAATGCATGCCGAGATCACATGATATAAATATTACATTTATTTTGACTCTATTTCCGGTTTAAAGCGCGCTCACTTATAAACAACACGGCCATTGCAAATGCATATCTATGGATCTAATACCGATACTTGGCGATTTTATTTGCGTAGATTAAATTTAGCGATTTTGAATAACTATATAAGACTAGTAATTAAAGCTCATAGCTAGCTACTCAGGTACCCAATCCATGTACTTACTGAAAAATCACTACTAGTGACTACAGCACTGTGTGATCATTGTAGTTATAAAAATTATATAGCTAGCTAGCCAGCTACATGCAGCATAGTTTCTCACCCGCATTGCTTTTTTCAAGGTTTTTTGTGGTTGCTGCTACTGCTATTTTATACTATAACTAACTGAAAACAAAAAGGTACTTTTAAAGTAAAATTTAATGATTCTTAATAAATAAAATCCGCCCGCCTGTATCGAAATTTTGAAGACAAGTGGATGAGAAACTAATCTAGTCTCACGAGCCAGACCACTGTTTTCCATTTGTTTTCAATTTTATGGTTTTTTTTAAAGAGGCTGGCCCGCGAGACTAAAACTGACTGATCAGTGTTCTAGCTATACACATCATTAATTCATGCATTTCATTTTACACATGTATAGAAAGTTATGAAGCCCCATAGCTACGGATAGCAGAAAATGGCATGGATAAATCACTGGCAATTATAATATTGTTGTCAGATTCATGCTGTTCAGCTTGCGGATGCACTGCAGCCCATGCATGTGAGCCATGCAGTTATATGATGGCTATGCGTAGAAAACTATTATAGCGATGTTTAGTTGAAGCAGTCATTATATTAATTACCATTGAGGTAGAAAAGGCTAAGCTTTTCTTATCAACAGTATGTGTGTATTATTTTTTTAGCCAAAATAAGAGAGCTATCACTATGAAACTTACACCAACTTGAAGCGGAGTACCTACCATCCAAATATTTAATCTACCCCATTCAACCCCATCAGTGCCGATTTTTGTATTGTAACCTATGCATGGGCTCACGTGAAATATTTTTAAAACTATGCAGCATGACACGTGCACGTGTCCACCCTCCTCTGAACCCAACATGCTAATGTAACAATATGGGAACATGCTCATCTGGGAGTACTTTGTTTATCTAGAAATTATCTCATAACAAGTTATAATAAACAGGTTATAATAAACAGGTTAAATAAAACTATTTTTAGCAGTGCAGTGCTTAAAGCGTGTCCCTCTGTGTTGGGTTCATTAAAGTACATTAAACTTGTCATTTACTCTATATGCAGCACTATATATAAATAAGTAAACTGAGCTCCTGAGGATTTGATTAGTCTTATGTAGCCAGATCACACAAGGTGTTTATTGCTTGTAGTATGAAGTATGGGCGTTTATACTGCAAGTGATAAATGCCTTGCACAGAAGAGGGGGATGCCACAATATAAAGTTTCAGTTTATGTCATATGTCATAGTAGAAATCATGAACAACGTTTAATGTTATTGTCGTTAAATATTGTTTATGATAATGTCAATATTTTAACAAAAATTGTTTAACATTAATGTAAATTGCACTGATTATATGCATAAAAGTGTTGTGATAGTTTATGTTGTGATATACAACATGTTGTGACATAATTCTCCATATAGCTTTTTATTACATCATAATGTACATTTTTAATATGTCACGACATAAAGCAACCTACGACATAGGAATTCTATGTCACGACTATCGCAGCATCCCTAGAAGAGGGTCTGACCACGCAACACTAGGATTTGATATTGTTGTTGACAACAAACCCCATGGTGTAGCTATACTGATGCTCAGTAGTAAACTGAATTAAATTATGAAATCACGTGTGCAGATCTGTGCAATACCGACTATATTATACCTTAAACCAATATAGGCTACTTTAGTTGACAGCCATGCACAGTGATTAGCTATAGCAAGCAAATTAGCTATAGAATCTCTTGACTACATTGTGCATGTATTTAATCCGCTGATCAGTACATTCGATGTAACCTTATCATCCGACACCATTGACTGGCCACAAACTGAAACTTCACTCTGAGTAATAACCATCAGAGTCAGAGTTTGGATATCTATAGTATACAAAAATTCATAAAATGGATCACCTAGCCCATAGACACTAGTAGCCTAGCCGTCATGAAAAAATGATTCAGTAGATTAATACGCTTTATACACATGATACTGGGTACTACCGAGGGTATACTACAGTGCATACCTTAAAGTTCTATTTTGATTTGGTAGCTCAGTACTAGTCTCGTTAACCAGACCCTATTTCTCCGCGGGGCGCTTATCGCTCTCCAATCGATAAGCGCCCTGCGGAGAAATAGGGTCTGGTTCACGAGACTAGCTCAGTACCACAATCGAAGTATAAAAAGCAATTTTAGATCACGTGATTTTAAATAAAGGGATGACATCCGAACGTAACGCGCGTGATTCTGTGACGATACCATTCGGGGAAATATGCTCTTGTGTTGAATTTTTTCCATCATTGGGTTTGCTCTGCATTGCAGGTGGTTCATTAGTTTCAATAAAGCACTGTGTCCGATCGGTAAGTAATCAATCATTGTGTTCTGTCATCATGGTCACGTTTTCATTGTTTCGTGTCTACCGATGTACTGTAATGAGTTAGAGTTGTATTCGTGTAATCTGTGCTTATTAATTGTGCTGCAGTTATTGAGTAGGGCACCATGCACCCTGGCTTCTTGGCTTTTTACCTCTGGAAAATAAATGGGTTCTGGTGACACTCGCATTATGTACTTGTACAGATTGGAATGTCATTAATAATTAATTTCCTGTTTATGCCATACCTATTTGAAAAGTTGCTTGGACCCAACTGACTGACTTTTTACACAATTACTAAAAAACGCTATGTGATGAAAATAATTTGATATCTGATGAGTAATGTTACAAAATGGCACCAAACGCATGGTGAGCAACTATATTTGGAACATATTGTGATAAAAATGTCTTCTGAAGTATATTTGGTATAGCTTAAATGTTTTGTTTTTATTTTTACTGACCGACTGACCCAACTTCTTAATGGAAAGAATCTGAGCAACAAGTTTTCAAAGCTATGGCCTTAAAACTGTCATTACGTAACTTGACAATATAATTGACATTGCCTGAGTCCACAATGAAATATGTGGCACATGGGAGCGATATTTCAACAGCAAAGGTAAGGATCGAAGCATAATTTGTAATATAATTTAACAAGCAGTATCCCAAATGTAATACTATTGAGACACATGCAGCTTTTATGAAGCTTTACAAACATTTGTAGCAGTAATATGTCACAAACATTTAAATAGTTAATCATCAAAGATGAATTTGATTGGATGCACCAGTTTTCAGTAACACAGTACAAATTTATAAAGTGTGAGCTCAAGTGTCACTCAATTATGCCAAAGGGGGATAGCCTCCAGTCAGAAAATTTAAAGCATGGTGCAGAAAGCTCTAGTTACCACCAAAAGGCTTTTTTATGTTAATGTCCTTCCTTGAGGCTAATTGTACCGTAAATTTGAAGATATAAGTGTAGAACAGAGGAGGATGGAAGTGCTCTATAGCTAAATATTTATACTGGGAACCTTGCAGCTTCGGGATAATTGGGCAAGCTGAACCATGCATGATAAACAACGGAGAAATATGATTGTCGATCAAAATCTTATGGAGGATTCACAGCGTAGATTACTAATTCCCTAAATATGGTTTGTAGGGTGAACCGTGCTATGGAGAGTTCACAGCATAGATTACTGATTCTTCAAAAATATAGTTCATAGGGTTGACTTGCCATATGATAAGTAAATGGAGAGGCTTAGACAATGGAGGGAGCAGCATAGAGCCAGGAGAGATACTTGTACAATAGTCAATGCCATAGGGTAGATTACTGAATTGCTTTGCACATTGCATCTCTGTTAGAGAAGAAAGGTTAGGCGAAGATGGGAGCTTGAGAGCCGTACAAATTAAGGATAGCTAAAACAACTCCTCAACTGACTCACTTAACAGAGAGAACAACTATTGTGTACACATTGTGATTACTTGCAAAGAAGACATGATGCCATGACAACTGAAGAACGGCAAAATTGCTTCAAAGATGGGAACACCTGAACAAAGGGAAATGGGGCTAGCAGCTTGTAGAGAACAAGAAATAATGATGTTCTGCTATGCAACAGCTATCTTCTAACTATACATGTACAGACATATACGTATATATTCCGTCTTTTGCGATTGCTCAAACACAGTTTCACCTTTACTTGCTTGGGATAAAAAGACACCAATCTATTTGGATATGCTGTTGCCATGTGTTGTGTACTTTGCATATATAATTTGATGATAGTAACCTAGGGTTATGACAACTGCTGACAATACTTGACAAATTCATGTTCCAGAATATACAAGCCATGCAACTATCATAACATTCATGGTAGTGAATATTGCTGTTTCTACTATGTGATAACAGGATTTTCAGTATCACTCAGCCCTAGCTGTCCTACACATTAGGCATAACATAGACAGACAACAAGATGCTATACATGTATTCTCTAAATGCTGCTATTAAAATATTGGCTTGTCAATTTGTACAGTAATAATTAATTATCGCAATATCACTGGTATGCAATAATCATTGGTGTCAATATTCTTATCGTCACATCACTACCAGTGAATATGTTGGTTTTTTGAACCAGTTTTCCAAATTAAATCTTATAAATTCACTCAGACATTGTGAAAAATTTCCTAGTACTACCCCTATCGGTAAAAATCACTTTTGCAATACTTGAAACATTTTGCTACTGATTTCAAGCTATAAAATATGCGTATTTTACAATTGTGTTATAACCAATGACAGTGGGTGGCAGCTGGGTGGATAACTAGCACCCTCAGTGCTTATGATAAGGGTAAAAAATTGTCTGGACATTTGTTTTCCTATTGTAAATTTATTGACTTCCTCATTGATAATCTATGGTAAATTTTTCTGGTCAAATTTAGTTTGGTCGGTCAAATGCCGAAGTTGGCCAGAAAATGTCTGATGATTAGCCATTATTATAAGCTCTGCACCCTGTACACGGGGGATAAGTTATCCACCCTTGCAGTTTCTTTGATCAACCCACACACTGGGATATAAGTCTCCAGCTATAGAAACAGTTCACTTAATATCTACGTGCATGTACAAGGCATTGATACATACCGTATGATACACAAAGCAATATACATAATATGTTTGATGATTAAATTTCAGAACACTGGAGCACTGCTTGACATCCAAGTTGCACAAGTTTGGTTGACTATAAACCATATAAACCACCTTTCTAACATTTGCAAATATTTACTGCTGGCTAATTCACTGGTACTATTCCTTATTTCAACTTCTCTTGTGACCTAACTGTATATGATAGCTTCCACTATATGAAACTGAAATCACTGATAATGATTCTTACTGTGACAGTACATGCAACCCTTTAACAGCGTTCAGTGACCATTAACCTTGTAATGGGTGATGCTCGTTTCATTATTTTTGTTATGGCTAGTGTCACATATTGTGACCTGTTAGCTCTCCTCAAGAGGATCACAGAAATATTATACAATCTTGCCAGAAATCAGAAGTCAAGCACTATAATCTGTAGATTTGAATACATTTAGAATCTACCATGCAAATAAATAAATAATAGAATTCAGCATTATAGTTGGAAATCAAGAATCTCATACAAGGTTTCAGCTATAGTGTTAAACCATTTGACTTTAAGTCCTGCAAGAATAAAAGCACATTCATTCTTATTACACTTTAGTAGCGTACTCTGGATTTGTAAAAACGCTCCATGTACACACAAACCTGAAGAACTATCCATGCACAATGTGTTTACTTCCATTGGTAACTGTCCTGCTTTTCTGCGGCATTATGCATACCAATGGGACGGCCATGACCTGGAACTGCTCCAATTTTAGCTTGGCCTTGTAATGATTTGTCACCCCTCGTGGATAGTCATACATGTGTGTGTGTAAAGCTCTTATCATTTTCAGTATGGAAATTAGTTACATCATTATTGCTATAATGATATAGCTTCTGGTAGATACATAGTTAGGCTAGCATACGATAATGTAATATACACTATTAGGATTTCTAAACATTTGCCTTTACAAAGTAAGAAATGCATAATGCTTTAAAGTAATTGTACAATATACTTAGTTTGTATACTTTGTTATATTTTTAGGAAAGCTCTCCTAATCAGTTTGTTTCATTGAAGGATTTGTTAACAATTGATGATGTTGCCAGTATTGATGTTGGGTGTAAAGTGAGGACAGTAACTTGGAGTCCCGATACACAATTTAACAACGAGGAATCAGTACTGAGGTAAAGCAAGTTGTGTGTGGTGTGTGTGTGTGTATTGTGTGTCTGCATGTACGTGTGCGTGCATGTGTGTTGTCATGTCCACACCTTTGTTCGTACTCTTGGTGCAGATCTGAGTTAAAATCTCAGCAGGTACAGGTTCTTTACTTGGTTGATAGTTTGTATGTGTGGTCTCTAATTGTTTGAGATGATGCGTAAACCATATATAGTTGTATAGTCTTATTCCAAAGTTTGATTGGTCTTCACTTTCTGCTCTAACTGTTTGTACTGATAATTATTATGACGGCTACTATGTAGTGCTTTGACCAACCCTCTTTCTACCAGCATTGATAATGCTCAACTGACAATACGTATCTTTTGTAATGCTGCCACAGTAACAGCTGGTGTTTGTAGATCAAAACCATGCAAGTAGAAAGACAAATTTTAGGCAGACATTTAATCCATACACTTGCACAAAGGGAAGCACACATGTACAGATGCTTATACAAAATCAACACTATCAACATGTACCCACATGCACCCACATCCTGGTAGTGTTGATTTAATCACCTGTCTAGTGTCTAGTAGTACTAATACCAGTGCTTGTGCTAATTTGCCCAAGGGACCTTAAAGTCAAATGTTACCAAACATTTATTCGACCAATTATTGAATATGCTGCTGTTGTGTGGTCCCCACACATGCAGAGTAGTATTGACACTGTCGAAATGCTCCAATGGAAAGCAGCCAGATTTGTTTGTAATGATTTTGCGAGGCTCTCCAGCGTTACTAGTATGTTAGAACACTTAGGATGGAATACACTGGAACAAAGACGAAACCAGCTAACCTTACTAATGTTGTATAAGATAATCAATCAACTTATGGAGGTCCCACATTGTCATATCCTTGCTAGTGCCCCCGCCTTTACCAGAAGTAGCTCCAGCAAATATATCCACGTATATTCAAGAACAGACTCACAAATTCTCATTCTTCCCTAGAGCTATCAGACTTTGGAATTCATTATCAAATCACATAACACATTCTGTTTCTTTTGACTCATTTAAACATTCAATTATGTCATAGCTAGATAGCTATTTTACCCAATCATCATGTACATTATACTCACTTGAGGTGCTGTACATTATCAATTAATAATAATAATAATAATAATTTTTCACCTCTTCTTTATAAAATGCATTTCAGAAATATATATTTCAGAAATACATATAAGACACTTGAAATAAAGCCAATGTCTAGCTGGTGTGGGTCTTGGTGCTCCGGCCATCCACCTAACTAGGACTCAGTCAAGGAAAACTCGGGCTGGGTGGGAGGGATCCAACCATCGTTGTACACGTGGCCTAGAGTGAATTAGTGCACGCTATCCCACATTTATGTACTCACCCGGCGTCACGTGAGGTCATGACGCTATAATCATACATTTATGTGGGCCGGAGCTTATTTTTTGACTAATTCACTGTGCTCAAATGCCAGAAAATACATGACACAATGTAACTCCAGCAGCAGCATGTACACCTAGCATAGTGGCACACCTGCTAAAGCTGATCCTTACCCTAAGTGCAATTTAATTAACTAATTAAGGTGTTTCCTACTGAGAGGCTTGCAAAATCTCCACAGAGGCACAAGGTCGGTGTGTGCCAAGTGATACCATCAGGCAGCATCCTGGACTTGACCCACAGAATCCAACTTTGTGATTGTCGTCAGCGTTAGCCGGCTAATAGCCGTTGCCCAGGAGTCCCCATGAGGAGGTGCTGACCGACATAGTGTTAAAAAATACTGACCCCCCCACACACACATGACAACTAACACCGGAATTACTGCCTAATGGGACATGCAAAGAATTTATTTTCAAATTTGTTCATAGTGTATGAAATGAAATTGTACTTATTTTCTTTGAAAATATCCCACTATACAAAAGAATAACCCACTATACAATATATTCAACAAAAATACTGTCCCTCTGTATTGATCTTGGCTCCTGTGGGAGTAGATGTAGTTACCAGTACTACTATTAATAAACATCTTGTGTGGACAACTTGTGACAGTCATGAATATATTTATAATTGGTTTTTTTTTTATACTGAATGCTAGGGACATTTCATTTATTGATTCATGACAACATTTAGGGCTTGTGGTATTTAGTAGGCTTGGAGGCACAGAGGAGGTTAAGGGACTTTATATTTTGGTATAAATTATTTTATAATATAAAAATACATACTATATATATATAAGGAAAGCAAAAAACTTAACTCATAGGTTTTCATAAAACATCTGCTTAACAATAAATTATGCTGATTGTTGAGACTTTTAAACATGTAATATTATTACTGTATATTATACTGAATATATGTACAGGTTATGTGCAGCTACCACACATCATAAGATTGTTCTGTTAACATCTGACCTTACTAATACCAGTAGTGTGGTAAGATTATTTAAAGATATTTTGGTTGTATAAATTACACATACGTACATGTAATTGCTAAGAATGTAGAGCATATTATGATTATGGTAACAACAGTTGAACTTCTGAGCATTTATGCATTAACATTGATGACTGTAAAGTCCCAGTTTGATCTGACAAGTGTGCGGTACATGTATGCATTCACAATCATTTTAATAAATGTCAGAATAAAATACTGACTGTCATGTTTGTGAACACTTAATTTACAATTCTTATTTTATGCTGTGCAGATGGAATTCTTACTGCTATAACTTTATTGTTATGTAACTTTATATGTGTGCATGACTGCGTAGATGTGTGCATGACTGCGTAGATGTGTGCATGCATGTGTGTATCTGTGTGTGTGTGTGTGTGTGTGTGTGTGTGTGTGTGTGTGTGTGTGTGTGTGTGTGTGTGTGTGTGTGTGTGTGTGTGTGTGTGTGTATGTGTGCAGTGTGTGTGTGTGTGTGTGTGTGTGTGTGTGTGTGTGTGTGTGTGTGTGTGTGTGTGTGTGTGTGTGTGTGTGTGTGTGTGCAGTGGTGCAGTGTGCTGTGTGTGTGTGTGTGCACGTGCGTGTGTGTGTGTGTGTGTGTGTGTATGTATGTATGCAAGTGTGTGTATATGTGTGCAAGTGTGGGTTATAGTAAATTAGTTGTTGTGTTCTGCTCAGCTTAATCCTTAACTACCTAATAATGCTAATTCTTAATTATCCTCCTTCATTATCAAGACTCACGATAGTGAGTCACGAGGCCAAGAAGAAGCGCAGCAACGCGACCACTGAGTGAGTTATTTACACGTAGCACCGCCCTCAAACTCGCAAACGCTCTAGCTAAGCCGCCATTAAAGCTATCGCTTAGTTATTACCGACCCACAACGTTTTTACTATATAGAATCAACAAACTGAGAATGGAGGAAATAGGCGCCACCATTCCTAAGTACCAGCCATTGCGAGTTTTATGGCGCCCGTTGTGCGACTATGCACGACGAACCATCCTTTCCCGCCCAATTCGCCCGTTTACTAGACAATTAGTACCTTCATTGTTTGAAGAATCAATATCCCAAAGTTGATCGACATTGTTTCAGCCATTCTTCTGATACAGCCTTATAAATGCCTTCCTGTAACCACAAAAATTTTTACGTGGCAGTCGTTTTTTTTTCTTCTTTCTTTTATTTTCATATTGCACACTTTTTTCGGGGGCTTGCGGGAGCTTTCGTGAAACCCAGAAGTTTATTTCAAACTCTCTTTTTATACATTCACTTGTTTGTCTAATAACTCACTCATTTCTTCATGGATTTCAGCCAAATTTGTATCAGCACTTCTCCCATGTATGCTCTACCTGTCATACTATTATCAGTCTGAAGTAAACACTTGAATGTATTTGAGAAGGGCTATTACACTGCAGGTTGATAGTTGTCATAACTTGGACCCCCTTCATATGATTTGCATAAACTTTCAGATATGCAATCTATATTGATGTATCACTCTGTAGTGAAAGTTAAAAAAAAATCTCGGGCTTGAGTTTTTCAAAATTAAGCTTCAAAGTTTAATTTGCAATATTGTGTGCTAGGCAAGTACAAGTTATGCCCATGCAGTATTTCTCTGCTGCTTGCTAGTAATAACATCTGTTTATACTTCCAAAAAAGTAGTGATATGCTAAACAAAACACTCTGGGTGTAAAAAAAGGGCGAGGCCAATCAGAAGCAGCATTTCAAATAGGCATGTGTGACCAAAAACTTTGATATCATTTGAGGCCAAGAAGTTACTTATCAAAAATCTTTTTCACTACTTGAATGACATACAATAGTTTATAGCATATTTTCACAACTATGATTGGCTTTGTCACTTGGCCACCTTTTTCACACCATCATTATTAATAAAGGTGGCCAAGTGACAAGCCAATCATAGTTGTGAAAATATGCTATAAACTATTGTATGTCATTCAAGTAGTGAAAAAGATTTTTGATAAGTAACTTCTTGGCCTCAAATGATATCAAAGTTTTTGGTCACACATGCCTATTTGAAATGCTGCTTCTGATTGGCCTCGCCCTTTTTTTACACCCAAGGTGTTTTTGTTTAGCATAGTAAATACAAGTTATGGAACTGTATGGGTAAACAAACTAATTTGCTTATCCTGTCAGTTATTAAAATCAAATCAAATTGTGATTAAAGTCACATTGTGTGTTGATACTTAAGGACATATAGACTACCAGTTACAGTGATTAACCATGACAGAAGTGTAATTGTACATATAATTATAACAACTTACCATTATACTATTCAATATCAATTTACAATTTCTGCTTATATTATCAGAGCTCTCAAGTCTCACGCATTTGATGCTAGTCTCACGCCTGTAGTTACATCTCACGCATTATTTTTACAGAATATCACACATGGCTTTCTGGTTTATTATTAATCATGTGTACCAAACTTTACTATCACATGGTGTATCGTTAGCTATACTTGTTAATTTTGCAGTTATAGTTAACTTTGGCACTGATATAATAAGCTCTGTAGCCGCTAATATAATGAGTTCTGTAGCTGATAATAATATTTGTTTGTATAAGTTTGACCTACTATCAGCTAACTAGCTAGCTAGTTTGAATTCTGTCAGCATGTCTCACACCTGAACACACCAATCTCACTCTTTTTGAGCTATGTTCTCACTCTGGTTAATGCTAAATGTTGAGAGCTCTGTATTATGTACATGTGATTCCTTATTAGTTTTCATGTCTTAAGATTTATTTTTGTATACAAACAATCCAGCAGACCCAACAACCTGATTATATTATTATCAATAATTGTAGATCAAGGTTGAGGGTAGTCTATCTTAATTTATGTGATTGAGTAAAGTCAAAAGATATTGATTATTGTTTGTATAATGATATAGTTTTGTATAATTAATATATGTTTTGATATATATTAATATATGTAATGATATATGTTTTGTATAATTATCATTGTCTTGAAGTCGTATATAAGCAAAGATACATGCCATGTAACTGTTACGTACTTATTGTCAATTATAGTGTCAACAAATCAAAAATATGGTGGCGCATCAAGACTCACGATAGTGAGTCGCGATGCCAAGAAGAAGCGCAGCAACGCAACAACTGAGTGAGCTATTTACACGTAGCACTGCCCTCAAATTTGCAAATGCTCTAGCCAAGCCGCCATGAAAGCTATCGCTTAGTTATTACAGACCCAGAATGTTCTTACCATACAGAATCAATAAACCAAGAATGGAGGAAATCGGCACCACCATTGCTAAGTACCAGCCATTGCGAGTTTTATGGTGCTTGTTGTGTGACTACGCACGACGAACCATCCTTTCCCGCCCGATTCGCCCGTGTACTAGAGAATTAGTACCTTCATTGTTTGAAGAACCAATATCCCTAAGTTGATCGAAATTGGTTTAGCCAGTCTTCTGATACAGCCTTATCAAGTCCTTCCTTTCACCACAAAAATTTTTAAGCGGTAGTCGTTTTTTTCTTTCATTTTCATCACACACTTTTTCGTGGGCTTGTGGGAGCTTGCATGACCCCCGGAACAAACTCTCATTTAGTACATTCACTTGTGTGTTAACACAAGAATGTGTAGTATACATGGTAACCAGGTTACTGGTACATGGTAAACAGGTACAAGGTAAACAGATATGCTTAGAAATAAGCTAAGTATAATCTTGCCATTCATGGTTTGTGTAGGAATAAAAACAAAAGGGTAAAAGCATGTCTACAGTGAGGTATGGGTTACATAAACAATGTTAACTATAATAACATCTGTTATACTTCCAAAAAAGTAGTGATATGCTAAACAAAAACACCTTGGGTGTAAAAAAAGTGTGAGGCCATTCGATTCAGAAGTAGCATTGTAAATACGTAACTTGAATCCTTGATGCAAGAACTTACAACGTATCTCAGTCTACAGTTTGAAACCATGTGAACAAATTACTGTACATCAGGGAGATTGACAGGGGAATTTAATTTGATGATTTGAAAACCACTGTCAATAGATTATTCATGTGCTGTAGTACATGTTCCTTAGTGACGAGTCTTTGACTTACCTGTGACATCATTAAAATAATACTAGTAGTAGATTAACAGTTGTTCATCCTGGTTTGTGATGTTTTATTTGCATCTCACTTTGTGATTATTTGCATCTCACTTTGTGATGTTTTATTTGCATCTCACTGGTTTGTGATGTTTTATTTGCATCTCACATTTGTGATGTTTTATTTGCACAGCGTTCTTACTATATAGAATCAACAAACCGAGAATGGAGGAAATAGGCACCACCATTACTAAGTACCAGCCATTGTGAGTTTTATGGCGCCCGTTGTGCGACTACGCACGACGAACCATCCTTTCCCGCCCAATTTGCCTGTTTACTAGACAATTAGTACCTTCATTGTTTGAAGAATCAATATCCCGAAGTTCGTAGAAATCTATTCAGCCATTCTTCTGATACAGCCTTATAAATGCCTTCCTGTGATCACAAAAAATTTTACGCGGCAGTCGTTTTTTTCTTTCTTTCTTTCATCGCACACTTTTTTCGGGGGCTTGCGGGAGCTTTCGTGAACCCCGGAAGTTTTTTTCAAACTCCCTTTTTATACATTCACTTGTTTGTCTAATAACTCACTCATTTCTTCATGGATTTCAGCCAAATTTGTATCAACACTTCTCCTATGTATGCTCTACCTGTCATACTATTATCAGTCTGAAGTAAACACTTGAATGTATTTGAGAAGGACTATTACACTGCAGGTTGATAGTTGTCATAACTTGGACTCCCTTCGAATGATTTGCATAAACTTTCAGATACACAATCTACATTGATGTATCACTCTGTAGTGAAAGTTAAAAAAAATCTCGGGCTTGAGTTTTCAAAATTAAGCTTCAAAGTTTATTTACAATATTGTGTGCTAGGCAAGTACAAGTTATGCCCATGCAGTACTTCTCTGCTGCTTGCTAGTAATAACATGTGTTTATACTTCCAAAAAAGTAGTGATATGCTAAACAAAAACACCTTGGGTGTAAAAAAAGTGCGAGGCCAATCAGAAGCAGCATTGCAAATAGGTATGTACGACCAAAAACTTTGATATCAGTTGAGGCCAAGAAATTACTTATCAAAAATCTACTTGAATGACACAATAGTTTATAGCATATTGTCACAACTATGATTGACTTTGTCACTTGGCCACCTTTTTCACACCATCATTATTAATAAAGGTGGCCAAGTGACAAAGTCAATCATAGTTGTGACAATATGCTATAAACTATTGTGTCATTCAAGTAGATTTTTGATAAGTAATTTCTTGGCCTCAACTGATATCAAAGTTTTTGGTCGTACATACCTATTTGCAATGCTGCTTCTGATTGGCCTCGCACTTTTTTTACACCCAAGGTGTTTTTGTTTAGCATGATATTTACCTGGTAAATTAAAGTTAACAGACAGACATATTTTATGCTGGGCAAGTGTAAACAGGTATGCACAGCATGTGGAATAACAGGCATGCAATGCGCATAACTATATGCAGTAAACAGCAAAAGATATGCATGTGAACATATTGCTTCAGTAGTTTATGCATTGTCTTGCAGTGGTTGTTGCGAAAGTGCTTTGTTGTTTGTTTTCAGCTAAGTCCTGCACTGCTACTCAGTAATTTTGTGAGATTAACAGCCTCGAATTCGTTAATATTATTTGCAGCAAGTCCTAGCTTTAAGAAAGATGCCCAAGGGTTCCAGTTCATCACATCGCCCCCGACCTTCTTGTCCTACATCGCTGGATGTTCACCACTGTTCTATGGAGCAACTAGTTCGTCTGCCCGCGGAAGTTCTGCGGCTTCACTTTTCATCGAGACACCTGATTACTTCCGGAACTAAGTCCGTAATGGCTCAGCGTCTCACGTCTCTACTGGGCCTGCAACTTCGACGACAACGTCGAGCCCTCCATTCCTCTTACAATGTCCAGGCAAGCCTACTCAAACCAACCGTTGACCCAACCCACCACGTCGACGCTTGCAGGGTCTCACTTACGGACATTGCTGCTCGTGTTTCCTCTCAGCCCGAATTGTCGCAATTTTCCTCGATCATGAGCCAATTATTGTAGCTAGCCTCAGCACCTAGTGGAGGTAATCTGTCGCCTGCTTCTACTGTGGACACACCTCCTCAACTGCCAATAACTCGGATAACAGACAGCAGCCTCGTGTCTCCGCCAATTCCACCCACATTCCGTACTAATCCATCCACGTACCGTATACCAATAATTCTAACTACCAGCTACCTGCCATATACTTCATTGCCAGTTGTTTCTGCCACCACTCAATTACTGAGCTCACACACTCCAGCTTTCAACTGCTTAACTAGTTCTACATTGCCACCTGTACCAGCACAGCTACGGCAACAGATACTACAAGGTGAGTATATTGATTTCCCATGTTGTTACATAAGGCCACATTTTCTGATGCATCAGAGGTCCCAGTGTCATCATCCATACAGCCAGTAATTAAATCAATAACTTCATTTGACATCCGGATGCAGGCTTGGAATATTTACCTTGCAGTTCTGTTAGCTCACAACCCATCACGTGCAGTAGAACTATTTGGATATCAGCGGCTCATCTGCTCAGCAAACACTCTCCTTCCAGTTCACTCGTGGCTGCAGTATGATAGCACATTCCGTACCCTGGCAGCTGCAAATCCATTACTTCGCTGGGATCGGCGACACCCTGATCTTTGGTCAGAATGCCTTGCTTCTGGGCAACAAAACAAACGCTGGCCCTGTCCATACTGCAGAGCTACAAACCATTTCCCAAGCAACTGTCCACATTCAGAACATATCCCTGTCCAACCTGTGGTATGTTCAATTAAGGACACTGCTCCCATCAAGACTGCTCCTATCAACACATTTGCCTTTCCTGCGAAGGTAAGCACCCCCGGGCCTTCTGCCCAGGAAGGAGGAGAAATTCCTCCCATTAGTGTTAACAGCAAGGCGCCCATACAACCACTCATGCTCGAGTGCGAACCTAGCCTGCCACAAGTGCCCCTTAGCATGACCTCAAAATCTACCCTGCTCCACTCCAAGCCTAGTTCGCCTGCTTGTTCACAAATATTTGACTCTATATGTGACCTACCCTCAACCTCTTCGTTGCCGACGTTCCCCCTGAGCATGATTATTTATTAGAACCACGATCACTCATGATCACTCCTCATTGAGTATGAATCCAACCCTTCACTAGACGTAGTTTCTGATGAGTACAGCTTAACCTTTGATTTAGCACCATCTAGACAAAAAACAACTTTTACTGCACCACCCAAGCACACAGCCTCTACTATTGATCAATTTCCATTTAACTTGCAACAATTCCTTCTTCCCGTAAGTGCACTAAGCAACAACTGTTATGATTAATAGTTAAGCTGTCATTTCCCTGTAAGGTAGTTCCAGCAGGGAGAATATTTTTACGGAGGCTTATTGACTTAAGCTGCTCAGTGTCCAGAAGCCATCATCATATTAGGCTAACTAAAGAAGCCCGCCTTGACATGTGCTGGTGGCTAAATTTCTTGCCACATTGGAATGGAACCTCCTGTATTTTGCAAACTGAATGGACAGCTGCACCTTCAATGAACCTATACACTGATGCCTCTGGCACTATTGGATGGGGAGCCTACTGGTCAGGGAGGTGGCTACAGGCACGCTGGTCCTCTAATGATTGTGCAAAAGACATTGTGTGGAAAGAGTTATTTGCCATAGCTGCTTCAGTTAGTACATGGGGCCACCTCTGGCGGCGAAAGAAAGTGTTTTTTCACTGTGATAACCATTCTGTCTGTGACATTTGGCACGAGGGTTCCATCAAATCACCAGAAACTATGGCCTTAGTTAGAATGTTATA
This sequence comes from Spongia lamella, assembly GCA_963930835.1. Lineage (NCBI taxonomy): Eukaryota > Metazoa > Porifera > Demospongiae > Dictyoceratida > Spongiidae > Spongia > Spongia lamella. Next base: position 5,490,812 of record OZ005750.1, on the reverse strand, counting down.
TTTTTGTGCGACACGATTTGATATTCCTGCCATGATTACACATATTGCTGGTACTAACAATCAGATTGCTGATGCGCTCTCTCGTTTTCAGACCACTCGCTTCAGGCAGCTGGCACCGCAGGCGGAACCTCTACCAGATACCATCCTTGCATAGCCAACCCAGTTCTGGACAGACTGCTCCATGAATATCAATCCCTAGGTGTTGCTCCTTCTACACATCGCACGTACCAAGCTGGAGTTAGATCCTACCAACAGTTTTGCAATCAGTTTAATATCCCGGAGTTCCCAGCTACACCACTTACATTGTGGTACTTCCTCTATTGTTCAACGAGTGTACCACAAAACAATCAAAGTCTATCTTGCTGGGATAAGATTAAAACACATAGAAAGGGGCCTTCATGACCCGACTAACAATCAATTGTTGCAACTATTATGTACTGGAATCAAGCGCTCACTAGGAGCAGGCTCCCGGACACGCCTGCCCATTACAGTCAATCTCTTGCGGACCCTTAAGACCCAGCTCCGGAGTGATGAATCTTATTCCCTACTGGAAAAAGGTTATTATGATCTGCTTTTACATTGGCTATTTATGGCTTTCTTAGAGCCAGTGAATTTACATCATCAAACCTGCAGTGGTCAGACATCCACCTCTCTCCTAGAGCTGTAACCATACATTTGCGACAATCAAAGACAAGGCCATTCCATAACTCTCCAAGCTACTTCAACATCTACTTGCCCAGTAAGAGCTATCAACCAATTTGCTGAAGTTACCATGCTTCGTTCAGGTCCCTTATACTACGGAGGCCGTTTTATCCCGCTCTCCCGTGACCAGCTCACAAGTGTTCTCCGCTGCCTTCTGCAACAGGCTGGTTACCAGCAAGATTTATACAGTAGTCATAGTTTTAGAATTGGAGCTGCTACAACTGTAGCAGCAGCTGGTCTCCCAGTGTGGCTCATTAAGGCCCTAGGAAGATGGAGCAGTGATGCTTATCAAACCTACATTCAGTGTTCGTCAGAAACCCTTCGCGCAGTTTCTACACTACTTGCAAGAGCAGATACGTCAAGGCAATCTCCATGGAATTCATATACCAACTAATCACAATCCTAGAAGGTAACAAGACTGTTATGTTTATGTGCTGTGTATGTATTGGTGCTACACACCTTGTGCTACTTGTATTATATGCTGGGTACTGCCACATGCTTTGTGAGTACTGCCGGTGCTATTTATCATATACTGGGTACTGCCAAATGATTTGTGGGTACCGCCCTTTGTGGGTACTGCCAGTGCTATTTATTATATGCTGGGTACTGCCAAATGCTTTGTGGGTACTGCTGGTGCTGTATATCATATGCTGGGTACTGCCACATGCTTGTGGGTACTGCCGATGCTATATATCATATGTTGGGTACTGCCACATGCTTTGTGAGATACTGCCGGTGCTGTATATCATATGCTGGGTACTGCCACGTGCTTTGTGGGTACTGCCGGTGCTGTATATCATATGCTGGGTACTGCCACATGCTTTGTGGGTACTGCCAGTGCTGTATATCATATCCTGGGTACTGCCACGTGCTTTGTGGGTACTACCGGTGCTATATATCATATGCTGGGTACTGCCACGTGCTTTGTGGGTACTGCTGGTGCTATATATCATATGCTGGGTACTGCCACGTACTTTGTGGGTACTGCCGGTGCTGTATATCATATGCTGGGTACTGTCACATGCTTTGTGGGTACTGCCAGTGATGTATATCATATGCTGGGTACTGCCACGTGCTTTGTGGGTACTGCCGGTGCTGTATATCATATGCTGGGTACTGCCACATGCTTTGTGGGTACTGCCAGTGCTGTATATCATATGCTGGGTACTGCCACGTGCTTTGTGGGTACTGCCGGTGCTATATATCATATGCTGGGTACTGCCACGTGCTTTGTGGGTACTGCTGGTGCTATATATCATATGCTGGGTACTGCCACGTACTTTGTGGGTACTGCCGGTGCTGTATATCATATGCTGGGTACTGTCACATGCTTTGTGGGTACTGCCAGTGATGTATATCATATGCTGGGTACTGCCACGTGCTTTGTGGGTACTGCCGGTGCTGTATATCATATGCTGGGTACTGGCACGTGCTTTGTGGGTACTGCCGGTGCTGTATATCATATGCTGGGTACTGCCACGTACTTTGTGGGTACTGCCGGTGCTGTATATCATATCCTGGGTACTGCCACATGCTTTGTGGGTACTGCAAGTGCTATATATCATATGCTGGGTACTGTCACATGCTTTGTGGGTATTGCTGGTGCTGTATATCATATGCTGGGTACTGCCACGTGCTTTGTGGGTACTGCCAGTGCTGTATATCATATGCTGGGTGCTGCCACATGCTTTATTTGCATGTCTGAATTACGTATGTTGTTTATTTTACTCCTGCATGCTGTGCCTGCCTTGCTTTCACCCGCTATGAACTTGCTGAACTTAATGTACTCTGTCAGAGGTACCATACGTATGCATTTGTTTGAGGCAATGCTGCCATATGCTGTGCACTATCATAAGTAGGTCGCAAGCACACTTGTATAACGTATACCGCCACCATTGCTGCTCACCTTGCATGCTGCAAGACCTCCTCCATCATATTGTTATGGCATAAATTTGGGGGAATTTGGGCGCAGTAAAAACTGCTTGACCCAGGTTGAAATTATCAGTAACTGTGGCCCTCTATACTCTGTGCTAGTCTAAATTATCACCTCATTACCCAAGTTCAAGGGGTAGCAGGCCAGCTCATACAAAGCATCAGCTGGCCATATTCATGCAATCCCCGATGTCCTGGGTTGCCCACTTTACCCCAAATTATGCCATATTATATAGCAATGAGTAACTTATATGGATAGGATGTTAATAACATAATAACCATAATTTGTATCATGGTAATAATTATAAAAAACCTTTGAAGCAATTTTTGGTGCTGAAGAATGTTGAAACATTCATTTTCTCTGTTTACCTCTCCCTATACTTACTGTGGGATATGACCTGCAAGAGATTGGGAATGGTATTGAAATAATTCAACTAAAAAATTGTTACTATATATATATATGCACGCTGTATAGCGGATTATTTTCGAGGGGGAAATATTTCACGAATGCCCAGTGGTGCCATTATTCATGAGGAAAGTTTTCACGAATGCATGGCTCATTTTTCATGAGTTGAGCTCAATTCGTGAAATTCGTGAAAATTTTCCCCCTCAAAAATAACCTGCTATACGGTACGTATTAACACATGTTTCCTAAAAGAGTGTCTTGTAGTTAAATGAGCGTCTTGTAGTTAAATGAGCTTAAAGTAGCTATACGGCCTTCCTTTATTGTTACTAGTGCTGTGAACCTGCATTTATTTGCATAACCAGTTATTGGATGGTCAATAATTGATTTTGACCAATTATTGCCAGTTTTATTAATTAGCATGCTGACCAGCTCTACATAAGTAAGGAAAAGAAATGCCAGTGTACACAATGCAGAATTCTAACTCTATTTGATTCAATGATGATTATGTTAAGTTTTATTGTTTGATCATAAAATTAATACAAAAGTTGTAATGATGTGCTGTGTATAGCATGATACATTGCTATCACTTATAGTAGTAATTATCACTAGCAGCATAACTGACTCTATGTAAGTTGTTACGTATGTAAAAACACAATTTTTTTATTTACAATAATCAGTTGTGCATAATAGCCGATTATTGACCTTTCCTAATGAATACAGGTTTATAACTGGTTATTTCAAAACCGGTTCACAGCACTAATTGCTACCTTGTCAGTTTACACTCGTCCAATGAGTTTATATATATTTAACCACTGTTCTGTTTATTTAGATATTTGAGGGACACAAAGGTTTTATTAATTCTATTGCATACCAATCTTCAGATAGCACTCAGTTTGCAAGTGTTTCAGGTGATTGATGTATACACATGTGTTTGCTGGTGGTATGACATTTTGTATATTAAGGAGCTAAAATTATATGCTTACTGTATAGTCACCATATAATAGGATTGTACCATACTATAATTATTATGCATAAAGTCCTTACTTTCACAAAAAAAATTTTACACGTCAGTCATTTTTTCTTTTTTCTTGCATTTTCATCGTGCACTTTTCGTGGGCTTGCGGAAGTTTTATTATCAAACTCTCATTTTGTACATTCACTTGTTTGTCTAATAACTCACTCATCTCTTCAGCTGCATGCTCTCATACTATTTTCAGCCTGAAGTAAACACTTGAATGTATTTGAGAAAGGCTGTTACACTGCAACTTGATAGTTGCCATAACTTGGGCCCCCTTCAAATGATTTGCATAAACTTTCAGATACACAATCTATATTGATGTATCACTCTGTAGTGAAAGTTTTAAAAATTGTAGGGCTGAGTTTTTCAAAATTAAGCTTCAAAAAACAATATTGTGTGCTAAGCAAGTACAATTGATGCCCAGTACTTCTCTGGTAATAACATCTGTTTATACTTCCAAAAAGCAGTGATATGCTAAACAAAAACACCCTAGGTATAAAAAAGTGCAAGGCCAATCAGAAGCAACATTGTAAAGATATCAGTTGAGGCCAAGAAGTTACTTATCAAAAAATCTTTTTAACTATACTTGAATGACATGCAATAGTTTATAGCATATTTTCACAACTATGATTGGTTTTGTCCCTTGGCCATCTTGATTGGCCTCACACTTTTTTTACACCCCCAAGGTGTTTTGTTTAGCATTTAGTTATACTGTTAGAAACACTCAGTTGTACATATACGGTAGTAGCAATCTCTAACTTATTTACTAATACTTGCTTTTATGGTTACTGTAGACGACTTAACATGTAAAATTTGGGATGTAGAAAAAGGGAAGGTTAAGACCAATCTTCGACTCAGTTCATTTGGAGTGTCTGCTACTTGGAACCCTAACAATCCAATGCAGGTATTAATATCTGTATACATTCATACATTCTGTAGGGGATAGACTAGAACTTGAAGATATAATATCGTGATGTCTCCTAATTATTTGTAGAGGTGCTCCTAACTATTTCTAGAGGTGCTTAAACTTGGTATTCACCTGTTTGCTAGAGCTTAACCTGACCTCAGGACTAGGGCTGAGCAATAGTACCGATAGTGCAATATTGCTGATATATCGTGATAGTAAGTTACTATCAATATTGCGATTGTTTCTAAATGACTCTCGTAATAGCTATGAATTTTTAGGGTGGTAATGATGCCATAACTTACATGAACAGTTAGAGTTAAGCTTTTCAGATGTTGCTTTTCAGACAAGTTCACTTACTTGTGTGAAGTGTTAATTTGTACTTGTCTACTCGCAAGGCTATTTGATGAAATAATGACATATAATATACTATCATATTTGTAGCACTGTTGTGCTCCTTAAGTACAATGGCAAGTAAAACTATAAAATGTACCCTTTCATTGACTATCAGGATAGTTGCACTGCAAATATCATGATAGTAAAGTCTTTACTATCGCTCAGCCCTACTCAGGACTAGAAATAGAGAGAAAGAAAAAGGCAGTCACAAGTAGGATTCAAACCCAAATTCAAATGTGTGTAAATCCATTATGTTCCCATCCAAGTTAAACTGGATCACACTTAATCACACTTATCATTACCTAATTAATCTCATACCAGCTGTTGTATAACCTGACCCCTAAACCTAACCTTAACCTAAGGTGCAACTAAGGGCTGTTTAAAACAATTGACTATTAAGCACAACCAATAGGCACAATTAGGCAAACCAACAGGCGGATCTTGCACGGTAGATCATGTGATTGCATCAGATTTAATTATGTTTATAGACATATATGTCAATATATTGCACACATATATATCACACACTTAATCTCATTGACATTCCAAAGCCAGTGCGATATGAGATTTATACACTGGCTTTTCCCTTTGATCTGAGGTGTCAAAGTGTTATATATTGGTAATAAAGCACAATTTAATACAATTTCTGTAGCATACATTGTACATACTTATTATTATGTTATGTATTGTATGTGTAGCTGATGGTGATAGAAAAGGGCGGCATTATTAGACATTATGATATGGTGTCTGGACAGCCAATCTTTTCTCTGGACTGTCACAATACACCTGTAACATCTGCTGACTGGTCCCACTGTGATAGTACACTAGTTGGTGCAGTAGCAGGTAGCAGTTGGTATTTATGGGACATATCACAATCAAGGTGTGTTTTTAATATGTATTTAGACCCTAGCTGTAGGAATTCTCAGGCCATTAGTTAGGGGTCTAAATCACTTAGACCCCTAGTTATGCTACTTAGACCCCTTGTTCTTGGGCGGTGAAAAACATCATACCTTGCATCATACTAAGATTCCCGTAATTTGTATTACTTATGTAACTTATTGGCATTGTATACCTCCTCTAATTCTCTGTCCATGAGTTAGGCTGCTGCTGAGTGGCGTATCGATAATAAAAGTGGGCGCATGCTCGTTCGAAATAAATAGAAGCAGTTCATCGTCAAGGAGCATAAACGTGCAATTTTTATATTTCAATTCAGAATGGCTATCCATTTTCAGCCAAGCAGAAAAAATACAACGAATGCAAAGTAGTCAGCGTGAAAATTTAAACAGTTTTAAAGGTGAGTATCGCTAGAGTCTAAATCAGTTAGATGTCAAACCACAGGGGTCTATGTAATTTAGAAATCCTCAGGTCCTTAGGAGCACCTGAGCGAAGCGAGGGCGCCACAGCCCAGGGCTTTTGGGTTTCTAAATTCCATAGACCCCTGTGGTTTGACGTCTAACTATTATGTGATATTACTGTTTAAATTGTGTTCAGAATGAGTGACGTACGTTTGTATGTACAAAACTACAAATGCATAACCAAATCAATTTCTTGTACGTTATTGGACCAATTAGTATTGAAGACGTACAGAACATGTCTAGAGGTGATTCTTTAAAAACCAAGTTGTTGAGCTATATAATATACATTTGGTTAATGCATACAGGATGTGCCCACAGTGGTCAGCACCAACCACCACTCAGATAAAATAACCAGCACTACATGCACAAGAGCTTGTATTGCTATGCAAGAGATTTAGCATAGTCATGGTTTGAAATTTTGATTTTTATTATGTACAAATAATGACAATAGCTAGGTACTATATATTTTATAATTATTATGATAATTATTATGATGTTTAGCTAAAGATGCTATATTGTTGTTTCAGTCAACCGATACTTAGTAGACCAGCACATGTAAATGGATCAAGTTGTTTAAGGTACTATAATAAATCTATTTTGTACTAAGTTAATGGTTCGTACATGTGGTTTATATAATTATATATACCTATAAATTCTCTGTGTTGTAATTAGTGGTCCAGTGTGTGTACGTACCCATTTTGCTAATTTTACCACCTTTTTATGCCATCTTTGGGGTGCATGCAGTCAGGAGTTTAGGAAGCATGGGTGTCATGAGTACTGGTAACTAAATGTACAAATATTCTAATAAAACAGTCACTCTAATAAAGGGGTCGGTTGCATACAATTTTACACAATCTCACTTGTGTTCCTTGAAATCAAAATGATTTTGCAGTGTCATAGTACTACATAGCTAGTTCAGAAGCTTTTAGGGTGATATTGATACGCTTTCATTACTAGAACCAAATGTATCAGCAATTGTTGGATTGTTTTGTAATAAAAAAACATACATGCACATTGCATAAACATGATATCGTATGGTAAGTTCTCTGAATTCTGTAAAAAAATTCACAGGTATGCTCCCGACCCTTACCCCTATAAATTTGGCTGCTATGCAACTGAATTGCATTTAACAACTTTACATGTAGTTTTGCTTGCCATTGATGTTCCAGTAGCATGGTGCCCCTAAACAAAATATCTTTCTATACCTCTGCATGGGTAGTATTGGGTACAGTAACTTTAATGCAGAGGGAATGGCATGAGTATAGCACAGAGATAGTGCTGTGCGATAATCAAAAATATGTGATTATCACAGTGATAATTATTATCATTATCGTGATAATTTCAGTACTGTGATAGGTGTGAAATATATTGATTCACTGTAAAGGTGTTGCCTTTAGTATACTAAAGCTGGAATTTTAACATAGATATGGCTAACTGCGTATCTACTAGGCACTGTAATGAACAACACAATGAAGAGTACTTAATAATGTTTTGATGAATTTCATGCATACATGGAACTATCGTGATAATCGTGAGCATTATCGTGATAGGATAATTTCTATTATCGCACAGCCTTACACATATGCACACTATAAGATGATAATGACAATTTTTACTGTATATGCAACTCCATTGCCTTACAACTTTGTACCGTATACGTATAGAAGGATACTGTGGCAAATTTGGTGAATGACCATGAATTTGCCAGATTTTTTCCCATCCAAATTTTATGCTGCTTCAAATAGATCTTCAAATAAATCTTGAAAGCTAGATTTTGAAGCATATGGAGTGTGCCTTGCTATGAACTGACGTAAGATTATGAGCCTAACAGTAGTTATGTGTGACTACTCGTGTATGCACCACTGCCATGCACTATAGATCATTGCAGGGGTATAATACTCCAGTATACACTTTATTTCACCAAAGGCAATAAATGGCATTTGTAGAAATCAAAAAGTGAAAAATATGTATCTGCATTTGTGCAGGCACTATCATCCCAGTGATTGCTGCTTACATATAAGCACCCATATGAACCCATCATTATGCTGGAGATTCAGTCTGGTTTACAAGATAGATAGTATTAATATTAATATTCAGTCTTCATGGTGCAAAATGTGTAGTTTTACGCTAGCTTGTTTCACATATTTAGCTATGCTGAATAACATTTAAAAGTTCCAAGCAAACTTTCTATAATTTTTGGTCGGAGTATGGAATACATTTGCCAAATTTTGTTTTGCCAAATACGTTTTTTGTGGTGAATTCGTCAAAGCTTCCTTCCATATCGTATTCACAAAAAATATTGTACTTACCCTGTAATTCAAAGTGAAAATTAGAAGAAAGGAAAGAGAGAACTATATAAATCATATGAATTACATGCATGCGCTTTTGTAGATGTACATATGTACTATATTATTTGCTTGACTAAATGCTGCGGCTACTATTGATCATCTTTGCAAAATGACTGCAGCCACTTTTCAAGGAGGGCCACTATTTAAGGGTGGCATTTATTGCAATAAAATTCTACTTACTCAGTATCTTCACAGATATAAGCTTTTTTAGTAATTCAACCTCTTTCATGAGTTCTACTATTCCTAATACTGTAATTACCTGCACGTGCACATTAAAAAATTAAATTACTGATATAGTGACCACTTCATTTGGGGCAGTTGCCTCAACTATGGTATTTATTCAAGGGTGGCATTTATTACCTAGTGCTTCCAATAAGCAGTGGCCAGTATTTGGGGTTGTGACTATTAAAGGTGCAGTGTTTAACCAATTAAATATGGTAGCCACATAAACAGGATATAATTTATATGATTTCACGTTATATCAAGAGTTAATAATATATAATATATAGAGGAGAGTATCCTACTCCCATATACCCCTGTAGAAACACGTAGTGTAAAGTTATGACGTAACGACACTGACTGTTGTGTTGTGACGTTAGTGAAGCCCAAAAAATGTCAGTAGCAACAACAGGCCAGCACACGCAACACCATAGTAACAAGACAAAAGCTCTTACTACACAAGGACTTACAGCGTTTCTCTTTCAAGTATAAGTAGTGGGTTAGTTTCATGGTGCAAACCATATCAAAACATAGTGAAATAGTCTAAACTCAAGTTGTGCGTCAAGCCATCGAGCGTAATCAATTTTTATGTTCAGTTGTTGACATCACTCGTTATACAAGGAAAAACGGAGAAATCCAGAAATGTTTCATCATAACTTTACGCTACGCATTTCTACAGGGGTATATGGGAGTAGGATACTCTCCTCTATATATATATTATTGACTCTTGGTTATATGCAATGTGATCACAAACAAGTTATCATTGCAATATGGAATTTATAGGTGGTCAAGAACAAAACAGGGAGTTTTTGCCACTCTGGGATTTGGTTGTGACCTTAAAATTCATCATATTTCTCATGCAATGGTATGTATTAATTAATGTCAGTTTTGTCAATGCATGTTACATGCATATAACATGGTTCCCCTATTTGTTCTCACGCAGTTGTTATTTATGATCAAGTAGCTATATTGCAGGCAGAAATAAGTCATTTAATCTAGATATTCAGTAGAACCATTTAATCCACTTATTGGCAATAGTAGCTGTAGTGCTTATATGCTGAAATATTCATAGTTCAGATGAACAAATCATTGCAGTAAAGGCTTCCAGCATTCAACTCAATCACTACCCTATAAATTTGGATTGTGACGAGTATACATAGCCATATTTGTCTACTGTCCACCTACTCGCTTACAATATTTTAGACAATAACATTTTGGGAAAAGCTGTTACATATTAATCCATCATTTATCATGCTAAATCACTGTAACCACCAGTAATCATTGGTTGTTCAGTTTTTGTCCAAGAAATGCCCTTTTCATGTACAAGTATGGACCCATTTGCTAATGGCATAGTAAGTTATTAGCCTAAATTTCCTTACCATTTAACACCTCCTCTAATACAATAATGCCATAATTAATTATGCACAGCGATGGTGTGCATTAAAATGCATTTGAAAATTTCATAGATTGTATGGCTTCATATTATGGGATGCCCGCAGTTGCTTGACTACCACCATACATACAAACAAGGAATTTACTGCTTGTTTTGTTACAGGTTCCATATTCATGTTCACTTCCAGTAACCCGTGGTCTATCATGGTATGATGACATTGTAGTCACAGGCATGGATTACAAAGCTTTACTGTTGTCTGTAAAAATTCAATAACTAGTATCACATAATTTATGTACTATCTTTGTTGGCTAAAATATCATTTTATGTACATGAACACTATCTACATGCCTTTGTTTGATTATATCCAGCAAATATAGCACATAATTATTTTATTTTCAAATTGGTTGGTGACCTGTCTATATACACAGAACAGGTTTCACTGTTCATAATATCAACTGGAACACACATTTCAAGAAAATGATGACTCCAATGCAAAGTACCTCAGTTAACATGGCACACAACAGGTCCAGTGGTCTACACTACATATCTCACTTCAATTTGTGTATCTGCAGGCTGAATTTGGTGGCCAAATAAAACATAACAATATGTACACACATCCATAATAATAATTATTATGGTACATTAATTTTTATGTATAGTGAAATTAAACTCTAAACTTATTTCTATTTCTGTTATATATAGCTAGTCAACATACATCTATATAAATCTAAACCAGTAAGATTTACAATACGACAACATGATTTTGACCCACAATAATGATTTGTCCATTGGTATTCATCTTAGCTTCTCCAGGTATGCTAAACCTTTCTTCACCATCTAGAGTACCTTTAATGTTGGCCACCACTGTACCATCTTCCTTGCATACCAGCACACATCTTCTACCCGAACTACAAATCAACAAGTGGTTGTCTTTATTGCAGCTAATCCCATGTGGAAACTGTATATCATCATGAACAATATGATGTAGGAACATGCCCTGCTCAGCATTGAAGACCTGGATGCGATTATTTTTATTATCTGATACAAACAATTTATCTTCTGTAGAGTTGAGGGCAACAGCACATGGAACATTAAACTGACCAGGGCCACTCCCCAAAGATCCAATAGTCAGTTTACACCTGGAATCGTCCCCACAAAAAACTTGGATTCGATGGTTTAGGCCATCTGCAATATACACAATATCTTGGGAGGAGATCACAACCCCACGTGGTGAATTTAATTGTTCATTTGTTGACCCTGCCTTACCAGTCCCAATCTTCATAATGAACTTTCCTAAGATATTAAACTTCTTCACGCAATGTTTTTCTCTGTCAGCCACGTAAATATTTCCATCTTTATCAGAAGCCATTCCACTGGGCTTACCAAAAGACTGCTTAAAAGCACCCGAACCTCCTATAATAGACTTGTACTTCATGTTTTTGTCAAAAACTATCACTTTATTTCGCTTCCAGTCGCTGACCACTATGAGCCCAGTGGGTCCTAACGCTAAGCCGTACAAACGATCAAAATTCTCATTTTTATCGCCATAAGAAGTTGTCACTAGCAAAGGTCTGGCACTCGCCTTAGCAGCATAATCAAGTAGAGGTAGTGTCGAAGGCAGAGTTAAGCTTCCCTTAACGATCGGAATAGAGTTGGAGCTTTCCGCAGCTGATTCCATCTTGTGAAAACATGTACAGTCACCTGACTTCCTGGAATGTACCGGATTATTAAATTATGCTGACGTGTGTAGGTAGACACATATAACTTGCATTTCTGATTGTGGTTTTAATTTTATATTTTTATTAAATGCAGCGATCGTTGTTGTTTACAACTACGCCACAGTCTGCCCAGTAATAAAATCTATAGCTAGACGCCTGGCCCAAAATCGGTGCCCATTCCTAAGTACCAGCCATCGTGAGTTTTATGGGGTAGCCGTGAATTTTTTTTGGGTCCACTTTCAACTTAGAAATTTTTTACTTGAATTAATTTCTTTTGGATAATTGAAACAAGTGATTATTATGGAGCAGTGTTTCCCCACGTGATGTTCACATTGTCTTCTAGTCGCTTCCTACCAGTGCGTTTTACGTGATAGCGAGCACAGCAGACTTTTCATTGAACAGATATTCCCTCGGATATTCCAACGTTCATGCCCCACGCGAGTCTCTACGTGAGTTTGTTATTGCATTATTCTTTGTAGGGATTTTTTATACCTTTTGTGTAGCCATTGGCTAACCACTGCAGTAACATGATTTTATTGGCGATCCACCAGCAACCAGTGTAGTAATGATACTTCGTTTTTGCAGGTGCTGTCAAGCCAGTATAATATTCTTCAATCTTATGCAGCCGAATTGGAAGTGTCACTATGGAATTCGAGAAACCCAATTCCCAGATACAAGAATTAAAGGGCACATGGACTAGCGTGATGCATGCAGGATCATAGATAGTGAACAGCATGCGTTTTTGTAATACTGTGTTATCAATCCAGGTAGCTACTATAATGGATCCATCATCAACTCTTCTGCATAAATTTTGTATTTCTCATACCGTATAGCCAGAAAGTTTGGCGGGGAAATGTTTGGTGAATGGATGATTCAGCCATTAGGCAATAATTATAAGTAAAAGTTAGTTTAGCAAATCACAGACAATTTGCCCAAGTTTTCCCCACCAAATTTACCTGCTACACGGTATTATAAATGGTAAAACCTGTAAATCAGATGCAATGCAAAATACACAAAAATTGTGTAGCACAAAACTTTGATGGGAAAATTTTCAAAGTTGGCTGTAGGTTGAAATATTCGACTTGTCGCTTTGTTTAACCAAGGTACGGCATCATTACAGCCTTACCAATGCATTCCAGTCGGTTTTTTTGGGTAAAGCCTATTGGAAGGTTGTTTTATGAAGTGCAAAAAAAATGGGAAACCATACAATTTCTTACCAATCCCTACTATTAAGTACTACTGTACTTAATGATAATGTGTAATGTACTTGTTTTATGCATTCACATTCACGATCATAGGCCATTTATTATGTTGTTGTTTACGATTAATTTTTCACAATAGAAGTAATCTAAATCATGTTTTCTCTTTAAAATGATGCTGTCTAAAGAGAAAACATGCTTTAGATTACTTCTATTGTGAAAAATTAATCGTAAACAATAACATAATAAATGGCCTATGAATGTGAATGCATAAAACAAGTACATTACACATTATATAACTATTATATAACTAGGTGTTATGCTGTCTTAAGTACATGCACAAGTAGGTTTTGTACTAAGATAAATATTATACGTAGCTATATAGCTATTATATATCAAGGAGTTATGTAGATGTTATCACAGGATGCATACATATAGGAGTAGCTATGCAAGTATGATTGCCTATAATTTAAAAGTTTATCACTAAGGCAATAGAGTCCAAGTCAGTTTGCTGTATAACCACTAAATTGCTCAACATTACGTAATTTTACAGACGCTTAGCTACTTGGCCTGAGTGATAGTGAAAGACAGTCACAATAATTGGGTTATGCTGTATTTGATTGTTAAATTGCTGGTTAGAGGTAGAGCTGAAAAAGGATGACGATAAATATTTCTTTAAACTTCACGATATTGTTTTGTAGGTCAGTATCATGCTAAGAGGTCAGCATAAAAGTATCCCACAAGTTAAGTTCACATCATCTATCTGAATACATGTACATATTAAACATCCCTAAGCAAACAGGCTTACACTTGTTTGAAAATTGTTAGCTGTGTTAACCTTAATGCTTATACATTACTTGCCGCCTCTATGAGGTATAAAAATGTAATTATTGAAATACTGATATTAATATCATGTTGGTTACATGTCGCGATATACGATAAAATATATTCCTCAGCTCTAAGAGGTATAGCCAGGAGGCCATATTATGTATGATTGTCAAGTGAGTGTTTTAGATAGCAGGTTTATAGTAGGGACCAGGCTATTATGCTTTTATTTTTACCTATATACTGCAGTGCTCAAGAATAAACCACTGTTAACTTGTACTCTAAAGGTTAGACTGTTTTATTAGAGTATATATTCACATTTAAAAAGTCGCTACTCGGTGCCATTGCCAATCCTGATTGTCCCCCACCCAATTCCGCGCGGTCATCTTCAAGCTATGCCGGTGGGGCCCGGCTGTGATAATCAGTGGAGCACCACATGGCCTACACTCGGGCAGCCTTTCTCAGCGACGTGGAGCTTGCACCAGGGTGGAAGCCCTTGAGGAATTAGGGGAGGAGACGTTCCTAGCCAAGGATTGAACCCCAGCAAACGAATCCACTGGGATTCGAGCCCCCACCTGCCCGGTTTCCCAAGGCAGTTACCTCAACCAAGCCACTCTAGTGACAAGCTCCGAATGAGTTACATTTTAACTACTATTTAAATCCATCAATACATTCAATCAGAAAAAGTTGAAATTTAAAAAAAAAGCGGACCAACCTGGGAAACGAACCCGTACCACATGACGGGCTTCGTATGGACACCAGCATCCTCCCCAACAGGCTATCAAGAAATTGCTTTGTTGGGTAGACTTTTAACTTGAATTGATTTTCTTCAGATAATTGAAAACAGTTGATGTAATACGTATATGGAAGCGGTATTTTCCCCACGTGACGTTACCAATTCTACCTTTTATGGAGCAATAGTCTATAAGGTATAAGGCTGCGTCTAAGGTATAAGGCTGCGTCTAATATGCCGGCATAATTTTGGGAATAATAGGAAGTAAGAATTATGCTGGAATAATAGGCATATTTAAATTATACTATAAACTAGGGACCCACCTATTATGCCAGCATAGTTTTGGGAGTTGAAAGCATCAAGCATAATGCCAGCATAATAGGTAGTGTTTGGCTATCAAAGATCGATATACTCTAATAGAACATTCACTTTCGAATGCAACTAAATATACTCTAATAGAACAGTCAACCATGCATAGATAATACTTTATTAATTTTTGGATAAGTGTGAATATACTCTGATAAAACAGTCTAACTTTTATAACAAAGATTTTTTGTATGAGTTAACAGTGGTTTATTCCTGAGCACAAGTCTGATACATGAGCATAATCTGTATTCTTGCACATTTATTAAAGGTAATAATAAATGTTGTTTTAAATTTTACATAGCTACCTATCATTCTTTCCAGAATTTCCTCAAATATTGATGAAAGTTCATCCTATTATTCTTTAATTTCAATAACTTTTACATAATCGCTATACAAAACACCCTGGCTGTAAAAAGTAGGGGCCAAGAACTAAAAAGCCCTGAATGAAGTGGGAAAGGCTTATGTGTAACTGATGGAAACAAGTTTTTATGATTGTTTTGCAGCCTGAATTGTGATTACTAAAACTTTATTTCCACCATGCAGCAGTAACACTATACACAGGCCTTGCATGGCCTTTCACTTCCTTTTGTTTAGGCCTTTTTCAGTTCTTGGCCACTACTTTTTTTACAGCCAGGATGTTTTTGGTTGAGACTTCACTTCTTTTCTTAGTAATAACAGGTCAACATAATTATACTGCTGAAACGAGGCAAGTGACAACTAAAAATAAGTAGTATCTGCAAAGCTAGACTTCTAAACATGTCTTGGGATGAGTTACAGACTCTTGATTACAATAGTTAGATTGTGGTGTAAGGTAGTCTAAGAATTGTTCAGAAGAGGAGGAGTGAGTAAACTCTGGCAACCACATCCAAAATAAGAGATGATAGACATTATGATGCTGATACATGGGATGTAAAATGGTTTGTGGCATGTGCTGAGGAGGTGAAGTCTTCTGTAATTTTCCCCTGATGGTTTGGTCAAAGAGAATGCCCAGCAGTATATTTGCTGGACTCCCAAGAGTTGTTATGGCAATGCTTTGCAGCTTTGGGATCTCTGGGTGTTGCTTCTTTCAACATCGATGCTGCTAAAGATGATCTGTTACGCTGTCATCCTCACAATGAACCACCCTCCAGATTGCCTGGTGATCCACCCCTTACTGTGAAGCCTTCTCTTACAGCTTTATATTCTTTTCAATTAGGCACCTCCCTTGAGTAGTTCTGCTCTTCATCCCCAGCGCCTTTTGGATGTCATTTGTGGGTGCACTTGTGGTAGACAAATAAATTTGGAGACCATCTCATTGGCTGTGGCCATGGTCCTAATACACCGGCAGATAGTTTATACGATATAGCTTTCATGCCATTCTTCAAGATGACAGTGGCTGTAGAAGGGAACAACGGTGCACTTCTTATTTGGATCATCCAGACAATATTTGTCACCTAAGTTATATTATTAGGCCAAACAAAATATGTTTCTGGTCCTCCTGCCTGGTCATCTTTGCCAAGCAGTAAAACATTATTTTATAAACCTACAAATAAAAAACTTACACAAATTTTATAATGAATGAAAGAAAGATTGTGTATAATAATCAATAATAGTAACCCATATAATCACCCAATTTTAAAATTCTGACAAAATTTAAAATAAAAAGCCTGGTCACCTGGTCAATTTTTAAAGGATGCCTGGATCAGAAACAGATATTTAACTTTATGCGGCTTAATGGTACTTTTGATGTCACTGTAATAGTTTCCTTTTTGAGTCAGTCTGCTGTATGACCTGGTGTTACTGCTGCTAGGGTTGAGATGGAGAAGGATGCGGTCCTCGGATACATAATATTATAATAACAGTGATAATCTACTTGTACATTTTGATTCATTCAATTCATAAAAGAAAGTACACACATAAATTAAGGTCATAGTGATTTTATTTACTGCTTCATGTCATATATACATCAAATATAACGAATGTACCAGCTGTAGGAGCATTGAATCATTATTGTTCCACTAGTTGTACTCCTATAATGCTGAGGCACTTGCAGTGGACTACGATTGGAACATTCTAATGTATGGACACCACCTCTTTAATAAAACATAATAATAAATTTTAACAACTTTAATATTACTATACCTGTACTTCTGCAATGATATCTTTGTTCTCTTTATTATTTCCTTCATTCTGAAAACTTTTTTGAATTCCTTGTGCCATACTGACTACGACTGACTAGTCATTGTACATCTTCTGTGACCCTCCAATACGTCCTCCAAATTGTCAACAAATCCTTCATAGTATAACCCTACTTTCGTTATTCCTTCACACAATAAAATCCCCTACAACAATAAACTCAAATATGCACAAGCTCAACGTGGTAATAAAGCACACTTTCATGTGAATATACTGTATAGCGTAAATTATTGGAGGTGGAAAATTTTGACAAATTTGACGAATTGTTACTAATTCGTCAAAATTTTACTTAATTTCTATGTCATCATACAAGCATAGAATAAGCATGCATGCAAGGCATTCATCAATTTTTTCCTCATCAAATATATCTGGAAAAGCAATTCGTTAAAAATTTCCACCGCCAATAATTTACGCTATACGGTACTATAGAGTGGCTAGGTGGCATAAGCGCATATTACAATAAATTTGTGAAGTCACCGCACAGATCGTTGTGAAAAGCATAGACAATAAATAATATAAAAGAGAGATTACTTAGAGAGATTATACTACTTTATTCTATTATATGTGAAGAGAGATTCCCCAAAACATATATAGAGCTTGCTTTAGCACATCCACGTGATCTTCACACTAGATAATCACGATTCGGCACACATGGTCTGGTCTGGTTGGTCTGCATTTTAGTATGGGTGGTCTGGTCTGGTCTGTAAATTAGATATGACCCGGCAATCACTACTATTAAGTACTACCGTACTTAATGATAGCGGCGCTTAATTAGCATCTATGACTGCACAATGGCATATATTTGAAAATTTCTTCAAGGCACAAAGTGTACGAATCATCCCAAAAATATATTATTAAATTCTCACTGGCAACCACAGAATTATTATAAATATATGTTCTAATAGTTAGTCGCTACTAGATTGCCACACTAGTGAAGTCACCCCTAAAATCATTATAAATATCACTGCAATCACTGGCTTCATTACAAGCACTACAATCACTGCATTCACTACCGTAAGGCAAGGAATTTCTGTGGGATAAAAATTTCGTGGATAACTCTTTATAATGTTCGTGGAAATTAATTTCGGATAACATTTGCTGGATTCATTTGAAATTGCTCTATTTTGTAATATTTGGGGAATTAATTTTCGTGGATAGATAACCATCCGTGAAACCCACGAAAATTCCTTGCCTTATTCCTAATGCAAAGATTATTCTTGGTGGTGACTTCAACAGCCCTGGTATAGATTGGCAAACTGGTACTTTTGTTGACTCTTACATATCAACATTTCTTAGAGAAACACTCATTGAAATAGCTGATGATTATCAGCTGTTACTTTTCCAACTAGGGGAAATAGCTTGTTAGACCTGTGTTTCACCTCTCACTTTGACCTTATTCATCCTTTCCCTGGTCTATGTGACCATGACGTTGTATTAGTTAAGTGCTTATTTCAACTACCTCCTTCCAAACAGTGCCCTAGAAAGATTCGCCTCTATAAAAAAGCAAATTGGGATACCATACGTGAGAAGCTTATTTCTATCTCTGATGAGTATTCCTAAGGAATCAAAGTGTTACTAGGGATGTTGAAGACAACTGGAGATTCTTTCATTACCAGGTTTTGAAACTAATCAATGAACATGTTCCTTCAAAACTCTTACCTTCCAGATCCCATTGTCCTTGGTTATCTACCTCACTAAAACGGCTTATCAGAAAAAAGCAGCAGCTCTATAATCATGCTAAGCTATATAATGTACAAGGAAATCCAGCATCAAGTGTGCAGTTTACTACGATATCAGCATACTGACTACCTTACTAATATCTTGTCTTCAAGTAATTGACAATAGAAAACTCTTTTGGAAATACATTAAGAATAAAAGGAAAGACAGTGTAGGTATTAGTACACTAAAATCTCAAAATAGTAGTGTCGTTTCCGACCCCACAGAGAAATCAGAGATATTTAACCACTAATTCAAATCAGTGTTCACTATAGAAGATACTGATCGTTTTCCAAACTTCCTTCCCACCTAAGATGAGGGACCTTGTCAAAACCCTTGGAGAAGTCAAGGATGCCAATGTCGATTTGTTGTCTATTGTTTTAGCCCTGGCAAAGTCATTAGTGGTAAGGAGTAGCTGTGATTCACAGGAGTGGTGACACCTGAATCCAAATTGAGCATCAAGAAGTATGTTATGGGTGTCAAGGTGATGCATTAAATGGCTGTATACGATGTGCTCCATAGTTTTACAGATAATAGATGTTAGAGACATGGGGCAATAGTTCTTAGCATCAGTTCTTTCTCCTGTCTTATAGATGGGTGTGACATAGGCCTGCTTCCATACTGCTGGTAATACTCCAGTATATATTAGTGAAAGCTGGAAAAGGTGAGTCAGCATTGGTGCTATCTCATTTGCTGTGTTTTTCAAAAAACATGCATGAATGTTATCAGGACCTGCTGATTTCTGTGGATTACAGTTGGATAGTAACTTAAACACCCCTGCAGTGGTTATTTCAATGTCTTCAATAGGTTTCTCCATAAGTTAGAGCACTATACAGTCACAGGTAGTCTTCTAAATTGGTTGACTTCATTTCTATTAGGTTGATCACAGCAAGTGTAACATAATGTTGATCTTTGTAGCTATATATAGCATATGATTGTAACTATATAAGGTGTGGTGTGTGATTTTTGTAATAATCACTTATTAAGATTGTCACATGGTGTCAGAAGCGGTTGTCTCTCTGTACCTATGGCCACAATTTGTGAGCCTCCAGAGCCACTGTCGCTCTGTGGAAACGTATCTCAAAACTGGAAAGACTTTGAGGAGCAACTGACATGGTTTCTAGAAGGGACAGAGAGTTCTAGCAAATCCAACATGTTAAAATCAGCATAATGTTATCACACGTCAGGAAAGAGGCTAGAGAAGTGTACAAAACACTGCCGTGAAATGCTGAAGGTGATAACCAGAAATTTGACAAGGTTATCGAAGTGTTTAGAAGATACTGTTCGCCACGTAAACATATTCTCTACGAAAGATACACATTTTGGACCCTCCAACATGAGGTAGACGAGTCTGTCGATACATATTTGACTAGGATAAAACTCAAACTGGAGATGTATGAATACGCAGCAGAAGTTCGCCAGGATCTGGCACGTGATAAGTTCGTTTTCGGACTCATCGATGATCGCTTGAAGGAAAGACTTCTCCGTGAAGAGAACCTAGACTTAGCTACTGCAGTGGGACAGGCACAGCGAGGCGAATCTTCGAAACAACAAATCAAGGAAATGAGCGCTCACTCCGAGGTAAATGTTATGCAGCGAAGTCGTAATCAACCTACCTCCGTGACTACTCCATTAATCAATTGTGGAAACTGCGGACGCCAACACAAACCTAAACAGTGCCCAGCGTTTGGACAAGAGTGCATGCTTTGTCACAAATTTAATCATTTCTCTAGGGTATGCCGCACCAGATGGATTAATCCTCAACAGCAAACATCACCACCTAGCGCAAGGAACAGTTCAACAGCTAGCTGGAAGGTACACGATATTGAACACAATGATGCAGGTTCAAACTCACTGACAGAAGAATCACAAGATCTCTTTATCACGCCTTTGGAAGTTAATGGTCTTAAGAAGAAATCATTGGCATGGGTTTCTGATCTCAACACCAGTGGAGGCCAGCTATGCGTGAAGCTAGACACAGGAGCAGAAGTAAGTGTGCTGCCTTCCAAATTATATGATAAACTGCAACCAAAACCACCACTGAAGAATACCAGTATGACACTGACAGCATATGGAGGCATGCCCATTCAACCTAATGGTATTTGCAAGTTGATGTGTGACACGCCAGCCTCCAACAATATGCCTGAAGTAGACTTCTATGTAACACCTGTTGATGCTCACCCAATACTTGGACTCACAGACTGTATACAGCTTGGTTTGATCAAACGTGTATGCTCCATTCAAGAAGGGGTGTTGACCAAACAATCACTGAAGGAGAGATACCCAACAGTGTTTACTGGGCTTGGCAAGCTTGGTGCATACAACATTACCTTACATGACAACCACCAACCAGTAATTAACCCAGCAAGGAGAATCCCTCACTCTCTCAAAGATAGATTACGACAAGCACTTGAAAGGAATGTTAGATCAGGGGTCCTTAAAAAAGTGGATGAACCCACTGACTGGATTAACAATCTAGTAGTGGTTGAGAAAAAGAATGGTTCACTAAGATTGTGCCTAGATCCTAAAGATCTAAACAGAGCCATTAAACGCGAACACTATACAATCCCAACTCTGCAAGAGATAATCACCGAATTTGCTGGAAAAACTGTATTCTCCACTTTAGACTTGAAAGATGGATACTGGCAAATACAACTTGATGAAGCAAGCTCACGACTGTGTACTTTTAGTACACCGTTTGGCTGATACCGATTCACCAGAATGCCATTTGGCATAAAGTCGGCGAGTGAGGTCTTCCAGAAAAAGAATGAAGCAGCGCTGGAGTCCACATAGTTGCTGACGATATCATAATTGCAGCAAACAGTAATCAAGAACACGACCACATCCTAGCACAGGTGCTGCAAAGAGCCAAGGATTGCAACATAGTGTTTAACCTAGACAAACTACAGTTACGAGTAAATGAGGTCAAGTATCTTGGTACCATTGTTACTCCTGAAGGCACCAAACCAGACCCATCCAAAGTAAAGGCCATAGTAGAGATGAACCCACCTAATGATAAGGCTGGAATCCGGCGCCTGCTAGGAATGATAAATTTCCTTGCAGCACACATTCCAAACATGTCAAGTATTACTGCCCCTCTTCGGTGTCTGTTAAAATCTGATGTGCTTTTTAACTGGGGCCCAGAACAACATGTTGCACTAACAAAAGTGAAGGAAGTCCTTTCATCTGCACCTGTGCTGCACTATTTTAGTCCCACAGTGATCAGTACAATACAAGCCGATGCTAGTCAATCTGGTCTAGGGGCGCGTCTACTTCAGAAAGGCAAGCCCATCGCTTATGCCTCCAGAAGCCTCTCTCCATCAGAGTGCAACTATGCACAATTGAAAAGGAACTATTGGCCATTGTATTTGCCTGCAACAAATTTCATCAGTATATCTATGGATTTCACACCAAGGTTCAAAGTGACCACAAACCTCTTGAATCAATAATGCAGAAAGCTTTACACAAAGTATCACCTAAACTACAAAGAATGCTCCTAAAGCTACAAAAGTATGATCTGGCAGTACACTACAAGAAAGGCAAGGAACTTTTTGTAGCTGACACTCTATCTCGTGCTTACTTAACTCTACCCCCTACAGATAATGATGTTGAGGATTTGGAATTTGCAGTTCATGCTCTAGTGCGAGATCTCCCAGTATCTGACACCAAGCTGTCACAGCTCCAGTCTGCAACCCAACAGGATGAGCAGATGCAGAAGCTATACCAATACATCAATACTGGTTGGCCTCCCAATGTCAATAGTGTCCCATTGTCACTGCACAGCTTCTGGAAACTCAGACATGATTTACACTGTGCTGAAAAACTCATTTTGTTGAACAACCGCATAATCATCCCTCAAGCCATGAGAATGTACATACTAAAATGCATCCATCAAGGGCACATGGGCACATGGGCATTGAAAAGTCCAAGGCTCGTGCCAGAGTTTGTGTCTACTGGCCTAACATGTACGGTGAGATTGAGAATCAGGTGAAACAGTGTTCTGTGTGCAACAAATACTCTAATTCTAACCAGAAGGAACCCCTGTTACCACACCCCGTTCCAACACATCCTTGGGAAAAGTAGGGATTGATTACTTCACTCTTGATGGGAAGGACTTTTTACTAATTGTGGACTACTACTCTAAGTACCCTGAGGTATTACAGATGACCAGTAAGACTGCTCAAGCAACAATTGCAAAACTGAAAATGATATTTGCTCGACATGGGATACCACAAATAGTAATCGCTGACAACATGCTGTTCAATAACAAAGACTTTAAAGCCTTTGCAAAATCATGGGATTTTCAGATAGTGACATCCAGCCCTACCTACCCACAATCCAATGGTCTAGTTGAGCTCAATCAAACGTCTGCTCAAGAAAGCACACGACGAAGGCAAAGATGAAGAGTTGACTCTGCTGGAGTTCCGAAATACACCCATCACAGGACTGGATGAATCACCAGCTCAGCTACTAATGAGCAGACATCTCCGCTCAAGTCTACCAATGGCAGTTACCATGTTTCAGCCTTCTGTCAGTGTAGGAGTTAGGGAGAAGCTCAAACAAAGGCAACAACGGCAGAAAGGTATCTATGACAACAGAACAAAGCCTATGTCAAGCTTGCAGCCTAATGATGTGGTGAGATACCAAACAGGCAGGATGTGGAAGCCTGCAGTTGTAATCAGCAAACATTCAAGCCCACGATCCTACAACATCCGAACACCTCAGGGCACAATATTGAGAAGAAATAGACATCACTTGAAACAGACTAAAGAGGCCTTCACCCCATGTGATGATACTGATGACTACTTTGATGACGACTTAAGTGGTGATTTATATTTAGATTCACAACCATTAAATGAGGCTCCACGATCTGAAGAACCACTCCAACTGGGTGAAAGGCGCTCGAGGTATGGATGTGTTATCAGACCTCCTTTAAGGTACCGTAATGACTGACCTGCTAACTTGTATACACACACCAGTGATCTTTATACACCCTCATGCTTATGACTTATGTACACACAAATAGCTTTTGTATTTATAGCTTGAAAGGAGGATGTAACATAATGTTGATCTTTGTAGCTATATATAGCATATGATTGTAACTATATAAGGTGTGGTGTGCGATTTTTGTAATAATCACTTATTAAGATTGTCACAGCAAGTAGCCTTAAATGGTGTTTTATCATCTTCGTGTGCAGTAACATCCAGAGTCCATCAGGATTCTGTGCTAGGCCCAATACTTTTCCTCGTGTATATTAATGATATTGTAGCTGGTATCCAAAGTAATCTTTGTTATTTACTTATAACTATATCTTATATAGAATCATCAATTCCCCCGAGGATCACACAGTTTTGCAACAAGATTTTAATACCTTAACTGATCATGACTGGGCCACCACTTAGCAGATGGAATTCAAGGTGCGTAAATGTAATATCTTACAAATATCAAACATTCGCACTAAAAGTACTTATACAATGTACTTAATTACGTAATTACGTAATTATGTACTTAATTACCCTCTGAATTACGTAAGTGAACACAAATACCTAGGTGTGTGGTTGAATTAAAAACTTCTATGGCATACCCATGTGTCCCAAACCTGTAACAAAGCAAATCGAACATTAGGATTCTTGAAAAGAAACTTGGAAAATTTACCAAATAAAAAAAAATTTGTCCAATTTACCTCAAACAAATTGGCATATAAACAATTAGTACTCCCATCACTGGAGTACTGTGCTGCTATATGGGATCTACATCATCAAATACGTAGACATCAAAAAGTTATAATGGCGTGCTGCACGCTTTGTACTAAACAAGCCCTGGACTCGAAATGGCAATGAGAGTGTTACTGACATGTTAATAGACCTAAAGTGGCCATCTCTCCAGGTCCGTCGTAAATACTTGAGACTTATACTACTATTTAACATCGTCAATATCTATTATTCATTCCTGACCAGTATCTACCATCACCTGAACTAATTAACAAGTACAAGGTCTAATCATCCTCTTAAATTTTATCACTACCAACCCTTGAATGATACATATAAATACTCAGAACTTTTCCTGAGTGGAATAAATTACACATTTAGTGACATATATATAGTTATTGTAATGTGCATATGTATGTTAGCGTGTTATCCATTAGGGATTTGCTAATTAATAATAATAATAATACGGTATATTCCCAACATTCGTAAGGAAATTCCGTATATTATTGTACATTAATACCATATTACGGAATCGTGTAGGAAAATTGTGACTTACTAACAAAAGGTAGACAGTACTAGACATTTTTGATGCCTTATCTAGGATGACAGCCAATCTATCGATGACCCGGGCTATATTTGGAATCCTATAGAATCATTATCTCACGCGCACGTGACTAGATATATCCCTTTGAGGTCAATAACGCGGGCCCAATAAGGTGGGCCTGCCCATACGCCTGCATTGCTACCTAAAAAGGTTTCTTTGATTGTGTTGCTAAAGGATCGCTTGCAAGTGCACTTGAGGCTATTGTAGTATCTATGTTGTAGTTAAGGTACGTATACACGTAAAAATGTAATAGATTGCATTGCTACTGTATGGTATATTTATGTGGCGGTTGGCCTTTCGCGGGAATGTGTGAAATTAGTTTCATGCATTCCTGCGCTTGTATATTCAGTTGAAAAGAGTAGTGGAAAAGACTAGGCCTGCACGAGTTGTTATTCGCGAGGTTATCAAGGTAGACGCGTGACAGATATTAACTGATGATTTATTTTCACTAGATCGTGATGATTTTACCGCTGTATGTTGCTGTTGTTTCAATGACTTGTAAGTTGTATGATCTTGTGTGTTGTTACTAAATGTTGGAGTACAGATGTCATGGTTATCACAATGCACAAAGGACATTTGGCTATAGGAATGTAATCGGATAATACTTGCATAGTATATAAGGGAGTGTGTTATTACTGTGTGGAGAGGAGTATATACTTTTCAGGCAGCTATCTGTTCTTTTGATTGCTAGTCCATTACACAATACTCCTGTAGATAATAGTAATTGTTCCTTATTCTTGTCACATACAAGTCCAGACCCTGATTAGATTGTGCCCAATGGTCCTCCTAGGGGGATCTATTCAGTCTTTTGTTAAGGTTAATTAATTTACCATCTGGTTATGAAAACTAAAATCTAATTAGTCAGTGTAACTGGTTCATATGTGATGAAATTATTACTTCAGCTAATTTCTGTGCACTCAACCAAGAGCAAACATTGACAGGACCAGTCACTAGCAGCAGTGATGCTTTAAAGGTTTTATAGCAATGGATCTAGAATTGAGCACATGGCTGGGCAAGCATGTGGCTATAGCTTGTTCACTGTTTTCATTATTATTATGACATCATGCACTCTGTACTCATAATTGTGTAGTATGTATATACTACAGATTCAACTATTTGTAACAAAATTTAATATGGACGCTTAGTGTATTAATGCATATGTATTCATGTACTTTCAGTATGACCAGTATGACCAGTATCCGTACATTGTAGTGGAGAAATTATAGAACTTGTAAACACTTTTACAATGTCAACATAAAAGCCTTCCAGATTCGATTACAGATAATAATGAAATTCATGATTACTTAATGTGTATTTATCATTAAGTGCGGTAGTACTTAATAGTAGGGATTGGTAAGAAATTGTATGGTTTCCTGATTTTTCGCACTTCATAAAACAACCTTCCAATAGGCTTTACCCGAAAAAACCGACTGGAATGCATTGCTAAGGCTGTAATGATGCTGTACCTTGGTTAAACGAAGCAACAAGTCGAATATTTCGACCTACAGCCAACTTTGAAAATTTAGAAATTCACCTGTATTTCGTCTGCCAGCCTGCCTGCCTGCCGTAAGACCCGGTTGCGCTAGGTGTAGGGCTCCAGAACTTTCACACAATAAAGGTAATGGCGGCGGATTTACGAAAATGTTGTTCCGAAGACGATTTACCCACTGCGCCATGGCGATTCCTTTTATCCTTCATTCCCTTCCTTGTTCTTCTATATTCCTAGCAAGGTGTGAATCTCACCTTCGAAGGTGACGATAGCCTGTTACGGCTTCTGCTTATTACGTCACGCTAAAACCTGGCTTGCACGTGATATAATTAGTTACAGTGGCACCATAGATATTAGTATATGTAATAGGATGGGTTGCTGTAGTATTTGGAATTAATTGCGCGAGTAATGCAGGCAAAAAATTGTAATAGTGCGAGGCGAAGCCGAGCACTATTACAGTTTTCTGTCTGCATTACGAGTGCAATTAATCCAAATACTACAGCAACCCATACTGTTACAAATTAATCTAACATGTTTTAGTGTAACTTGGTGTGCTAGTAAAGAGGTGTGGTGATTTAACACATGCCACTGAAACAAAATATTACAAGCGTTGGCAACAGTGTACTGGTGTAGTATCCATGTGTAGTGGCTGTGTCTTTGAAATGCCGTTGCCTGATAGTATCGCTAATAACTGATATCCCAGAACTTGCTGGCGAGCTTGTTGGGATGTTTTTGTCGGCTGCCCATTAATTAGTGAAACAAGAAGAAAAGCGGTTAGTACAGGCCTGTTGAGCAGTTGAGAAATTAAAAGGAAGCTGAAAGTGAATTTAGTAATTGTAATTATTGTATACCAGTGACAACAATTTGTAATTGTAATGTCAACAAATTAGCCAATTAGAGGCGTATTACAGTTTTTGTTTGAGCAAGGTATCAAAAAAGTGTAATAGCATTTCTATTGGCTATTTACTGTAGTATTACAAAATAATACATACGAGCTGTATCGGGTGTTTTCTATGTAAACTGTAATACATGTTGGATTATACGCGTAACCTGGATTGGAAACGGTTACGTAATAACGTAATAATGTTTTCGCCCATCCTCTGTACGGTGCGCCAATTTGTTGCTACCTTGTTTGTGGTTACTCCAGCTGCTGTTTTTAGGCTTCTTGTAAATCACGAAGTTTTAAAATGATGATTGAAAGCCCCTTCGCTTAATGGAGATTCGACTGGTGGTAAAATTCTGGCTATTCATCGTAAAAGAAGTTAGTTATTTTGGTATAAATACAATGGAACACGGCAGTTTTAAGCTTTTGTAATTTTTTCGACACAAATTTGGAGCAGGACGACAGTTTTATTAGTTTCATTAGGCTTCTTAGCACCAGTAGAATGTAATAGGCTACCTAAGTTTCTTCTCAGTCGCACTGTAACCATCAAATCGACAAGAAATGCATTAAAATGGTATCAATGTTTTTGTAATTTTCACGGATAGGCATCTTCTTCCAGAAATTAAAAAGTAATTGCAATACTTCACATCATGACTGTAGAGTGTAATGGATACGTTTTAATTACACTGGCACGATAAATAAGGATACAAACAGGGCGCCGAAAATTCCATGTAATGGCGAAATTAATAGCAAAATACCTCTCCAGGCATCTGAAGTAGGCGTCAAACAATTAGTTACATTGTAACAAACAATTTTAACAACAAATTTGTCTTCTTAAGTTGGTTGTAGAGTAACTTCCCAACTAACCCGCATTTCCACCATGTTTCCACCGTACTGAGGATGGGCGAAATTTTTTTAGCGCGTTTCCAATCCAGGTTACGCGTATAATATCTATGGTGGCACCATGGCACGATGTTTTCGCGTGTACGCGTGTACTTTATTACATCGTGAACTTCGAGATTATAGCCTTGGACAAATAGCTTTTGCTGTTTTTCGAGCGTTATTTGCTATCACACAGCTGCTTTGCCATGTAAGCGCCTGCGCCTGCTGAAAGATTATTATGAATGCTTAGCATGTATAAAAAGCAAACAAACTAGAATGATAAAAAATTTAAAATTTAAAAGGTAAGTAGGGATTGAATTCAATAGTGCTACAAAAAGTAAGGAAACAAGGAATAAGATTTTGGGACGAGAGAACATTCTGGCATGAGATAATTTATAAAAGTTTAATCCCTACTTTTGGCAAACCTATACTGAAGTGTTAGTTTTGTTCAGTTGTTGTAGTTTATCAGTTGTATATTGTTTGTCATTGAGGACCTGTATACCTACCTTCTGGTAGATACAGCCATCCTGACTAAATCAATAATAATACAACAACTGAACAAAAAGGTAGGTATCCCTACTTTTGGCAAACCTACTGAAGTGAGCCAAAAGTAGGGATTAAACTTTTATAAATTATCTCATGCCAGAATGTTCTCTCGTCCCAAAATCTTATTCCTTGTTTCCTTACTTTTTGTAGCACTATTGAACTCAATCCCTACTTACCTTTTTAAATTTTTAATTTTTTTATCAATCTAGTTTGTTTGCTTTTTATACATGCTAAGCATTCATAATAATCTTTCAGCAGGCGTAATAATTATGCTTGTTTACAGGTGCTTGTTAACAACGCGCTTACATGGCAAAGCAGCTGTGTGATAGCAAATAACGCTAGAAAAACAGCAAAAGCAGAAGCCGTAACAGGCTATCGTCACCTTCGAAGGTGAGATTCACACCTTGCTAAAGGAATATAGAAGAACAAGGAAGGGAATGAAGGATAAAAGGAATCGCCATGGCGCAGTGGGTAAATCGTCTTCGGAACAACATTTTCGTAAATCCGCCGCCATTACCTTTATTGTGTGAAAATTCTGGAGCCCTACACCTAGCGCAACCGGGTCTTACGGCAGGCTGGCAGGCTGGCTGGCTGGCAGACGAAATACAGGTGAATTTCTAAATTTTCAAAGTTGGCTGTAGGTCGAAATATTCGACTTGTTGCTTCGTTTAACCAAGGTACAGCATCATTACAGCCTTAGCAATGCATTCCAGTCGGTTTTTTCGGGTAAAGATTATTGGAAGGTTGTTTTATGAAGTGCGAAAAATCGGGAAACCATACAATTTCTTACCAATCCCTACTATTAAGTACTACCGTACTTAATGATTATGTGTGTAGTTACTATGGTTTTGCATAACCCTTAGTATTAAAATAATTACGTTTTTATGTTGCTATGGTTGCAGATGCTTTTGCTATTACTTCTAATGAAAGGTAATTTATTATATGTACAGTGTTGTGTATTATACATACGTTACTTGACAAAAA
This sequence comes from Spongia lamella, assembly GCA_963930835.1. NCBI lineage: Eukaryota > Metazoa > Porifera > Demospongiae > Dictyoceratida > Spongiidae > Spongia > Spongia lamella. The sequence continues at coordinate 5,460,310 of OZ005750.1, read as the reverse complement.
TCTGATGCATTTTGTAATTTACTATTGTATATGTATGTATGCATGTATTTTTTAATTTCTTTACCAAGTTGATGCTTTACGGCTTACCATCTAAAACCAGGCACTATACTGTATACTGCTATTGTCAAGAATATAATATATTGACATCATGATCATGAGGGAGTCATGCGAACAAAAACCCATCACTAAGCAACACATATTTAAATTTTAATTTCTGGCTTTATACTCCAGTGCATTATAGTGATGGTGCTGGTACATTTTCCACATTTGTTCTAATATTAGACAAATGAATGTTCAAATAGTTTTTTTCTTACAAGTCCAGTGTTTGTTAAACTTTGTTTTTACTGATGACTGATGTTGTAATAGCTACAATAAGTTTAGAAGTGTTATTTCATACACAACTATTGTTGATTATCATCCAGAGTTATATGTTCTATATGGATGGTTTGAATGTAGAAGCAGTGTAAATTAAACAAGTTCTTTGGCTTTGATTGCTTGTACGTATGCACATTTATAAATACGTAGGTAGTGTTGTATGAACAAAGTTGGCTACTAGTTGGAATTGCTGGGAGGCTTTTGAACACTCCTTGGAATATCACAAGCTTCGCCTCACCTCAGTGGGGTGGGTGGGTTATCGCTGCCAATAGACCAGCACAACCAGTCAAGCTGCGCAATCGGTATGTGACAGCAACTGTCATAGTGGCATTGTGCTATAGCACGAGCCAAGGTAGATGGTGGGAGCAGTCTGACATCCCATGCCACCTTATTAATTCCCCTCAGCAGTTCCACAGGTTCTGTTGTGGAAGTAATGCAGACCTGGTCATCTATATAGCTGTATTGTCACTGTGTGTGGTTAGTGCTTCAGTGTGGTTATTGTATTCAGTTATTGTGCCATTATGTTTTTGCAAATTCAGTCACATGTGTAAAAACATTCATAGTGGTTTCTGTTTTGCTCTACATAATTCACTACAAATAATCTTCTTAAACAAAGTCATACGAGTACCAATTAAGCAATGAAGCAGAAAATAGTATTAAACTTTTACAACATGATTTGTAGGTACAATAAAATCACAATTACAGAACATCAGAGTATTATGTAGCTACTTAAAATCTTTTTCATAAAGAAAATTAATTGTTCATAGTGTAATACAGGAGTGCCCTTGTCCATAAAGTATATATTTATTTATGCAAGGCATTTCATCATATCCCAGAATAACGAAGTTGATGTTTCACTTTCTAAGTGTAGTAATAATAAAGCAGTACATAATGATATCACTGAAAAATCATGAGAGATTCATTATTAGCAATCACATGCATAATTTAAGTTTAGATCAGTCGTGTAGCAGTCATAGACTAATTCTAGATTACTTTCACTCCTGCATCTATAAGTGTGTGTGTGTGTGTGTGTGTGTGTGTGTGTGTGTGTGTGTGTGTGTGTGTGTGTGTGTGTGTGTGTGTGTGTGTGTGTGTGTGTGTGTGTGTGTGTGTGTGTATGTGTGTGTCTTCTCGAGAGCATTGATAACCATTCATGTGTAGTGACCCCTTATTAGCCATAAGCAGCAGAACCACTAACAAGTTCTGCTGCTTTTCAGTTTCTGGCATCCATATTGTTGATGGGTGTGGCCCCTTAATGGAGTGAAATGTTCATTTCATAGTAAGAGATGTTAGTTAGTAGAGCTGAAACAGATAGTGAATTTACTACCTGAATGTCCTGATACTTCACAGATATCCTACGAATAGTGACATTATCAAACTTGTATTTTTAACACTGTGTGTCTTCCATGAGCTCAGCTAATAAGTATATTTTGGTGTCGACATCCTATCCATGCTAGGCCGGTTAAATAGGTAGGTTATATGGAGGACAAATGGGCAGTCCAGAACATCATAGCGTGAGATCCAATGTGAATTTATTGAGTATGAGTTTTCGTTGGTGATGATGGTTGGCTATTAGTCTCTAATTTAGTCGAGTGGCTTTTTTGCACCTCTCTCAGCCCTGGGTTACCAAATTAGGATGGTTATGTGTTCTAATGGAATGGAATATGGTTGGGGATGAGATATTCAACTGTTCTCTTCCTGGCTGGAAGTGTCAAGTGTGTGTGCATGTGTATCTGTATACTTTGATTACATGAGTTTCTTGTGATATGTGCAGGACACCATGACACTGCAGCATTCACATCTCTTGGCCATGTCTGTTTATTTTCTAAATTTTAATTAATGCTGTTCAACTTCAAACATATAGTAACCACAACAATTACTTTGGTATACAAAAATATATTTCAGAGCTACTTGCTACTATCCTACTTACACTTTTATCACTAATCCTGTAATATAAAGCATGCTATTTATATGGCCTAATATATTTTGCGGACTGGATTCGTAGGCGTGAACATTAATTATGATTGTTTTTAACTATACGTAGGTCAACAAAAATTACTTATAACATGAAAATTTTACATCACGATTGACGAAGGATAGGTTTTTGGAGCAATGACTAAGTTACAGTATTACACGTTTCATCTTGTAAGCCCTTTTATTTCGGGCCTACTTCATAAATTGTTGATGATAATTGGAAGAGGTTTTGACTGCCTTCATAGCTCTTGATTGTTCATTTTATAACTATGTGCCCCATTTTGCATCGGCGGGTTTCTGCCCTGTGCATGTTAGGTGGTTTATTATTAGTTACTAACAATAGAATAAAGTTTTCCTACAGTCTTCAAGGTGTAAAGTTATGGAGGCCCGACGTAAAGGGGCTGGGGCATTCAAGGCAAAACAAAGATCGAGAGCACAATAACTTAATAGCCACGTAATCATGCTCCATAAATCTACTCGTCATTACATAAGAGACTTTGTGTTACAAGTAATTTTCTCTGGTCTATGGTTTAAAACAAACATGATGTTCACGCCTACGAGTCCAGTCCGCGATTCCACTCTGCGAAATACATTAGGCCTGATTGCATCACTTTGTATTCCTTGGAATCCTTAGTGTACATGTACACATATGTGTGATGGGTCTCTATTCACATGACTTCCTCAGAGCATCAATTTAGTATATTAGGTTGATTTCCAGATACTGTATAACATGAAACATTGGTAGTGAAAGGCTTGACGAATAGGCTAATTGATCATATTTTTAAGTTTTACTGAATGTATCCCTCACATGACCCAAGCTGAAAAGTGTGAGGATTGGTGTCATTATATGTTTAATATTAAGCATATTACTTGTGCTGTATGGTGAAGACACATACAAAATATAACCGCCTTCACAGTGTTTGGCACTATTTATACAGTAGCTCTGTTGCCTGCTGTTTTGAATAGTTTACTATATCAATAACCTGATAAATTGAAACTGATCGCTAGCAAGCTTTGTGATTCTCGTAGGCCCTTATATTCTGTAGTTTCTGGAACATAAGACTACTTCCATTCACAATGTGGTAACGTACAATGCCACGATCAAATTCTATGTATGCCTTATCAGTGTGGCTTTAAACCTGTTAGTTAGAAAGGTGACAATTACATAAATACTTTGCTATAGAAATGGAGCACAATGTGTTGTAAAAACTTGTTTGTTAATATACGTAGGATGTGTGTTTTCAGTTTTTTGTTGATGCATATTTGCATACTTTGTGCTTCAGTAGTGCTCTGCAATATGTTGCAATATTCTATGATATATTGTGTATGTGATATTATCGATTATTGTATGCCCCAATGTTACGATGTTGGTAGTATATTATACTGCATGACCCTACTTACCTGGCACCAATGTACGGTACTGCTCGAAGAAAACTTGATGCCCGCACCCAAAAGATTCACAATATACACGTCGGGAACCCACACCCATTGGTATAGGTGATAGACCAAATACCCGTAATGTAATACCAGTTATCACCACAGGCGCCCATAACAAAGCCTGAAGCGGGCAAGCCCACGGGCTCGCCTGAGGTCTATGCATATGTCTAATTTTAAATGAAATAACGAAAATTATATAAACAAAACACCACAAGAAACATGAAAACCCTATTATTACCTTGTAGCCAATGAACCCGGGCTTTAATAGACACTTCGCCTCTGCCATCTGCACGAAAAAATAGAAACAATAATTAGGCATTGTTTAGAATAGGCAGAACAATGACTTTCGACTCATTAGAATATTGAACAAGCTTTTGACAGTATTTGGAGCAGTAGCCTACTGGTTTCAAAATACACATAAGACTGCCTGTATAGAATGTGTCTATTTATATACGTGTGGGGATGACGATAGTTTATAGTGGCATGGCCATGCGTGTTCCGGCCATGGTATGTCAATGCCCAACCATTGTCGGGTTAATATTGCATGACCCGCAGGAATGGTAAGTCAAACTCGTGCCGCCTGAGATAGCCCGTATGGGTGGATTGTGCATGGGCACCTGCCTACTTTTTAGCAGGTACTGTAAGGTATACACACAAAATTTTCACCCACTACCTGCATGTTTTTATCAAGTTTTCTTCGAGCAGTACCATATGTATGTGGGACTTCTACCATGATTTAGTCAATAATGTCAATTATATAGTTGCTCCTCTTACAATGGATCATACTGTGGAAGATATTTTGAGAATGGAATAAGAGTGGTTCAGCCTGATGATCATGATGTTTTAATGAATGAATATTTGACAGAGTTGAGGATTACTGGCTTTGAGATGCTCATATCAGAAGCTTGCTACAGTAACATCGTAGCAGTATTGTGCTATAGTACTCTGAGCGTCTGCCAAAATGACTCAAGTGAAACACAACAGATATGTTATAATAATTGTACAGAGTTTAATTTAGTTATTGAGAGTGAATGTCCTTATTATGTTAAGTCAAGTTTTAGTCAGCTGATTTCTAATTCTAACCCTTGTGAAAATCTAAACAATGTACGGAGCTGTGTTTCTCTGGATGATATTATTCCAGGTAATTATTGTTGTATACATATTTTTAACTAGTCCATATATGTATACAATATAGTATACGTACCATAATTATGTTGTAGGTAGTAAGTTAATATTTGTTTATATGTTTTATAATAAAATGTAAAACCCTTCAGAATTAGAGGTATTTGTTTATCTATAGTTTGTTATGATGCTTTATATTAACTTTATTCTACATACCATATAATCGTGTACATATGTATGTATGCATATAACTTATCTTTTTCTTATTTATTTAAGAAATAACTCCAATCACTAATTCACTGGGAATATCACGTGTTCATGCAAGGTACGTATGTGTAGGATTATAATGCGACATAACATTTTTCAAAATTTTTTATAGTTGTATACCTTTCCAAGGACCAGTTGATTGTATACCATTCATGAATCATTCTTTTTTCTATTCTTATGCATCTGATTATCGATCAATACGTAGTGAAATAATTGATTTAATAAGTGAACCAAACTGTAACACTTCCAGTGCTATCCAATATTTATGTAACAATATTTTTCCTGTTTGTGAAGTTGATAGTGGGGAGCCGATTGCAGTATGTGAGGATGACTGTTTGGCTGTTACTTCTCAAAGTACTTGTAACCTTTTTCTGGAAACATCTTCATTCTCTCCTATGAATTGTTCAAATCCTGTACAATTTATTGAAGGAAACTATCAAAACCTTTCCAGTCATTCTTCAAGTCAATGCACTACTCTTCCAGGTAATTAAAATAGCTACTGCATAGGCTAATAATAGCTACTGCATAGACTAATAATAGCTACTGCATAGGCTAATAATTTGATAAGCAAAATTATTTAGCAAACTCATGCATTTTTAATTGCTAATCTTAAATACAAAGTAACTTGTTATGCTGTTATTTTAGCTTGTCTAGATCTGTGTATTTTATCATACAATATATAGATAATTAATGTGATGCATCAACTTGACACTATATAGTGATATACATACATTTTCTTGACTTGCATAAACTCTGATGACTTGCCATTATCATAAGCTCTGTCTAAGCTGCTACGAACTATACATGTAGTGAACATGAAATAACAGCCTGATATCTTCCAAGATCTTTTAGTACTGACCTGGCCACTAACTGTATGAACCAAACTATAATAATGTTACAGTATATATTTCTACTGAGTCTGGTAGCCATAATATTTACTCCTTATTATTTCATGCTCTGTATGGAAATGCAGATGATTGCATATTCATTTTTATGGATCTATAGCAAAGGGAGATACTGTATTTCATCAGTTATTATATGCTGTACTTTTGAGTAAACCACCCTCTGATAATTGCTGTATAGTGAATATTGATTAATTAATATCTTACATGCCATTTTTCATTTTTGAGTAAATACCTTGGTTGGTCTTTTACAAGTTACAGTTGCTGCAGCATCTGACTGGTGAAACATGGTAAATTTGTTGTTTGTTTAGCATAAGATTTTCTTGTTGTTTATTACTAATATTTTTATTTGTGCAGCAACTACTGATATGCCAGTAAATCAGTAAGTACAGCTTTGTGTATATAATACTGCAGACAAATGCATGTACTGCTTGTGCTGTATGTATGTATGTATGTATGTATACACATAATTACAACCAATACTCAGTAATGCATACACTGTGTTCTCGGTGGATTATATTGTTTGAAAAGCACATTTACAAAACCAACATACGTAATAATGGGTATTTTTTCACTGAAAATACCATTATAATTTTACCGAGTAAAATCAAATGAGATTAACAAGGGGAACTAGTCTCCTGCATAGGTACAACTTACCAGAGTAAACGTGTATGGTTTACTACCCATCTCACTGTTGAATGGAGCTTGAATTGACATGATCTAGTAAATGGCAATTGATAACAATTGAATATGATTAGTCAGGTAGTTAGGATGGCTGAGTTATGAAACATGATCCTAATTGTCCCCCACGCAACACGATGTTAAGATGAAAGGCATTGAATAACCATTCAAAATTTATAGCATGAAGCCGTTCTATTAAGAATACCATAGTAGACACTCTGTTAGAAAGAAAATACTAAATTGTTATTACTGAGTAGTTCCAGTTCATACCACCCTATTATAATGTCTTCTACTGGTACAGTGTTATAGTTTCGCAAGGTTAGAAAAGTGCTGCTTAATAAAAAGTAATTCATCCAATGTCACCAATAGTGGGATCATAGGGTAGTGCTCAAACGTAGCTATATAAGCCTGCCTAAGCAGTACAAGTACATATGGTACAGCTCAATTTAAACTTAAAGAAAACTCGCTTGTGTAATGGCACACGCACCAAAGGACTTGCAATGTGTTTGCAAGTGTACGATAAACTTATGACGTCTTATTTGCTTGTGAAGAGTAAAAATACTCATTATGAGTTGAGATGAACTCGTAACATGAGTGCACTACATACACGTGTGCCGATAGGCTACAGCATACTCGACACGTGGTGTCTACTCTCCATCTATACACACACTGGTACGTAGCTACTTACGTTCATACATTGTAACTAGATGAGAATGTTGCCTGTACTGTGCACTTTCTTCATAAGAACAGTAACGAAATTCACTAATCACACACAATTCTAATATTTTAATGCAACTAACATGTGTAACCACTTTGTAGCAGGTACTTTTATTTTATGTACATATCAGTGCACGAATTCTACAATCAATTGGAATAAAGGTAAGAATGTTTTGTGTTTGTGTTACTGGTGTTGATTTTGGTTTTGTGAATGGACAAAAGTTACGTACGTATCTTCCACACAGCCTAGCTATCCCATATCAGTTTATCGCTTACGTACGTACGCATTATAAAAGTGCACGTTTGCCGTGATGGCCGTCCCAGCTACTGTATGTTGCTCGTGTGATGCAACTTGTGTACACGACACACAGCTACTCTTGTCAAGCACGAAGATTAACATGCGTGTATTTCTCATGCATTTGTATACAAACACGCCAGATTTTAAAAATACTTGGGAAGAATTACAAAATACACACTACTAACACATGTGTGTAAAGTTTAAATTATGCTGTACCATAGTTTCAATTAATTTTGTGGGTTTTTGCTCAATGATCACAATACCCATGGTATCATTACATATGTACATAGTTTTCTATTCCTAATTGTGTACTGCTACCGTTACATCTTGACCCACCCTCTGTTTGTGTACGACAGTTACTAATAATTATTATGTATCACTATTTTCTGTAGATGTGTACCAATACCTGAGGAAAATTGCAAGATTGTGCTCGGCAGAAATATTAGCTCACCCCAGGCTTTTAGTGCAGATGTGGGATCAGTTTTCAGAGAAAGTAGTCAAATAGATATTGATATTACTCCCAGATGTATGATATCTCTGGCCTATGTGTCTTGTTTCTTTGCTTATATACCTTGTGACCCAAGTGGTGGATTGCCTTTAAGAGTTTGCCCTAAAGACTGCATTGTTCCAGATGCTATATCATTGTATGCTTGCAGAGAAGTTTATGATGTCATTAGAGGATTCAATAATTCAGTTGGTCAGCTTATTAGAGAATTCGACTGTTTAGATCCTTCTACCTATATAAATAGTGACTACTCACCAAGTGAATGCTTATCCATTGTCACACTAAGTTAGTAATAACTTAATTCTGTATTGACGTGGGTGTATTGTGTGTGTGCGTGTGCATGTGTATGTGTGTGTACGTGTGTGTTGTAGGTAATGCTAGCAAATAGTTATCAATGAATTTATTATTCATTTGTCCACATTCATAGTACCGTATAGCGGTTTTTTACGCGGACACAAACAATAGCGAAAAAAATTGTTACGACACAAAATGTTGCGATTCAACTTATTCGTGAGATTATATTTCTCGCAAATATTTTAATACTGTATATACCACGCTGCCCCTTAATCATTGAACTAACTGCAAAATAGCTTATCTCTAATGCGAAACGCGTGCTGCATTGTTCGCTGTAGCTAGTCTCGTGTATAAATATAAATTGCGTGCACAGTCATGCCGTGCTATAGCTATACGTACATACTAGTCTCGGCGCTGTATATTCGATACGAATTGCTCGAGCATTGCTTTCCCGTGCACTTGTGAAACAGATTTATTTGTAGTGTATTTTTTATTTGTCTTAATCTATCAGCATGAATCAAAATTCCATAGCACGTTTAGTTACGTAGCCACAACCTGATGTATGTACGGACAACGGAACCCGACTAACTTTGAAGGGACACGATGCATATAGCAATATACGTAGCTATAGCTTTAAGCCTTGCAGTAAACCTCAGAACTAAGCGATAATATTATGAGATACATTAGTCACGAAATAGAAATCTTGCAGGTTTTAATATTGCGAATTAAGCGTGTCGCAATATTAAAATCCTCGCGACAAACCCACTATACGGTAATAAACAGATGAATTGTAAATTAATATCTTGGTGGTTCATAGTGGCAAAGCCACTTGACCAAAAAACAAATCTTGATGCTATCAAGAATGGGGCCTCTGATTGGACATATCAGTTTTTATAAATTAAGAAGCCCACTTACCAGTATCTGCTGGTATTTACTGGTCTTAATTAGTGCACCATGTTTGTGGTGGTCCAGATAGGTTGTCCATTGCAATTGATCAACTGATTATGATAGGCTGGTAAACAGTGCTGTCTCTAGATTGAATACATACTCATATTAAGTTTCTTGGGTTAAATTTTGAGCATGCAAATTCGTAAGCCTTAATTTTTGTAGTGATATGTGCATGTGTGTCTGTCTCTGTGACCTTGCAATGATGTAGCGTTATATCAGTGTTGATGTTTAAAATACTTCAATAGCCATTCATACATAAAACTATCATAGATATTGGAATATCATGCCAACCATTGATATCAATCTGTCAATACCTTCGAATTATTTTGTCGAGAAGGGAATGACTCTTGTACACTTCATTTGTTATGTCCGTTTATCAAATGTTTGCTTCCCAAGCCATCAAACTTCAGATCTCTATAACAATTATCAAATAGTTAACACCATGCTATTGATTTATGGAAACGGCTAAATTAGACTGTGTACTTTGTTGTTGATTTGGTACAAAGTTTGACCACTTGTATCATTTGACATGAAGGTAGATACCTTGTTTGCTGGGACATTAGCCAAACCCATCACATGGTGGATTTATTATGTGCTAAATAGAAGACAGAAGATGCTTTAATGAAGAACAAGTGTTATTAGATAAGGGAGATTTCCCAGGAATACGGATAAGAAGTTTACCACGAAATCCACAAACATTGCACACCTTGAAAATTTTGTGGTTGTGCAAGTAGACGCCATACATATACATATGTATGTAGTATATGTGATTGTCCAAGTGAAAACCAACCTAGTTCACACCTCCAATTTTGCCAAGTTAATGGTCCATAAAATCTTATAGAAAGCTCAAATTTTCAGCAATGATAAAGTGATATTTGTACTACAAATCCTGTAAATTTAAAGTCTGAATGCCTTACCCAACAAAAGTTATGAAGCTCTAAAGTGGCAAATTTGGAAGTGTGAACTGGGCTGGTTTTCGCTCGGACAGTCACATATACAACTTGTGTTTTGATGTGTATACTAAGCTATATACGTGCATGATTGTACACTACTTAGCTTTCACTGTTTTTATATAGGGGACCTGTTTACTGAAGAAATTGAAGGTATGCATGAACAATTACAGTGTATATAAGAGTCAACTGTTTGCACAACTGCCATATGAGTAAAAAGTTTATAGGAATAAAGTTTGTCATTAAAACATTGAAATTTTAATTTTAGAATTTGGACAAATTTATTTAGCAAAACAAGTTAATTTAATGCTTATTTTAAAAGCACCAAATTAAATTCTTTACAGTATTTTCCAAACCATTTTCTGTGTTGTCACAACTCAGTTTCCATTTAAATAGTCCATTGATTGCATTGAATGCTTTATCATGCCTACTATATGGATGGTAGCTCTCACTAGCTGATGGGTAACTTTTTACGTATTTTACTATCTGTTTATAATAGAATATGAGAGAATTATAAATGGAGACTCTTCAGATAATGAAGATGATGACAATTTATTATACATTGTGATCGGAGTGGTTGTTGGTGCTTTCATTATCATTTCTGTAATTGTAATAGTTATATTGTGTTGTGTAAGAAGGCGTCGTCTTAGAAAGTCTGACAAGTTTACAGTTGCATATAGTACAAAAAATGGCGTGATTGAAGTACCTGATGCAAAATTTGGAAGTGAAAAGTCTAGATCTGATAGACGGTAAACTAATATGTAGATTAATTATATTTTCTAGAATCTTTAATTGATGTTCACATTTACATGTGCTCAAGCAAAATACAGGGCTACGTATTTGAGTATTTTATGTTACTACACCAAAGATCTTTCTCGTACAATGTTACCCATACATACATGTAAAAGAAAATTTGATTTTTGATGGTTTCTTATATTTAATGCTTGAGAGATAATCCTGTTATTCTAGCTTGTAGCAATGTTTGTCTTGATGATACAAGTACTATGTAACTGTACGTTTAAATCTTAGCTTGCAGTACTGTCTGTTTTACTTTCAGGGTGTCACCAGAAAGTGACCATGAAGACTATGTTAATCCTATTGATACTTTATCTAACAAGGAAAGTATTCATTCCAGGAAAGTTCAACGTCAGTCAGCTGTTTCAGATGATTACTACAATTGTCGTGATACAGCAGAACAAAATCGTTAGTGATAATAATGGATGTTTATTGATGCATACATACATACATACATACATGCACGCACACACACGCACACGCACACGCACACACACACACACACACACACACACACACATACATTACATACATATGGTACAGCTCTAAGGTAACATCGCACTCACTCGCAAATTTTTGTCAAGTAAAGAGCATTGCTTGATCGAGTTTTGGGTACTGAAGCGCTCGCAAGACACTCGAAGCTGTGAAGTGACAAGTACTCGAAGTAAACTCGAGTGCACGATTTAGTATATAGCTACGCAAGTACTGCATGTACGTGACAGGCTTTATAGTGGCAAAACGCAAGTAGACGACAAGTACTCAAGTGTGAACAGTAACTTCACAATTCAACTTTAGCTTCCTTTAGATATACTATGTATAACATGTGGTAAAGCCAAAATATTAATCTATCAACCCTATTGCTGCATAGATAATAATTTATATTGCTTGAAAATATTAAGATACACTTACGTGCATTGTTCTTTCTTGTGTTGCCTTCTTTACCAGTCTCAAATAATAAAATGATGAAACTAATCACTAACAAATTGAAGAACGAACAAAGTTGATGTGCAGAGACCAGTACAACGACTCCATTGTAAAACGTGCCACTGTTTTTGTGCATGCCCAAGTATTATTCTATTTAAAGCATAGCGTATGGTTCTAATAATAAATCTCGAGCGAACATCTTTAGTGATTCAAGCTTTGTGTGAACGCGACTATCTTTGAGTTAGTAAACTCTCGAGTGTTTTATCCCTTGACAGTCGCTCGAGAGTGATCGAGTTGAGCGTATTGAGTATTAGAGTGGCAAGCATGTAAGTTGCGAGTGAGTGCAACGTTACCTTAGAGCTGTACCGTACATACATACATACGTACATACAAACATACAAACATACATACATACATACAAACATACATCATGAACATCAAGTGTTCATTATGGGCCTTTAATTTATTTACATGCATATTTATATACACACGTATGTACATAATACAGGAATGGCTCATATTTTAAACCTCCACCAAATTAATATCCATCAACCAAACCACCAAATTAAAACACTGTCAAATCTTCCTGCTATATAGTATCCATGTTCTATTAAAACTTATATGGAAGATGTGGCTATCTGAACGAAAGCCAACCTCCAACTATGATAAAAAGTATGTTTATTCTATTCCTGTAAATATGAACACTGTATTCCAAACAAAAGATATAAAGCATAAAGTGTTAAGTGAACTTGGCTGAGATTTTTGCTTGGACAGTCACAACAAAGGAGAAAGTTTGAGCTTGCATAAGTACACCCTTTAACATGAATCAGTCCATTTATTGGCTTTTTATATGCACATATACAACAAACCTGGAGAAAAGCATTAAGTACTCCAGTACTCATTACATGCCAAAGGGATAGGCTATTATAATGCATGAAATAAAAGCTTGTTTAATATTTGCTTCAGATAACTCACATGATATGAAGCAATGAAATAAGTACAGTAACGCTCAAAGGTAACGTCACACTCGCTCACAAATTTTTGTTGAGTAAACAGCATCGCTCGATCAGGTTTTATGTACTGATCCGCGTGACAAGTACTCAAAGTAAACTTGAGTGCACAATTTAGCATATACGTACGTACTGTACGTGACAGTCCTTATAGTGGCAAGACGCAAGTAGACAACTGGCAAGTACTCAAGTGTGAATAGCAACATTACTAGTCAACTTTAGATATACTATGTAACCTGTGGTAAAAGCCTAATTAATCTATCAATAATTTTATATTGAAAGATTGTCGCATGAGATACCTCTCTATAGACTGATAGACATTTGAGATGCCTCGCTATTGCAGAATTGATTTATTTCAAGATTCATTCATTTAATTATTGTATTTAAAAAATTTCATGTTTTAAATTTTTGTTTACATCCTTGAAACAAAAATGTTTTTATACCAAAATATCCCATTCTGTGGTAATTTGAATCAGAAGAATATATTGTGTGTTTGGCTTAACTACCCCATAAATTGTGGGTAAAGAGAACATTTTGTATCTCTGAAGTACCACTTCAATCAGAAATTCATTGTAACATGGTCGTAAAAGGATGGTTGTGTTATGTCCTATGGGTTCATATAAAGACATGCATTGGAGGCATAAATGGGATAATGAACATTTAGTATATGCATGTATACATATTAAAGTTGCAATATTTTGATTTTACATAGATCATACATCATTGTATTTGCCGTCTGCTGAAGTTTCAAACATGGATTCTTCAATTATTATCACAAGAGAGGATTTGCATCGTCTTAGTAATGGAAAGATAATGTCAGCATTATTACCAAAAAATTCTCTGATTATTGATTCTGTATTAGGAGAAGGTAAGCCTTATTGTATTTTGCTACGTATGCATGAATAGCAAATGTTGTAGTATGCTTGGACACGTAGTATGAAGTATATGTGATATAGCTGAGTGTTAAGTCACATCTACGTACGTACTGTAGTCAGATTTTTAAGAATAAGCACTTTTCCTTGAAATTAGATACTTTCGTTTATCAGCAGGAGTGTAGAGATATTGTAATGATTAAATGAAGCTTAGCTTAGTGTCAACCAGGGTGGAAGAATCATTGGTTATGCCAATATCAGCTATGTGGTAACATTTATACCCTCTCTTGTCCAAATATACTTTAATGGCTTATGGCTACATTGGAAATAGAGTAAACACATAGTTATTGTGGGCTTGTATAACTACACAGGTTTAACATCTGTACAGTAAGTTATGAATTTATGATGCAAAAATACCAAATGTGTCGACCAATATTTAATGCTCTAACTTAGTTAAGATGTTAAGTCACACAACTCATTTGAATGTATACAGTATTTCAAATATTTGTGTATTTATGATACACACTATAACTTTGATTATGTGTGTGTTCCTTACTATTTTTCAATAGGAGCCTTTGGTAAAGTTTATAAAGGCTATCTAAACCAATCTTTAGTCCGTCGTCTCAGCATTTCTGTTCAAAGCAGAAATGCATTGAGCAAACAGAAAGGAGACAATGTACTGACAGTTGCCATTAAGACCATTAAAAGTTAGTGGTAATAATTGTATCATTTATATGTATGTCATATAATGTAGTAGAGTTTATAATAACTAAAAGCAACCATGCAGCATAAGTGTATGCTTTTAGTGATACATGATCATTATCAACAATGCACTTCAATTTCAATATGTAACTTGCACATAACGATAACATAATATACATATGCAATATGATAATACATTACCACAAAATTATTTATTTACATCACCGGTTTGTTTTGTAGAAATTAGATTTTCGACATTCTGCTCACATTGCAAATGAGGTCCTAATTCAAAGATTTTAATAGCACTAACAACTAACAGGGGTGTGCCCAGGTTTTAGAGAGTGGTGGTTACATAAAGGGCTTGGAACTTAATGATATTAAATATCTATGCTAAAACTGTGTCTAGAAATTCCTTGTAGACACTTCGTTGGTATAAGTGGCTGGCAAGACTAAGCTTTTTCTGATATTATAGTACCGGTCAGTGAGTTTGTAGTGGTGGTCATTTTATCTAAGTGATGGTTGGTGCCGATCACTGTGGCCGCAGGGCTAATTATAGGATTGCCTTTTCTGCTGCTACTACTACATATTACATTAACTTAAAAAGAATGGCTACATATGAAAGTAGGATTGCCATGCATTCATACACTCACGGTATAAGGATAGAGATATATAAACTAAACTGCAGCTGCAGTAAAAGTCCTTGTTTTAATGCCTTTTATAGCAAAGATCCCTACTCTTTTTAACTTTGTTTTAGCTTTCATTGTAACCTTCATTTTGTTTAGACAGAAGGTTATAGTGTCTGTGTAGTTTGTTTCAGTTGTAAACTAATTTGTTTTGCATATGTGTGTAGGTGGATTAGACAAACAAGAATGCTTAGATTTAATTAAGGAGAGCGCTATTATGAAGACTTTTGATCATCCAAATGTTCTTGGCCTAGTGGGAATCTCTCTTAACACAGAAGATGGAACACCAATGATTGCTATTCCTTTTATGAAGTATGGAGACCTCAAAACATTTCTAGTAGCTAAACGAAGGCAAGCTAAAGTCAAGAATACTCTTCCAGAGGTACAAATATACACTTTATTGCTGTATCAATTATTATGCTACAATGATAAAGGATTTACCATTCAGTTTTGTATAGAGTTTAGTAAGGTATTATGTTAAAATGCTTGAACTGAGTGAGTTATGGATACCGTATAGTGGGTTATTTTCGAGGGGGAAATATTTCACAAATGCCCAGTGGTTCCATTATTCACGAGGAAAATTTTCACGAATGCATGGCTGTTACTAACACTGCTACACTTACTTCAGCAATTTCACAGGAAAATTTTCACAAATTAAGCTCAATTCACAGAATTCGTGAACCCTCTTGAAAATAACCCGCTATATGGTATATGAAGTTACATGCTTGAACTGAGTGAGTTATGGATATATGAAGTTACAAGTGATTAAATCTAAGCACAGGCTTATAACCTTCTAACAGTTTCCTAGTGGGTGAGTTGTGATAAACCAATCTAGGTATAAGTATCCCTGGTGGCCTGGCCAGGATCTTGTTCAAAGTTTAGTGTCATTTTTAACTGCCATTGTATTCAGTACATCCTATTGTGGCTTTTGCTTTGGCAGGTAGCGAATAACAAGTGATAGCCAAAACATGACTGGATTTATCAAAATCCACCATGTGATTATCCACAGTTAAATTATATTTGTGGTTGTATTTTAACATTAATATACGTAGTTATTTTTTACATAACAGGGAGTATCATACAATTTGTTGGTTAAAATGTGCTTGGATGTTGCTAAAGGTATGGAATATTTAGCAAAAAGAAAATTTGTACATCGTGATTTAGCAGCACGGAATTGTATGTAAGTAAATATAATAAATGTTGTCATTAGTTGTAATTGTAATTGTAATTATTAAATATATAGACAGGAAAGACTGCATCAGCAAATAATGCTGGTTTTCAGCAGTGTCCTGTACACGTACATACAATGTTACAAGAACAAATAAAACAGCTACGTGTGTATGCACACATGACATACAGCATAGCTACATGCAATTATACAAAACAACACAACGTAGCTACAATACATAAAACAGAACAACTACTTAAAGTTCAAATTATGAAATGTCCTCTTGAACAAAGCCACTGACTGTAAACTATATATAGGGAAGGATGTAAATTGTTCCACAAAAAAGTTCCTCGAAAGTATAAAGATGACTTCCCATAATTAGTTCTTACATGCGGTACATATAAACGATGAGGATACGGCCCTGACAGTCAGTAACATATCTAGCATATTGAAGCAGATTAAACAAGTAAGGAGGAGAAACTCAATGCAATATTTTATAGATCTGTACAAGAGAATGGAACCGTTTATGTTCCAATAATGTGTAGACGAAACAAGAGGATAATCTCTCTCTGACGTGACATACTGAAGACGTGACCTTAGAGTGCAAACGCTCCATAATCTGCAATTGATTCATCATTGGACTCCATACAACATCACAGTAATCAAATAAAGGCATAACAACTACTCGATACAATAGACCAAATAAGTAAAGAGAAATCCACTGTAAACGTTTAATACAATAGATCTTAAATCTGACTGTAGATATAGTTACTGCATTATTTTAGTGTAGTGGTTTAATCTAGTCTCGCGTGGCCAGACCACTATTTCCACACAGGGCGTTTATCGCTTGCAGTATAAGCGCCCGCGCAGAAAAGGGTCTGGGAGGTTTCACAGTGTCAACTCGTACTGAGGCCAACAGGTTTTGTTGGGCGTTGATTGATTACACGTGACACGTTGATTGATTACACGTGACATAAACTTAAGTACACAGGGCTATTAAAAAGGTAATATATCGACAAGTTTGAAAGTGTGAAAATCAAGTCAGCACTGTGAAACCTCCCAGACCCTTTTCTGCGTGGACGCTTATACTGCAAGCGATAAACGCCCTGCGCGGAAATAGTGGTCTGGCCACGCGAGACTAGTTTAATCATACATAGATCTAAAATATTAATTTCTCCTATACAGTATCACATGTTAGCTTAACAGGCTTATTTCACAACTTTGGTTTCTCATAACCATTTATCTTAATAATATAAGACCATTACTGTTTATCACAAAATGTTGATGGGATAAAGCATAAGCTAATTTGGTGATTGTTTGTGAATTTACCCAAATTTTTCCATCCAAAATCATCAAATGCATTAAAATGTAGTGGAACACCTACTTTGCAAAAGTTTTCCTTTCCAATTGCATGAATATAGAGTGATTCACCATTTTATATATCCCACCAACATTTTGCACTATTCTTATTACAGCAGGCATGTTATATTATTCTTACTGCAAAGTTTTGGTGAGGAAAGTTTGATGAATGGATAGATACACACAGTGAAACCATCTCGGCGATACGCCTCCGATGAAGTGGCCGTTCTTCCATGTTTGACTTTGAACACAGCGGTGTACCCAGTGACCGGCTATATACTAGTTGTTTGGTGACTGGGTGCCACCGTTGTGAGATTTCTATACAGTGCTCACCATTACAGTGGCCACATGAGCAGTAGTGGCGCTTCGGTGACACCGTTCAACTGGCTGTGTGATTAGTAGAGCTGCTTTGGTACCATCGTGTAACCGGCCGTGACTGTCGTTATCAAACCATTAAACCCGAGCATGTTAATGTTTAAATACAATTAAAAAATATATAATTATTGTCTTTTGTGTGGGCGGATCAAAGAGAAAAGCAGTACTGTATTTACCATAAAATGTCTAGTATGCTGTTTTAGATATCAAGTGTGCTGTATAGGAAATATAGCACTGTGGTTAGCAAATACAGTACAGTTATTTCAATTATCGTCTGCAACAGCTGCTGTAAACAACCCCCCTTGATAATTACTGCCAACCTACTTATATGGATTCTTAACACTCCTTAAATGAATCTTCAAGGTTATTGCCACACCTAAACACAAAGATTCAACTAATTTGTTTCAATAAAAGCCGTGAAGCATCATGTATATATAGGGCTGCATTGCGTCAGATGGTAAGCCTAGTCTTATACTGAAAGCGATAACAACCTGCGCCAAAAAAAGATCTGGCTCGCGCGACTACAGTAAGCCTTACAATAAGCTAAAAACAATGCATAGCGCACTCGACATCACATTAGCCAGTAAGCCTTGCAATAAGCAAAAAGCTTCACGCCTGGCACATTGAACAACCACTCCGATGCACTTGAATGGCAGATTATCACAAAGCATCGTGTTAGATATACTTTAAAAGCATCAACAATAATGCTAACTTGGCTAAAAGCATTGCACTGAGAGTCCATCACTACAAAAACAAAAATAACACTGATAATCCTCCCACACAAAAACCATAAATGAGTTAAAGCACCGTCAACTCGTGATGTACGGAAAAATACAGCACTCGGGGTGGGGTCTCGTGGTAAATACAGCACTCGGCTATGCCTCGTGCTGTATTTACCACTCGCCTCCACCCCTCGTGCTGTATTTTCCGTACATCACTCGCGGTGGTGCTATAACATATACATACACAAAGCCAGTAATAAATTAACCAATCTGATCCATCCTTCAGTTACTACACTCCTGTGTTAAATAATGGAATAAACACATTGATTGTATCTTATAAACAAACTTACCAAGGTATGACATCCTATTTGCCATTTTTCTGAGTTCCTACAGATGTTCTTCATGATCCATCCCTTCACTGGCTTGAAAGCGACACTCCTATATAATTTAAACAATAATAAATTATACTATCTGCATATCATTAACCAACTTACCAACTCTTCGTCACATTTTCCGTTTAATGTTTAATGCTGGTACCACAGTTCTTCACAATCCATTAGTCATGCAATCATTGACTTCAAAGTGACACCCCTAATTAAACAATGGGATAAAGGCACAGTTTTTGCATCTTATAAACTAACTTACCAAGGTACGTATGTTTTATGAATGCTGGTGCTACTGATTCTCACAATTCATGTCAAACATACCGCACTGACAAGTGACAAACCTATGTAATATATAGCAATGGCTCATGATGAAACACTGTTCCAAGGAATGTCTTACTCTTCTCCAAGTTTCCCATTTAGTACTCATCCAGACTGATTTATTATTTACTTAAAAGTGACAAAACTATGTAATATAAGCAATGGGAGTACATTGTTCATATGTTATAAACCAACTTACCAAGGTAATTGCCACGTTTCCCATTAAAGTTTAGTGCCTGTCCAACAGATGTTCAGATTGATTTAACTGATGACTTTAAAAGTGACGAGTGACAATCCTAATATAAACAACAAGTTCACATCTTATAAACATTACTCTTCGCCAAATTTCCCATTTAGTGCTCTTCCAACATATATTCAAATACATTTTCAGCTGCAGACTGAGTGTTGTTCATATTTCAAACAATGGGATACTTCAACAGTATAAATACAATGTTTGCGGGATTTGTCCACATTGATTGTCTGGTCGGCAAACCACTACTCAGATAAAATGACCACCACTACTGTACAAACTCACTGAACAATACTAAAATGTTAGCTTGAAAATAGGGCTGCAACAAATACCAGCTTTTGGTATCCGGATATTTGAATGTCTTAACGAACAAATACTGAACTATTTGTTTACACTAAAAAAAATTTGCCACAGCTTGTTACAGATTACCCTCTTTAGCTTCCAGATCTAAGTACATGTCTGTATCACAAGCTTAAGATGGGGGTGCTAAAACCAAGAAGCATGCAGTAATCACGTGATTCATACATTTATTAATTGGGTATTTCCAAGGGTATTTCCCAAGCCAACTCTACACCTGGGCACGAATAACAGACAAGAATAGAGCATTATCTGTCGTTTAACTAACCGATTAGTACATCGATGTCAGCTGGATAACTGGCCGCTGTTATGTAAGTTGGCTGGCGTACCGTCAGGGCGGCCGTGTGCTACTACCTGGTCTGACAATCTGAAATACTGATTCCGGTTAACTGGACGTGCTGTGTAACCAACAAGGTAATCTGTGGGAACTGGGACTACACGGTAACCATATTTTTCCGTATTTGCGTAGCGGTTTCGCTGTGACAGTAATAAGATTTGGTTGGGAGATCATGCTGACTAACCAAATTTACTAAACTTTTCCCACACCAAACTTTCCCACCATACGGCTCTGTCTTAAAAACATTATCATATAATTTACTTTTTTATATATATACAGGCTAGATGATGAATTTACAGTCAAAATAGCAGATTTTGGTTTAACCAGGGATGTGTATTCTAAAGATTATTACAAAGTAACATCAAACAATAAGCTGCCAGTGAAGTGGATGGCTCTGGAAAGCTTACATGACAAAATTAGCAATCAAAAAACTGATGTTGTAAGTTATCTATATCCTTCTTTGTACTAAATCTATATGCCCACACACACACTTCAATTGTCCTTGAGGACACACCCCTCAAATTTTACTGAAAAGGTGTATCGTTCTGTATTTTGGAATCCAAATTCACACTTTCGTTTTGGGCTGCCACCCAGCTTTGTAAGGTCATAACTCGCTAATGGCATTGAGTTGAGGGTAAACATTGTAGGCCACACTAATTTCAAATGGATATTTTTATTCCTCTATGGCTGCAGGGGTAAAAAATGAGACCCTTAGTTGCTTCAAAAACAAGCTCCACCTGGAAAAGCCTACATTAGAAAGATGATTTGTAAATGTATGGTGATTACCTTTACTGTGAGAAAATTTAGAGCCATACTCTTAGTGCTAGTGGGCAGTCTGTCAGACAAATGATGGATTCATTTAAGAATTTTATTTACAGTGTCATTATAACACTACCAATGTACTTTGGTCATTTTCTCAGGGAATGCATAGATATGTGCCAATTCAGACACCTTTTTGTGTCTAGCATGGCAAGGGTTTTTCACAAAACCTTATTTTAAACAAAAGTGAATGGTTAGTAAGATGTGCAGTTTCAGACAGTTACCGTACGAAACATACTGTATATGCACACAAACTTCTGCAATTTCAAGAAACCAGGTGTGTACCTGGTTCAAAAATATTTTGTCCACATCATTAAGTATAAAAGACTATCTGTAGTTTTCCTTACGTGCAATTTATGGAGGCCGGATCACTACACCATACATCATAGATCAAGATTATGTTTTGCATAGCATATGGACCATTAAGAGAAGATGTAGTGGGTTTGGGTAATATACCAAATGTACAAATTCATTTCAAAAACCATTTTATTCTACATAGAACAGCAATTTATTTAAAGTATACTGTAAGGCGGTAGGTACTGCGGATAGTTCACTACGAGGTGCAATGTGCATTTTCTTAATCGTGAAGGAGGCAAAATGGCATCATTTTGAAGAAGTTGAGCATGGGAAGATCGATATACTCTAATAGTAGAGTCGTTATACCTACAATTTATTGTGGACCGTGAATACTTTAATAAAAAAGTATAAAGATTTGTGCCAATTAACCATGCAACCCATTGTAATATTGATTTTATCTATGTATATGTACGTATGTGGTATAGTTAATTCTGTTAGCTAGCTATATAATTATCTGTATATTCTTAAAGCAGGCACATGTTAGCTTCGGCATGCGCCCATTTTCTTTTTGTTAGTGACATCTGTAAGATTCTCTCTGTGTGGTTCTCTGTCTGTGTGTGTGTGTATGTGTGCATGCATGTGTGTGTTCAAGAACATCAATAATAATTCACCCTTAATAACTGTTCTACTGCTTTCTACTGCTTTTCCTTAGTAACAAGCAGCATTGCAAGATAATGCAATTTAGCTGTTCATTACTGTAAGTGTACAAATTTCAAGGTACATATGTAACGGAACAAACTAAAATTTTTGCAGTTTTAATCTCAAGGATTACTTACCTGCCTATCCAAAATTTTGGATTAAGTGTTCTATGTCACATAGTTGCATATGGCTAAGGATACTACTTACTACTTTAAGCAAAGTTTCATCGAAAAGTCCAAGTTCGACATGTTGAAATTATTCTAGCATCCTTATAAACATGGTACCCTTGAATGCAGCTAGTTAGGTCAAAACTTGCCACCATTACTGCAACTGTAAAATTTAGCTAGCTATCTGTTTGATGTCAACAATTTCTTACTAATGAAATTTTGAAGATGAAAATTTTGCAGATAACACGTAACGTTGACCATGAAAACACAAAAATTATTTACCTCAAAAATTTGTGCTTATAGTTTAGAGGTGTTTTACCATTAGTACATTACTAACACTTCAGTTATAAAGGTGACCATAACATGCATTGCAAGTGGTGAAGCTTTTGACCTACAGTTTCACAGTCAGAATTTCACCTTTTAAATTTTATCACTAAGACATTGGAATTTTGAACTAATTAAAATATAAAGTGTGTGTGTTCCTAGTGATGAGACTTTGTTCACGTCATTTATGTTATTGTACATTCATAGCAATATCAGTGGTAAATTATCAGTAATTTATCATACATGGTGTCTGGGTTTTAGATGGTAAAACATCAACTTACGCTTGTTTTTATGTAGTGGTCATTTGGAGTGACATGCTGGGAAATATTCAGTTTAGGCAGGCAGCCATATCCAGGTGTACAAAACATGGAGGTAGTGACATTACTTGAACATGGAAAGAGGCTACCTAAACCACCACTTTGTGAGGAAATAATGTGAGAGCTAGCTACAATGTATTTAGATATTTACTAAATAAACAACCCAATAGAAAAGTTTTTCAAGATCATAGCCTTCCAAGAAAAATTTCAAGTAAAGTAAGATTCTTGCATGTAGTTTGAAATCTTATCAGATTTGCAAATCTTATAGATAATGCAAGTCTCTTGCAAGATAGTGCAAAGTTCTTGTAATTAAAATTTTCTCAAAAATTTATTTTCATCTGCTAAAGTTAATAGGCATCCACTTAGTGCGTTAATACAGTTTAAAACACAGTCAATAATAGCTAAACATTACAGTTAGTAAACCATATAGTTAAATACAACCAATTGCTTTATCTCTCATACTGTAGTTTTGTCTTCATTAGTGAATAGTGTTGTGATGTAGGCAATAATTTATATGTGCAAAATATTTTAAATCGGGTCCAAGTTATGGCAACTATCAACTTGCAGTGTAATAGCCTTTCTCAAATACATTCAAGTAGTGTTGTACTGATTAATCGGATCACAATCGGAAACAGCAGATTATTGAGGAATTTTGTGACAATCGGTATCGGTAGATTATAGATTTGCTAATTTTGACAGAATCTTAAGTTTTATTGTATGTTTGTAATAATTGGTATCGGATTGAAATATCGGCTGTCTGGAATGTAAAATAATCGGATATCGGTATACTCCTAAAATCTGGCAATCGGTACAACACTACATTCAAGTGTTTACAGCTGAAAATAGTATGACAGGTAGAACATACATGTGATACAAATTTGGCTGAAATCCATGAAGTGAGTTATTAGACAAACAAGTGAATTTACAAAAAGAGAGTTTGAAAATATACTTCTGGGGTTCACACAAGCTCCCGCAAGCCCACGAAAAGTGTGTGATGAAAAAGTAAGAAACTAAGAAGGAAGAAAAAAACGATTGTTGCGTTAAAAATTTTTGTGAATGTAAGGAATTTATAAGGCTGTATCAGAAGACTGGCTGAACCGATTTCGATGAACTACCGGTTATTGATTCTTGAAACAATGAAAGTACTAATGCCCGAGTAACTGGTGAATCAGGCTGAAACAATGATTCGAGCTTGTGCGCATGGTGAATGCTATAAAACTTGCAATGGCTGCATGGTGCTTAGCAATGGTGGGGCCGATTTCCTCCATTCTCAGTTTATTGATTCTGTATAGGTGACCTGGCATGAGAAAACCAGGGTTATGTACACAGAATACACCTATTCATATTATGGTATGTATCTCCTGTACTTTTTAGAAATCTGTAAGCAGCATGAGATTCCCTATGAAAAACTGCATAAATGGTGAAAAGTCTCATGATTATTTACAAAGTTATTCAAGTTTGAAATCCAAAAATGTGGTCAGATTTTATATGCACACAAGCCCTATTTTCTCATGCCTGGTCTTAGTAAGAACGTTCTGGGTCTGTAATAACTAAGCGATAGCTTTCATAGTGGCTTAGCTAGAGTGTTTGCATATTTGAGTGCGGTGGTACATGTAAATAACTCACTCAGTGGTCACGTTGCTGCACTTCTTTTTGGCCTCGCGACTCACTATTGTGAGTCTTGATGTGTGCTATACAAAGTGTATTAAAATGCTGCATAAAGCATAAAGGCCATATAAAAACTTATTGTTTGAATACTGTTAAGACAAAAAGTCATTACATAAGATAAGGGTTGTTTTCTCAGGTGTGGTCATATTTACAAATCAATAAATTTTGTAGGTGTAATTTGTGCCTACATGCTTAGTGTAGAATCTCTAGATCTAAATCGCTACATATATATTAACTAATGTATTTTGCATAGGTACGAGATTATGCATCGTTGTTGGTTAGAAGATCCAGATGATAGACCCTGTTTTTCAGAATTGGTTACAAATATCACAGATGTTACTAAACCACATGAACTTGAATCACTAGAAGATTTGAAAAGAAATTACAATCCAGAAACTGCAAAAAATGCAATGGGACTTATTTCATCACTATCAGAATCTTCGTGTAATGATGTTGTTTAATTTCTAAATTATATTTTTATGTGTGTGATAATGTTTTATGCTTTTTAAGACTGCATATTGTGTATAGATATGACAGTTATAAAGGTTTTCACATTTTTATTAAATTTATTTGTGTGCTAACATACCCAGGTATCTATATGCACGTGGTGACTAGGTGTCCACGACCAACGATTTGCTAAACATCAACTGGGATCTGCTATTTGATGGACAGAACGTTGAATCTATGTGGTCCATTCTCCACTCAAAACTGCTGAAATTAATTGACATGTATGTTCCAGTCCAAAGGTCTAATTGTAAACCTAAACCTAAATGGCCAACAACACTGCTTTAAAGGAAGCACAAAGCTTGGAATACCTACATGGCTACTAGACATTACTCTGATTTTGTTACCTATACCAAATATAGAAATATTGATACTGCCACAGTTAGAAGTGTCATCTACTTTTGAAACTAGTCTTGCTAATAACATCAAACATAACCCTGGAAATATGTTAGAAACAATTCTAGGATATGACAGGATGTTGATATCTTACTCCAGGATCATGGATCCTTTACCCATACTGATTATGAAATAGCCAACATACTAAAGTTTTTGCTAGTGTATTTACAAAGGAGCCAACTGAAGAAATACCAGTCTTACCTGATAGAACTAACTGTTGCAGTCTACTAAATATTGCACCATATAATTATTTGGATGTCATACATACAATAATTATATTAGCTTTGGCCGTAACACTTCGTCTAGCCAATATTACTTTTATTCTGAGGATGCTGTACATCAGGTTACTACTGTAAACAATGAAAATGACCTAGGTGTTAATAACCTTCAATTTAAGTCCCATATTAACCACATAATACACAAGGCTAATAGACCATCAAGAGCATGCACCTTCAGCTCCAGGGATGCTCACATAATATGATTACTATACACCACACTAGTTTGTCCTATTCTAGATTACGCCTCCACCATATGGAATCCCCATCTCATGGGAAATATTCATGATTTAGAGAGGATCCAAAAACGAGCTACTAAATTAATACCTTCCTTGCAACATCTGTCATATCTCAAGAGACTTCAACAATTAAATCTACCCAGCCTATTGTATCGTCATACCCGTATGGACCTTATAATGACTTACAAAATATTACATGGCCTAGTGCTACTAAACAGTGATGAGTTTTTTACAATCAACCTTAACCATATATACTAGAAGTAATGGGATCAAAATCTACAAGAATCACTCCAACACTAATTCTAGAAAGTTTTACTCAAAGCCCCCAATTGCAATGTACTTATTTTACTTGATAAGATTTTATGTAACCGCCATTTTACTTATACGTATATATCTAATTAATCAGCTAGAGATTGGTTTTTATTTTGTCCCTTTTGACTAATTATAATAATAATAATAACAGAAAGTATAGCTACTACATGTTGCATGAATAATAATAAGATTTGTTAATCAGATTAGGTTTTGATTCAGTAGAGCAACAAGAAAAGCACAATCTTCAGTGAGAATATTAATTTCTTCTCAGGTACCATTATCCATGTGTTTTCTTGTACATATGTACATGCCTTAGTATTTAGGCTTGTAAGAAATAGCTACTAGTACTGCTATCACATTTGACAATGGATATTAAGTTTATGACCGTCTGAGCAAAAATCAGTGTAGTTCACATTTCCACTTTGATGCTTTTTGTTGGGGAAAGAATACAGATGTATAGAAACTGTCTCGGTTATTCTGAGAGGCTATTGTGACTCCTTTATCACATCCCTAGAAACTTGATTATGTTAGTCATGGAGGCCAAATATTACATCTAAATTAAAGCTATAATATACTAAGTGAGATAGATTTTTAAGCTTTAACATAGGTATTGTCTGATCAGATCTGCAGTATGTCTGATCTGATCAGATCTGGAGTGATTCTTGTAGATATTAACTTTGTGTGTGGCTTTATTATATTAAAATTAATACAGTTAAAATTTACAGTATATCTACCAAATTTATGTCTCACCTTTCCTTATCAACCCACACAGTCTACAATACATATTTAGAAAATGATTGACTATGTAGCTAGTGATTTAAGTGCCTAACATTTATATTTTCAAGGTTTGGTTTGGAAACACTAGTTCAACATCAGCTGAATGGTATGCCTTAATGTCCATGAGTAATGTTAATATACTACAAATGGATCCAGCCCAGATGATTAACTACGTAGGTAGTTAAGCATAACTGTAGAGCTAGCTGATGGCTTATTTGCACATAAAATTTGACCATATTTTTGGATTTCAAAATAAAATAACTTCATGTATACAAATGGGAGTCCAGCACAGTTTTTACTATTTATGCAGCTTTTCATAGGGATATGCACTTTACAAATTTTGTAAATCTTATACAGTAATGGAGATACATACTATAATATGAGTAGGTGTATTTTGTGTACATAAGCCCGGTTTTCTCACGCCGGGTCACAAATTAATTAGCTTGTGTAGTAGGGATGGGCGGTGTTGATATTTTGGCATACGATTATTGTAAAGCAAAAATATCACGATTATCACGATTATTGCTTCAACTGTATTTGTGTTGAAAAATGCCTACAAATGTGTCAAACTGTCTATAAATGTGTCTAAAAGCTCTGTAGCTGATCATGATAAGTGCCGATAATCACGATATTACACGATTATTGCTTCTCACGATTATTGTTAGTGGTAAAAAATGCTCGATATCGATTATTGACAGACAAAATATCCCGATTAATAGGCAAAACTGGTTAATTGCCCATCCCTATTGTGTAGTAATAAGCATCACTATGCATATAACTGATATAAGCAACATATGTTCTCTTTAAACATACAACAAAGTTATTTATTAAGTGATTTTGAATACAAGTTAGCTATTGTATATGAAATATAAATGACTGGATACTTCAGTAGTCTCCAAAGAAGCATCAGATGGCTAAAAACATAAATTCACAAAAAGCATACGTAGATGTACTATTTACTATACTATAAAATAGTATCCAATATAGAGCTTATTAATGGGGCATAGCCCTACGCAAGTGCACTAAATGTTGGCCATTTTGAGTGGATCGAGGAGTGGATAACAATGTACAGGCGTAACGGCCGCCAAATTTGTCTTAACTTAACTAGCCAATGATAACTTAGCACAATGATAAGCACCCTAGTTAGTTTGTTAAACTAACACACATATTGGGAAGAGGAAGATAAGAATGGTGTCACGGGTGAAATTGCCATGCAACGCTCCAGGTCTTTTCCACTCATGCCACGATAGTACACGGTAAATAACCTAGGAATATGAGGCGCTTGTGCAGGGCCATGCCTCATTAATAGCTCTATTGCTACTACATATTTATTTGGACGCCAGAATGCATACAAAATCATGTCCACATGTAGTACTAGTTTTATCTTAGAACAGTGTTGTGTCCACACAATTTAGTACACTTAGCTACTTAGCTGTATAATTGTGTCCTGGTTTAAAAACCAACTAGCAATATACCATTCATAATTTCACTTATTACTGGCTATTAGGATTTTCATTAAGATCACGGTTGTGCCGAAATATAGTAGTGACGAAACTAATAATATACTTGCTACATAATAATTGCTTTATGATGGTGGTACGTATTACGTAAATCAGTCACAGTTCACAAATCTGCCAATACTGAATTCACACATATGTAAGAACACAGCTACTAAGGAAATCACCCATACCCATATTACAACTATCAAGTTAAAGGTGTATCAACTATGTATATACAGTAATCTACAGTTATGTTGATATCCTGTACATTTACGTATCATATCAATGCACAACTTTCAGTACCACACATTGCACTGTACAACCTAAGATGTTATGTACGTATGGCCATATCAATACTAATGCTTACTTTCAATCCTACTTTTGATGCCATTGCAGTAACTTTCTTGATATATTCATTTTTATTCTCCTTTTGAAGATCAAGCATAAATCTGTTAACAAATCAAAACTAGAAAACTAGAAATCCAGGTATACAAATGAGATAAAGTGTTTTTCTAGTTACTATAGCACATAAACATGCATATACACATACAATAATACACGTAGGTATAGCTAGCTACACCCAGCTGCAATCGTGTTTGAGCAAACGAGAAAATTGCTGACTGGTAACTGTTTCGTTTTGCTGAAAATTATTTTTAAAAATCTTGTTTACTTTTTGTACATAGTATGTATATTAACTAGCTAGTTAATAACCATCATAATTGCTATATGGTGGTTTGATCTGATAGCATAACAACCAATTAAAACTTTTATTGGACTTTCTATTAGCCACTGTACTATCCTAAAAGGTTGACTTCCTTAGAGGCTGGTTACTGGGATAGCAGACTATTGCATATTTGTTGTGTAAAAACAATTTAATTTGTAAGGCAAAATATTGTATTGCTGTTTATTAACATAATATCATAAGTTATAATTGTTGCATGGTAATATACTCTGTGCAATAGTGTGACAAACCACATGTGCATGCACTATAATATTGTTTGCTCAAAGAAGTATTAAATTGCTTTGTTTGTAATCACTTTATAAGCCGATTATAATGCCTACTTATAATATACATGGACAAAGACTAGATTACCTATGGACTTTGTATGCCTATATCGACACTGTTGGGAAAAGCTAGAGTTGTAGACATAATATAGCTAGACATAATATAGCTAGACATATGCATAGCACAACCGGGTGGTCTTATGGCAGGCTGGCAGGCAGAGAAGTGAATTCATACGGACTGATTTTGAAACATTTGAAACTCTTTTACAGACTGAAATCTTTCTTTTTACTATGCTCAATGTATTTCAGTCAGTTTTCCAGTTACAGAGAAAGCTGGAAGCCATATAGTTTTTCATCCTGTACTTAATGATATACATTTTACCTTGCAGATTCTATTATTACAGAGCAAAACGGTGCAAATACTGGAAGTAGATCACTAGTCAAATTGTGAACCATGCTAAATATAAAGAACAAGGCTCATAATCTTACAGTCAAAATATTAGATATATGTGTATGTCTTACATGTGCATGAACAATAAGTATGTATAACTATATGCATAACTATATAGCTAGCTATGCAAATACTGTAGGCTAACATCAACATTAACAAATTTAGATCAGTCCTTTCAGGAACCAATTACCATGTATTCTGATAAATTAACCTGGTTTTAAGGTATGTAGCAAGTGGAGATAGTGTATATACTGGTACTCAATAGTTGACATATGTATGTTTTTATCTAGCTAATCTCATACCTATTAGAAATGTAAATAACATCAAACAAAGCAGAAAATTTTTTCTTTTTTCTTATTTCTGAAGCTGATCCCAATGGTAAAAGAGATATTGTACAGGTCTCCAAAACTGAAAAGTAAATAAACATAGTTATACATATAACTAAATTACAGTATTTTAGGGGCCATTCATAATTTTCAGCCTTTATGTAAGCTAGGAGTAAGCTAGGGGAGAGGGTAAAATTGTATACGTAGTTAAAAAATACTGTCTATAGTGATCATGTGACATCAACATTTTCAGAGTACGCTTTGTAGTAGGGATGAGGGGGTTATGATAAAGAGTACTCTTTGTATATTCATATAAAAGCTGAAAATTGTGCCCTCTGATCAATATAATATATGTACATTTGCGTAAACCAGGAATATCATCCTTGGTTTTAGACTCTATATCTGTACTATTCTTATCTTCTTCTGTGATCACTTCAATGCTACATGATGATTTAGCTAAAGAACTACTTTTGGTGATTTTCTCTCCACATAATTTTGTAATTAATGATGATACATTATGTGTAACGATGTCTTGACATGCCTGGGAGGAACCATCATTATAATCATCAGTTACACAAAATAAAAACCTTAGTGTGTTGTTGATGTTTAGTAACTTTTAATAGTTCTTTATTGTCTGTTTCAGTTCCAAATGTTATGTATGGGCTGTTTATAATATCACCCCAATAGCCTCTCTGGACAACTTTCTCACCATTCTATACACATAAAAACAAAAATTTAACAAGTTACAGCATAGATATATAGCAAGTGTAACAGGATTGGAAACTATCGTAATCAATGTTTATGTACTTCTAATACTTGGATTTATAGCCAGAGCTGGTGAAGGAATAACGTGAATGATTATATCTGTGGCTCTACATATATTCAGTTGACCGTTGAAGCTGGTTATTGGGTTACAGGCATGGTAGTAAGTGCTGATGATGCATTGACCTCAAAGAGCTAGGGAAGATATGATAGTGTTTGTCACTGTTTTTTAGCAGCTATAAATGATTATAAAGCACAAACCACTAGCCT
Source organism: Spongia lamella (assembly GCA_963930835.1). NCBI lineage: Eukaryota > Metazoa > Porifera > Demospongiae > Dictyoceratida > Spongiidae > Spongia > Spongia lamella. Next base: position 5,428,475 of record OZ005750.1, on the reverse strand, counting down.
ATTCCATGAACGATGAGCTATGTATGCTATGAGAATAAAATCGACTAATAATGTTTGAAGTTAGCTGTACGAATGTGAAAATTGGACAGAGTTTACACTTTTTGCTTCTTTAAGTATATTGTTTTGCATCTGAGGAGCCACTCAGCTGTCATTGAGAGACAAATAAATTGTTCTAGTCATTAACATAGATATAAATATGGAGCCAATTTCTTTATCGCTCAAGGTGCAAAAGTGGTACAAGCATATTATTATGCACCTGTAGTTGCATAATTCACAGTAATGTACAGCTACTTAATAAGTATTTTCGCTTACCTGAAAAAATAGTTTAAAATGTTGAAAATGTAAAAGACTCAAACCTTTTACCGTTTTAGTATAGGTATTTCACTTTTGTATCTTTACGTGCAATGCAACACGGGTTGCTTGACTATGGTAAGTAATGAGTGCATGTGATTAGTTTCCAATCCCGTTACACTGGCTATATATCTATGGTTACAGTAATGTTCACCTTAGTGACAACAATGCCAGAAGCTAATGTCCTATTTGGTGATTCATATGGAGCATCGGGTCTTAATTTAAATGCTACACCACTATCCCTCCATTGACAATATTCTTGTTGGTTAACTGTTGTGGTCTATATAAATGAACATGTACGTACATATCATTATTTAAACAGAATATCTAAGGAACCACTATATATACTCCAGCACCTTAGTGATAAAACTTTTAAATAGTACAAAGTTGAAATTCTTACTATAACACTGTAAGCCAGTCCTGTTTTAAATGCTTACCCACATGGCACACCCGCTGTTATAACTGAAGTGCTCCATCCTGTTAGTGGTACACAACTGGTAAAATGCCTGTTAAAATGGCTAATACAACATACACTGGTCTACTTTGGCAGCACACTTCATTGCTAAGGCAACACCCATACTGATTATGGATAGAGTGTCATATAAAGCAGTATAACTTGTAACGTTTAACCTGTTATTAGTATATTTAATGTGAATAATTTCGGGTGCACACACACACACACACACACACACACGTGCTACTGTATATGCACACAAACTTCCTGCAATTTCAAGAAACCAGGTGCGTACCTCCTTTTATATGCATCATTGAGTATAAAAGACAGACACAAAAGGTGTCTGAATAGGCACATCTCTATACATGCCCTGAGAAAATGACCAAAGTACATTGGTAGTGTTATAATAACACTGTAAATTTTGTCGAACACAGTAAAATGTAATTGCAAACGAATCCATTATTTGTCTGACAGACTGCCCACTAGCACTAAGAGTATGGCTCTGAATTTTCTCATAGTAAAGGTAATCACCATACATTTACAAAACCATCTTTCTAATGTAGGCTTTTCCACTGTGCTATGATATTCCGTTATTGTTAGCATGTATATATGGTAAAAACAGTAATCACTACAGTATACATAAAGCATACAACAAATATGCTTACTAAATCAAGAAGCTTCATGTTGTAATCCCAATCAAAAACTCCACTGCGATGATCATACCGAACACCTAAATAATCTCTAATTCTGTTTTCCCTACAAAATTAATCAGTAATATACATACAGTAAACAAAAACACCTCGAGTGTAAAAAAGTGGCGTGGCCAAGAAAAACTGCTTCAACGACTAAAAGGACTGATATGGGATTGTGACAAAGGTCTATATGCAATCACAATACACCATCACGATATGGGATTAAAAAGTGGCTAATCAGAAGCTTTAACTTTTTTCTGGAAGATTTATGAATTGAATTTGATGAGCAAGAAGAGTTAACAAATATTAGCTTGTCACTTGGCCACCTTTTTATGACAGTTGGAATCGTAAGACAAAAAAGGTGGCCAAGTGACAAGCTAAACATTTTTGTGAGATCTGTTAATTCTTCTTGCTCATCAAATTCAATTCCTAAATCTTCCAAAAAAAGTTAAAGCTTCTAATAGGCCACTTTTTATCCCATATCGTGCATGGTGTATTGTGATTGCATATAGACCTTGGCTACAATCCCATATCAGTCTTTTTAGTTGTTGAAGCAGTTTTTCTTGGCCACACCACTTTTTTACACCGGAGGTGTTTTTGTTTACCGGATATCACATGTATTTGTTAATATAAACTTCATATAATTGGCATACCAAAGTATTAGTCATATAAGAGTCATATAAACTATCAATAACATAATTTTTCCATGAGAAGGGCATCCAGTATTGTTGTATTGTCCATATCATTATGGTGTTCTTCAAACATAACATAATTTGACCAGTACAATGATTCTACCTATACATATAAAGGGGATACGATGTACACATGCTACGGCTGTTCATTGACTTTCTTTCCAGTGAAAGCTGTTGCATTAACCAGTGGATTTAAACATGTACGTAGTAATCACAAACAACCTCTCAAACTTGATCACATGCGCACGAGGCAGTCTTGCAGTTGCACGGGCGTTAAGGATACTGGAAATTAAAGGAAACATACGTAGCTAGCCTACTCTCTACAATCAGTTGGCTGCTACTGTAGACTCAAACATAGATATCGCCTTCAACAAGTATACACCGTCTATCATGTGATAGGAAAATAGACTACCTGGTAGTCTTAGTGTTCGTTATATTGGAAATAGGTGCCAAGGTTAAAAATTACCATCAACCTTCACAGAACACTACAATTAGTACTGTAAGAAGCTAATACACAACATTTTTTGCTATCACAAAGTTTAAATGATTTCTAAAATTGAAATTCTGGGATTGAATTTTGATGGACGACATTTAACTTCAGATTGAGCAATAAATTACTTTTATTTGTTTAGTGAGCAATGCCACTTGAAGTTACAAGCAATTTATAAAGGATTCGAGTAACTAGTAATTGTTATAAGTGCCCATAAGTTTGCCCACAACCTGCGAAAAAAATAAACCAGATGAAGGAAATGAACGAAATTTTTTTGTAATGCCAGACTTCACAGAAACCACATCTCTGGATTCCCTGTACCGATAGAGGTGAAATTTAATATAGTGGTTAATGGAAGGCTGATTGCTAAGTGGCAGCAATAAGGAAGTGATTTGAGTTGTGGAAAGGTTAGTTTTGTTTTCTGTTTTTTTTTTGACACTTTTGCTACATGTAAAAGACTCTTGGTAGTCATCGTGTGGGTGGTTTTTCTTGGCCACGCGGTAGTGAGTCTTGATGGTAGTCGTCGCGTGGGCAGTTTTTCTTGGCCACGTAACTCACTACCGTGAGTCTTGATATGACATGCAATGATGTCACAATACTGCTAGTGGTGTTTGCAAGCTATAAGAATTATAATTTAAGAAAAGCCAGATTGTATATAAAGTATAGACCACTAGTCTAAGTGACTACCAGCACTTGACAGTACCTGTAAGTTAGGCCCTAACATAACTAACAGTAGATGGTAGACCTTTGGAATTAAATCTTTTTCCAACTTCAAGGAATATAGTGAATAAACAAGCATTTACATTTCTGTATTTCAATATTTGACTTGTGTAATACCAAGATATTAAGTGCTGAGATGCACATAGGAAATGAATGTTTTGGAAAACTGGATCAATAGATAGCCACTGTGTGGATGGTGACATTGTAAATTACTCGATACATTGCTATGTGTGACTTTGAGAAGGCTATATTAACACAATATGGTTCATTTTTAGCAGTACATCTTTCTATATGATGATTATTTATTTAACTTGTTTGGCCAGCTGTCTCACAACTACGTATCTTGACCAAACTAATATACATCTGCTATGTTAACCATACATACTTATATATGCCACATACACAAATGCTTGCATACCACATTCTCCGGATATCAAAGGCAAGATCATTTGAATTTCGCCAAAACTTGAATATGCCTTCTAAAAAATCTCTTTCTTTAAACTACATATCAATATTACTACCATTATATACTGTTACATACGTATGTTAATGTATTACTTAATAGTAGGGATGGTTTCCAAAAGACATGCTAATGTTTTACCACCTAAAAACCAGGTGCTGTATAAGTTAACCTACTGCTATTGTTAAGAACATGCAATATGATGTCACAATAAATTTAAGGAACACACAGCAATGCATACACTGGAGCTATGCAATACCACCTTTAGTTTTTGTATCACACGTGTAGTGATAATCTAGCTTGAGAGTCATGATATACAATACTTGTTATTACATGAACAAAATGCTGGTTATGGGTTTACTATATAGTACGTACATATTTTGATACACTCTAGTATCATCTGTTACAATTTTCATTTCACAAATTCACATAATGCGACTTTTTGTGTTTCTATAGCATTTTTGGGTCAGTTATGTATAATCAACTCAAAATATTATGTGGAAGGCATCTCCATGAAAAATCATCAACTACGTAACTGATCGTATCACACAGTTTATATCTACAATACCAAAGGTTTGGTTACCAATACCATTGCGGTATCACGATACCGGATAGTATTGCACATCTCTAGGCTCTAGCATACACTGGCTTTTATACTCCAGTGTCTTAGTGATAAAACTTTTAAGTTGCATAAAAGCTGAAATTCTTACAGTAACACTGCAAGCTATCCTTTTTGAGCTTTGCTACTGCACAGCATTAAGGCTTCATTTTGCATAAATAGCTATTTATAGCTCGGGGGTGGACAAACACACACATACCAACTTTCAATACAAAGCAAATACAACCAATGACAATAGATAATATTCAGATCAGTTGTGCTAGCTTTAAAAACCTTTTCTAATCGGAATTCACTAAAAAGGCATATTGGTACATCTGACCTCTATACAGTTTCTTTCCCAGAATTAAATGTATTGCCTTGTACAGAGAGGTAAATGATAACTAGTATTAACTACATTAAAACACGACTCTTATATAGCAAGCAGGTCTACTAACTACATATAATGATAACTGTCAGGCAAATAAGCAGGTTCACTACTGCCTAAAAATTCCATTGGTATTATGGTTGATCAGGGATTTATGATTTAATTGTATCCCATATGCATATCCAATTATGTAATATACCTTAACATGTACTTAATGTACATACTTTTAATGATGAGATGTCCAACAAAGGAATACTTTGCTTTGAAAGGTCATCATCAGTAACAAATCTAACACAACAAGTATGTATTAAAATATTCATGAGAAGTATACAATTTTATAGATTGTATTTACTATACCTAAAGAATAATAGTAAAAAATGTCCTTAAAGTTTTATGTTGATAAATATATGGCAATTTTAATTCTAAAAATACTATTTGTGAGTACTCGATTGTTAAGCTTAAAGAATACTCGATATCATAAAAAGTGTAATCGTTTCAGACTTTCAGCCTTGTATCGAACATATACTCATCGCTATCAGTTTTGAAATAAAGTACATATTTGATCTTTGAACATCTTCAAGGGTTGCTTAACATAAACGCATCTCAAAGCAGCAGTCATTGCTTTGTATTTACTTTTGATGAAATTTCCTTAAAATCAAACAATTGGTTCACTTAACCAACAGTTTTATTAATTTCAAGGTTTATTCTGTTAATGGAAATACACTTAACAACCTTATTTTCTGTACAGAAATTCCCCACAGAAATATGTAACGAGTATTTGATACAAAATTTTCTTAACGAATACCACCAAAACCATCAAGTACTCATGATCATTAGTATTTGGTTTAGCCCTATTGTAAATGCATAGCATCTAATTTTGTTTGCAGAGTTAAAAGTTTTATTGCAGACAAAGTTATGGTGCGTGAGTGTTAGCGTATTATTATAGTGATGGGGTAATTAGTTATCATGTAGTGAAGTTCCAAGGCTTGAAATTTGTTGTCTTTTATGGCTGGTTGTGAAAAAAGTTAACACAATATACTTCGACAAATGATAATCTGTTTGACATTCTTTCCTTGTAACCATTTTATAATATTAGTACAATTAATCATTTACAGAAAATAAAAATGTCCTCCAGTGAAAATTACCTTCTACAAAATTTCTACATACGTAGAATTAATAACAGTATTTATCTGAACAAAAAAAGCCTACAGTAATTCAACTTATGGTCAGGGACTCAGACATTTGCAGTAACACTACACAGACCTTGGCTGCCCATTTTGATTTCATTTCTTTTTTACCCATGCAGGCCTTTTTTTAGTTCTTGACTGCTACTTTTTTAGCATGAGAACACTAAAGATTCTAGCATGAGACAATTTATAAAAGTTTAATTCCTAATTTCAGTATGTTATTGAGAGTAGCTAAGTCAAATTTAGGGATTAAACTTTTATAAATTATCTCATGCTAGAATCTATAGTGTTCTCATGCCAAATTTTTTCCTTGTTTCCTTACTTTTTGTAGCTAGCACTGAAAGATTGATCCCTACTCACATTTTTAAATTTTAGTGCTATAATGAAATGAGGCAAAATGCCTGCCTGACCTTTTAAGACTAAGGAAGTAATATGTGAATGTATGTACCTTATAAGGTCATTGGACTTGTTTTTTAAATATTCCAGAGCATGTGAATTCATCACAACATTTCCATATAACTCCATGAACAATTCTGCTTTTTCTAAATCAAAAAATAATTTAATTTTGTAACCCAACATGTTGTTCAGTACAGTCACACTGTCTGTTTAATACATATCAAGACTCATGATAGTGAGTCGCGAGGCCAAGAAGAAGCAGCAGTACGCGATGACAGAGTGGTTTATTTACATGTGGCACTGCTCAAAAATCTGCAGACACTGCAGCTAAGCCGCCATAAAAGCTATCGCTTAGTTATCAAGGACCCAGTACGTTATTACCATGTAGAATCAATATACTGACGATGGAGGAAATTGGCCCCACCATTCCTGAGTAACAGCCATTACAAGTTTTATGGCGCTCATTTGTGTGACCATGCCCAATAAACCATCCTTTCCCACCTGATTCACTATTTTCTCAAGATAATTTAATGAAAAATCAGTAGCCCAAAGTTCATCGAAACCAGTTCAGCCAGTCTGCTGTTACAGCTTTATAAATTAAGTCCACCTTTCATTAAAAAAATTTTTATACAGCAGTCATTTTTTTCTTCTTTCTTCTTTATTTTCATCGTACACTTTATGAGGGCTTTCGTGAATCCCGGAATATTGATTTACAGATTTTCATTCTGTACATTACACTTTGTTGTTTAATAACTCGCTCATTCTTTCATTGATTTCAATCAAACTTGCACCAGCACTTCTCTTACGTATGTATACTATACTTAATGTACTAGAGACAAACTTTTACATAGCAGGACAAAAGTTGCCATAACTCAAAGGAAAATCAAATGATTTGCATACAAGTTCAGATACACAAACTAAATTGATACACAAATATTCACTAAAAGTTTAAAGAAATTGTGACACGGGAGTTTGTTAGAATTATTACATATGTTTATAGCCATAATATAGCTACTAACTAAGCAAATACATGCCATCCACGATGATCCTGGCCATTTTTGGCACCTCAGTGCACCTATAATTTATATACAGTATAACAAAGTATTTTAGGTTATAGCTACATGCATGCATGTATCATTATTGTTGCTGCCATTCGCCTGCCATATCATCTACCTATAAAATGGAAAAATATTATTAGTGTAGCTACGTACATTATCAGTATATTGTACTTACCTACAGTCATACTCTGGTATAAAGTCAGTATAAAGTTTCTTGTCGGGACCTAGCTAACAATCTGTTTATGTATGCAGCTATAGCTACTTACATACAAAAAGCAGTGATGTGCTAAACAAAAACAGCCTGGTTGTAAAAAAAGTGCGAGGCCAATAAGAAGCAGCATTACAAATGGTCACAAGCGACCAAAAACTTTGATATCAGGTAAGGTCAAGAAGTTATAACCTTTGATATACAATAGTTTACAGGGCATCTTCACAACTATGATTGGCTTTGTCACTTGGCCACCTTTTTTTATACCATCATTATTTATAAAAGCAAGCCAATCATTGTTGTGAAGATGCCCTGTAAACTATTGTATATCATTCAGTATTGTAAAAAGATCCTTAATAAAAGGTTATAACTTCTTGGCCTTACCTGATATCAAAGTTTTTGGTCGTTTATGACCATTTACAATGCTGCTTCTTATTGGCCTCACACTTTTTTACAGCCAGGCTGTTTAGCATTTACATTGTTTGTTTACACTTACATATGACATAATGTACATGCAAAAAGTTCTTAATTCAGTAATACATAGTATTTGTTCAATGTACATACGTATCCACCATAAATATGTCACATACAGTGCTTATGATAAGGGTTGAAAATTGTCCAGACGTTTCTTTTCCTATTGTAAATGTATTGACTTCTCTATTGATAATGTATAGTAAATTTGTCTGGTCAAATTTGGTTTGGTCGGTCAAATGCCAAAGTTGGCTGGAAAATGTCTGATGATTGGCCATTATCATAAGCTCTGCACATACTACCACTAGGGATTGTAACATATATCACTTACTGTCAGTTTATAACAACACAAGCACTTTCCATAATACAAAAGATTTGATTAACACTATATTTATGGTCTGAAGATTCAGTGTATAAATATATAGTACTTATTGAGAATTAAATGTACATACATAGCTCAATGATTATGCCATATGTATCAGTTCGTTACTTTAGTTTTGCAACTTTACAGTGAGTACAGTAAATATCTAATGCATCGTATAGGAATAGCACATGTATGTACTGAATCTACTGACATACTACATTCATACATGTGTATATGTACAAAATCATATTAACCCAACCTTGATATCCAATTTGATCTGGAGGTTCCATGATGAGTGATAAAAATAGCATATGTCTAGCCAGAACTTCTAGATTAGATTCTATTATGTAAAACTGTTGAAAAAATAATACACAAGCCTATGTAATTATCAGGATACTTTGTGAAGTATGGAATCCCTTAATTATTAATTATTACGTTATACAAAAACTGTCACACACGACAACTTTCTTGTTCTACTTGCACATGTGATATAATTATCTTTCAGGTGCAATAATATATATTATGGACAAAGATTTCTAGATTGTATTTTACAGTAAGAATTTTGGCTTAAAACAACTTTAAAAAGTTTCATCACTAAAGTACTGGAGTATAAAGTCAAAAGAATTAAATTTGTATGCGTTGCTATGTGCCCCTTAGTGATGAGTCTTTGCTCACATGACTTACTCGTGACATCATTAAAATACATCAAATAGTAGTTGATTAACAGTGGTTTTAAAAAGTCTGGTTATGGGCCTGACACCAACTTGTTTCTTATTCTCATTAGTATAATTTTTTGCTCATTTAAATACCACGTCTCAGGTGGTGGAAAGGAAATAATCCTTTAATTTTAGGAAGTATGGTGATTTAACTAGCAATCATCATAATATTTGCAATGCTGCATAGCAGGAACCACAGCCCAAAGATTATAACATATTCTTATATGAATTATATAAATTATTAAAATGCAGTTAAAGTTCCAGATTTTACACCAATGATGTGTACATACACTGTACAGTATGTATGTTACTTACATGAATGTGCTTGTACAACAAGTTGTTGTTAGCAATGGTCAATAATACATGTCTAAGATCAGCAGCACCAATCAATAATATATTAACACTATCACCTGAATACAATAACTCATATAATAAATTATCGGAAAACTGAACACAAACAAGTAAGTATTAGATAATATCTATTGCCCACACTTATATATATGCCCTACCTAGGCACAGATATGTGCTGGCCTACACTAACTAATATGAGTATTTTGCTGATTCTATAAATTCATAACTAAAAACAACGACACCAACAGAGGCCATCAATTGGGTGATATGGATCTATAATTGTCCCCATATTACCAGCTAGGGGAGCCTTCTAACCCCACTGAAGTTACTTCTGGTCATCTACTCTAAAACAGTGGTTTGTTTTTCCACTCATTACACACACGTAAAATGAATGCTAGTACATAAATTGTTATGATCCATAGTACATTTAAATCACAAATATTTTTTCTGTGAAAAGTTTACTTGATTTGTAAAGATTATATAGGTGGAACACCAGGGGATGGATTACAATGTAGTAATTTATAATGCTCAATATTTCCACTACCATGTGTGACTAAAGTTTGGCTTTTTGTGATTTAATGTTCTGCTCACATCCATAAGGAAACTATAATTAAGACAGCAATAAAGTATGCAATTATATGGGGCAAATGGTGTTAGAGCTATAGAGCAGCAAAATAGAAGTCAACATAAAACCTTTTTATATGAAAGTACACAACACCTATGGAAAATGTGTGATTTCTCTCAATAGAACTTAATGTAAACCAGAGGAACCAGCTACAATAGTAGCCATGCATTTGAATTTGCAGTGTTCGCTTTAAGCTATACCACCCTTAGGTCACACTAGTCTGGTATTGCCAATCCTTTTACATCACTTGACTTTTCGATTACTTGGCAGCGCTCGCTGTAAGAAAGCGAGCGGCGTAAAAGGGTCAGCAACACGCCAGACTAAGGTCACACATGTGTAATGTACATTTATATCCTACCTTGCTTGGAATAATGCCCACCCTTAACCTTTACTGCATTATCAAAACCTGAATAAAATATACCAGGATTTGCAGGAGTGTGCATTAATAAGAAATAAAAGATAAGGTAATCACATACCTGTTAAATTGAGCAAGTCAAGAGCAGGAGAATAACCCCACCAAGTAACATAACCGAGACCAGCAGTTGTCATGGTAACATAAACATGCAAACTCCAAAATCAAATATCAACCTTGCAAAAAATCAATAGCACTGAAGATGATAACGAATATATATTGAGCTGGCTTACTAAGCTGTAGTGCTGTCTATTTGCTCTAGCTCTGGCTATGATCTAGCGAATCAATTTCTCCGTATTTTTACGGTTATTTTTGTAGTTTGGGCGGCAAGAACTCTGAATACCACAATCGAAAAATACGAAGTTGAATTCATGGCAACTAGAGCGTCTAGTACACTGGGTTCTAGGCTTGTTTTGTCTACATTTTATGATATTTTATGCAAATTACGCTCTGGAAAAACCGCTAGTAATGTAAGAGAAGCTGAACGACAAGTTGACGTGAGTTCATTAGACTAGCGTTTTATCGGCACAACTCCACATAAATACCTCAATTCTTTTGTCTCTTGCAACTTTATAATAGTACCCAGAAAATGATGTAATTTAATATCTAACACAGGAATTATGTAACTTAGGGGCGTGGTTAAGAGATTTGCTATGGTGGTCGCCAAATCACAGCCTTAGCCAATAGGGAGAATTATAAGATTTATAATTATTTAGGTGCTGTTAACTGCTACCAGTTCAATACATAATTTGGAATATGAACCAGTGGAGCTAAGGGAATGCATCAATTCAATGATATTGTTAGTGGATCAAGACTGTGATACTATAGTATTATTAGAGAAAATGTTGAAGTTGTTAGAGAATTTCGGTAGGTTTATTGTTTAATACTATTATGTTTAGTCAATACGTGATTCTACAACCACACTATGTCCAGCTACGTACGTATGTATGTATTATATATGTATTATCGTTATATTTATCTTCATAAAGCATCTGATGATTCACTGAAACATCACATGATCCAATGCAAACTATTGGGCAAGTTATGCAATAAGCTGAAGATGTGGATGAGCAAGTCACACACTGACACTACATTAATACAGGTCATTGTATAAATAAGTTGCATGCACTATTTAATTGTCAAATCTTTTGTCATTCCATTACATATTAAAAATATGTGTTCAAACATATAATTTGTTCCAGGGGGAATTGACCAGTAACATACTATATAGGAAAAATTGGTAGGAGAAAACCTCAGCTTTCCATAAATTTGCACAAAATTTTTGACCATCAATGCACCTGTTGAATTTGCCAACTTGTTAGAGTAGAGCAATTTCGTCAAAATCTTACTGCACCACATTTTGTGCTATACAGTATATACAGTAGTTAAACAAAAACAAAATACACGTTTAGCATGTGTGAACACTGAATACTAATTTATTTTATGCACCATATATATACATGTAATGTCTAGCTACGTACATGTATTACAGGTACTAAACCTTCTGTGTAAGCTCACTGATCAAGTTATTGTAAAATGTCCTGATGGAGTAATAGAAGAAATCATAGAATACATACTGTCCATTATGTATGTTCATAATTATTGCATTTAATATGTACGTTCATTCCATTATATAATTAACCTCTTTCAAGCGGACACCCAGTATGCATATATAACTGCATGTATAAACAATCATAGAAAAGAATAATTGTCAACTTACATTATGATTACTATCACTGTATACACCTCTAATGGGATATACGTATGTACTATTAATTTGAACACTCTAGTTAAAGAGATCATATAATTTTCCAATTATATTATAGTAAAACTGGATCTTGTGATGAAGTGGCTGTATTATGCATGGAAGTGTTAGCCAACATGTGTAGATACAGTGTATCGGTGAGAGCTCACATTAAAGGACAAGTATGTTTAACATCAAGTGTATATTTATTGTGAAAGTTATAATACGTATATGTGGTTTAGTAGAATTAAGCCACTACCTAAATCATCTCTACTGCTCATCTTTCCTGAGTATATGTTCTTTCCCATTAATTGTAGATATACCACATAGATGACATATAGCCAAGCAATGGACATACACTAGTAACACCATATACTACTTACGCTTAAAACTGTTGTTCCATTTAGAACCTTTTTAAGAATATTTCCTTGTGTGTGTACATGTGTGTATACATGTATTTGTATTCCGGTGCATGGGTGGATCCAAGAAACCGCAAGGGTGGAAACTTAGTCATCCCCCAGCGTACAGGGTGCTACGTAGTTATCCACCCATCATTATTGGTTATACATAACACAAATGTAAAAATGGACAGATTTTACAACTTGTAAATAGCAGTAAAATGTTTCAAATATTATAATTTTATCCATAGGGATAGTACTGTAGCTAGTAGCAATTATTTTCACAATGTAGAATTTGCAAGTTTGATTTGGAAAACTAGCTCAAAAAACTGACGTATTCACCAGAATATATATGTGTGTATGCATATCCCAGTATGTATGTGTTAGTGCTGAGCAATGTCCCAATAATGTAGTTATACTGCAATATTGTTTTCTGCTACCGTCTAATATCATGAATACCGTAATACCGCAGAGCACAGATATTATAAAATATTCCGATGTTTTTTAAATTTTTCTCTGGAAAATAAGACATGTGCACATTTGAACTAGTAAAATTAGCATTACCACTGCAGCCAAAGGCAAATAGTATACCAATAATTTTATTGTGAGTTGAAAATGTTGCAAAATGATCTTTTAGGACTATTTGCTCATTCCGCAATAATTTGGTTATACTGCAATATCACAACAAGAATACTGTACCGTATATGAAATGCTAATACTGCTCAGCACTTAGTTATATCCCAGTATGAGTGGGTTACCTTACTTATTACCTGAGTCTGAGGCTTTGAAGCCTAGGATGAGGGTTAATAACTAAGATAACCCACAAGTGTAATGGAATATAAATGGCATATATGTAATATACGCATTTTATAAATCTACAGTCTATACTAGTGGTCGGATAAGAAAAAAGAATTCAATACCATTTGTATGTAATTATGTATATGTGACCCGCAGGCCTGCGAAAATCAGCCATGTGAGTGCAAATTACACTTAGTCAGATATTCATGAATATTTTCAGTTTTAAAAGGAGTATTTTCATTCTGTAAGCTTTAGAAGATTCCTCATTAAATTCTGCATTTGTGGTAAAACTTTTAGTGTGTTAATTAGTATAAATAGAACATACGTACATAAATTATGACATAATGGAAGAAAATGGGCAATTTTTGTGCATTGATTTTTGCAGGCCTGGTCACATATGTATACACATCGTCTAGCTAATATTTCTTCAATTTCATGTAGCAATCGATCAAAACAGTCCAGAAAAGTTTAATTGGATATCTTTCACAAGGACAACTAGCAATTATTGTTACCTCACTTCACATTTTAGCCAGTCTGTGCTTATATGATCATTTAGGAGAATCAGTAAGTTTATATAATACATGTGTATGCGTAGTTAAACTATTTGCCTTAATTTATGGTAGCTAAATTTTGTATGGAAATTTTAGTCTACATATATGTATGTAAACTATGTATATACAACTGCATTGCTGATCCATACATGTAGCTATAACATTTTGAACAATATACCAAGGAATAAATCATTTATATTATTGTTTTACATTTCAGTCTTTGTGATTTTGTTTTCTTAGCAGAATTCCTAATTCGCTTTTTGTTTGACTATAGCTGTTTAATAGCAAAAATGTCGACCAGACATTCCAGGTAGCATTCAGTGTAATGCTTAAGAGCCCTACATACCAGCCTAAGGCAAGAGCTGTGGATTTATTAGTAGATATCGTGCAGTGTGAACGTATTCAAAAGTCACTTCATCAGTATGTTACCATTAATTAAGTTAATTCAGTTATTCATTGTATTAATTTAGGTACCGTAGCCTGTCACAGTTTATTGATAGTGTTATTTCTTTATTGCCATCAGCAGATGGTGAAACTTATTTAAAGGTATGCATGATAGCAATGCTTATGAGCTGCCGAAGGCACCATTGGCGGCTCATAAGCTCCAGAGTTTATAATAGATTAGGTACTTGGTAACATTGTTAGTTGCATATGTTGTAGATTGTACGTAGGTTGTAACAATCGCTAGACCACTGGATTCCCTGAAATTTCTGTACTAATACCACTAATGCCAGTACTCTGTGGCTTATTTGTGCAATTACTTTAATGCTGTATATACGGTTAATCTTTCTTGTTAGTAAACATGTTTAAGCCAGTGATTTATCTATCCTTTTATGTGCTATGCAGTCTATGTATGCATACTGTGTGTTTCAGCTTAGCAAACAACCAGTAACAGAAATGGACAACAGTCACAATAACTGATATTGTGACTGTTGTCCATTACTTTTAATTGGTCGTGTGGTTAAACTATATAGATACTCAGTATGCATACATGCATAGCATTTATAAATATAAAGGGTAGATGACTTGGTTGGGTTAAACACATTAACTAGAGAACGTATATTATAAATCTGTGAGCTCGATGCTCTTTTTAAGAAATATATTGAGTGTTGGTGTTGATGGTAGTAGTGATGGTTTGCCACTCTGATATACCCTTGTATAGCCTTCCCAATGGATATCCAGTGAAAATTTGCCTTCATATCATACATACTTGTGTGTCTTGTACATCATTGTTGCAATCAATGTCATGTTATAATGTCATCTTATTGGTAGTAGTGCAACATTTCCTTTTACCCTGAAACTAGCACTGCCATCAGCAATTAGCTGCAACTGCTTACAGTGTACACCAGTGTGTTTGATTTAATACAAACATGTGTCTAATAGTTAGTCTGAATATAAAAACTATGGCCTATTAAGATAATAACAACCATTTGTGCTTAATCATCTGAGTATGCGGTAGTGCTGAACTTCCAAATTTAGAGGGAGTCCAGTCTGGTTCAAGCACAATTTGTTTATCTTTCATGCACTTTCCTAGACCCTGTATTTATGTACGTACTAAAGAATATTAGCCATAATTATGTAATGTTGTACATAATCAAGTTAAGCATAAACTGACTTCAGTATGCTAGAAGAAATAATTATATGTATAATATATAGTTCATAGAGAAACCTTTTATGTAGCTTTTGACATGTTGATGATGACGTATGTACGTACGTATGGTACATTATGTATTCATTTTTACATTGATATTTCAATTGAATTTTTTAGTTGATGGAATTGTTTGTGGCATTTATGCAAATTAAAGGAGTTCGAGGTACACTTTGTAAACTGCTATTGAAGGTGGATGACTCAACACAACCCAACCTACCATTTAATAGTACTGTCGAGTGGGCATGTAATAAAAGTCAGTATCCCAAAACGACATTGAGAACACTAGATTTTCTGTCAGAACTGTTTCAGGTATGAATTTAACTTGTGCATTTAATCCAACTATGATGACCTATCAACACACGTATTTAAGTACAGAACTTTTACATCTACTGTTCATTTGCTATTAATCAAAATTTACTGTGGTGATCAAAGTGGGGAGCACCCATCATGATCATGATCATTCATCATGATCAATATTTTATATCAATATTTAATATATCATCATGATCATGGTCATTCATCATGATCAATATTTCTAAAAAACTATTGTAAGCTACTTATATTCAACATTTTGTACCACCTGGTTTCAGGTAATATTAATGTCACAAACTGGTACACTAGTTGTCTTGGTATGTTGATGACTTAATAATCAATTTATATGAGCATTTGGGATATTTGTGTTGATTGATATATGTACTATACTTAACAGAAATAATCTAAGTACCTGCTCAAGAGTTGGCATATAGCTGTCTGAGCAATATTATTTGTGTGGCTTGTTACACTACTGCTACCGCTGTAGCCCTTGTCATTCTTTGTATTATGTAGCAGCGTCTGCTCATTCCCAGCTCTCGGTTGGCTGTTTCAATTTAGTTTCTTCAACTGTTTACTATCAATTACATACATATGTGACTGTACCAGGCTTCCCCGCACAAGTCTAAATAACTAGTTTTAATTATTTAATTCATTCTATCTCAAGAAGGCATGTAGCTTCAAGCAGGCAATTTACCACAAATCTATAGTCTTACAGTGGACAAACTCTTCATTGAATAGCTTGCCATTTAATTTACATTTTTTACAACATTATAATTGCCTCTATATATGGATGATGGGTGGGGAGGTGGTAGGTGGTTATTCAATATTCCATGTTTTACAAACTCCCATGACAATGCTAGCTCCCTTTACCCTCCTTGTCCCATTGTTTATTTACATGCTAGGTTTCCTTGATTAGGAGCAAGCTTAGTGTTTTCTATATAATCTTTTGGGACCCTATCACATAAAATTAACATACTCATCAAGTGTATGTTGCTTCGATCTCCTTAGCCTTGTAGCTTGATTATTACAATGAATCTTGATTATACATAAAAGGTTTTAAGTAATTACTTACACATTTGGTTTCAGATGGAAACATAAATTTTGATTTTTATGCATGCGTTGTTTATTTTGTTATCACAGGAAGTAATTGATACAGGATTAAGCAGTGTTTGCATTTCTAGTGCAGAAATTCTGATACAACATATAGTTAGGAACAAATTGCATCCACCTCACTACAGAGAAGAGGACAGACATGTAACTTTTGCTACCCATAGAGTACTTAACATGTTAACAGTTTGTCTCAGTATCC
The DNA here is from genome assembly GCA_963930835.1 of Spongia lamella. Lineage (NCBI taxonomy): Eukaryota > Metazoa > Porifera > Demospongiae > Dictyoceratida > Spongiidae > Spongia > Spongia lamella. Next base: position 5,411,082 of record OZ005750.1, on the reverse strand, counting down.
AAAAACTTGTGTAATGTATTTGATGTTACCATTTCTTAACCTTTAATAGCGTTAACCAATTGTACGTCATATGCTAGTTTATTAGCACAGCATCTGAAGGGTCCCTTTCTCTCAACAATACTCCAAGGACAACTGTTACATAATCCAATTGTATCAGGTTATGAAATGGAGGCACAGTGTGATTGGATGTGAGTATGCATATTAATTTTAATAATAGACATGGTCATTCTGAAATACTGTACATATACACATAATTTATAGCTAGGAAGGCTAATATAAATGTCTGAAAATATTTTATGTATCATGTGTTCTTAATTTCTGTAGGCTTACAGGTCTGGAAGTTTTCCTCAAATCTGCTGTACTAGGTATAAAGCTTAAAACTCAGTCAAGTGATCTTAAAGTGTGTAAATGTTTGTGTAATGAATTACATATTAATATATTATAACACAGCTGCGAGGGGTTTGACTAATATATACGCACGACTCCCGAGGGCGCGTAGCGCCTAAGGGAGAGTGCGTATATGTCAGTCAAATCCCAGCAAAGCTGTGTTATAACATTTATGTTACACTTTGCTTAGGCCTACCTGGCGAAAAGTCTGGTAGAATGGCGACCATTGTGAGTTGCTTCATTAGACGCTCTCCAGCACGGTATCAGCCAAGATTCTTAGTTTCTTCGACATTGTTAAACTGCTGTCTCAAAGATAATCGCCTAAAAACTTATTAAACTTCAGGCCTAAAAACAAAAACCACAAGCAAATGCGTATGTCACGCAACGGGTTTATTATACACTTTGTAATCCCCTTAAAGGCAGACAGGCCGTATAAGGCAACTGTGGTATATAACCTTCCAACTGTGGTATATACTGATATACATACCACAGCTCAAGGCTTTGATGTCGCCTACGCAAAGTGTTACATATAACTTTAAGGACAATAGGAATCTCTACTACAAAAAAGCATGAATACATAGAGTAACTACATGAATTTATGTGTAGGAACGTGATATTGCCTAATACATATATATATAATAATTATGATGTTTTATTTTTTACTCTTGTTTATCCACTTAAGCTACGTATACATTATAGTAGTTTTTGTTTCAAGGAGGCTGTGAGAAGAACAGTAACTGATGATAGAGCACCAAAACTTATTGCAAGAGCTCTCAGCATACAAGATAGGAAAAGTGTTCAAAGTGCACTATTGATTATCAAGGAAGGATGTTTATATCCTGAATTTCAATTACAAAAGTACGTATATTAATTATAAATGTACATTGTAGCAAACTATATTCTCAAAATATAATTGTTCAGGTTTACAATCACACGTACGGTATTTTAAAGTTCAAATGAAGTACATACAATAAAGCAAAAACATCACATCTGTTAATAGTAATAAAAAGCTGCGCATTACTAATTATGTCACATATGCAAGTAGCTGTTTTGTGTGACATAATAAGCAGAAGCCACAGCAATCTATCAACACCTTCTTTTGTGCTTTTTTCACCTTGTTTGAAGAACTAAATAAAGAAACAAAAAGGTAAAAGGAAGGATGAAAAGGAGCACCATGGCACATATCTTAATTGGAACAACAGTTTTGCAAATCCGGCATGATGTGTTTGTCTTACGGCAGGCAAGTGTGCAGTTGGCATCTGAAAAAAGGGTGGATTTTGAACAGAAATGTTTAGAAGTCTCTACAGTTCGCATCTACAGTTCGCATCTACAGTTCGCATCTACAGTTCGCATCTACAGTGTTATTGTAATGTTATCAGTGGTATTCTCAGGTAATAGGACATGTTTGGAGGCAGACACAATGTTTTTGTATCGATCCCTACTATTAAGATAAATTCCTACTCAAAATGTTGTGTATGTAACATGCATGTTCTGTGCAATTACCATTGACTTACATAACATGCATGCATGTTGTTATGTTAGTGTAGCGTACATGCATGTTTCATGTAAAATGCATGGGTTTTGAACCTTTTCCGTGTATGTTACATGCACGCAACATGCAGATACATGAATGCATATAACATGCAGATTACATGAATAAAAACATGCATACAACATGCATGTTATGAGCAACTAAAATGTAATCAGCAGGCTATGTTGCTATGGCAACTGGTGTAGGTATAGAGGCATAGAATTAATGTGTTCACATACATACATGTTAAACATTGTATATATAACCAGTTACTTGAACTTTGCTTTTCATTGTGGGATTTAGTATGGTGCATGTCAACATTACTGTAACATGTACGTATATCACCTAAACACTCATGTTGTATGCATGTAGCATGTGTGTAACAGTCATGCATGCATGTAACATGCATGTTATGTACATGCACAACATTTTGAGTAGGGATGTGACTTCTCCATACTAATATAATGTTTTCATAATAGCTATTTTATTTGTAACAGTCTTGCAGACTACATTGCAGCTGCTAATCACAGACTTGATGAAACAAAGGAGCAAAATCAACCACTACTAAATGATAATTCAGTTACAAGTAAAACTAGTAGTGGTAGCAGTAGCAGTAGCAGTAGTAGTAGCAGTAGTCAATTGTCTACTGCACAAGTATCACAGTTCTCCTTAAATCATAAGCCTACAGAAGAGTTGTTGCCTCAAAAATCTGTGCCTGTGGACACTAGTGAGGTTGATGCATTACTGGAAAAGTTTAAAAGTGAGGTTGAGGTATGCCAGAGGCATGTATGCCTAAGTACACAGTAACAATTAATTTTATGTTTTACAATGTACACTGATGTTTTCTGTAACTGTCTGAACAGAATCCAGCATAGAAATCAAACCTATTTTATTGTTCAAGCTTTAGGCATTTCCATGTATAATATCACCACTAACTATCTGCTTTCATCAAGCTGGAAATTAAAACTGAGGCAGTGATGCCAAACAGCTTGCTTCACTTATTGGCTCTTATGGCTGCTATTATTTTATCATTGTCTTATAGTATACTGTATATTGCAAATTGTTCGAGGTGGAAAAGTTTTGCGGTTTTCGTGGATTAATTGGTGACCGCGAAACTTTTCCAGCTAAACTTTTTTGTTCTAGTTTTAAATTGGAATATCATGGTCGAACACTACAGGAAGAAAATAGGACTGTCAATGCAATATACAGCTGGTTATTTCGAACTCCTCTGCCATAAATAAGATTTGACATGTCCACGCAGTTGGCACGCCGCGCACTGATCGGCACTGCTGTAACTGTAGCTCAGGCTACACCGTGTGATTTCCAGCTTGATACAATCTTACAGCCACACTGCTTAGCCATATCTGCCAAGGTCAGAAAGCGACAAGTTAAGTGGTATATTTAATTATTTGGAATTGTTAAGCAGATGCGTTCGATTAATGAAATCGCATAGTCTACGCACGTGAGCACATTTTGACTGGGGTGAACGAACCGCAAAAGTTTTCCAGTGAATTTGAAGTACCTTGTCCATCCGCGAAACTTTTCCACCTCGAACAATTTGCAATATACAGTATGTATAATACCTTTCAACTCCAACATTGCACCTTTCCTTTTCTCTCCCATTGTATACTTATCTGCTATGTAATCCGAAAAAACTTTTCCCAAAAATCCCTGAAATCAGTCGGCACATTCAGAAGATTAGGTGCATACATAAGTGAAAGCTCTCTCTCTCTTCTCTCTCTCACGCAAGCACGCACGCATGCGCACACACACACATCCAGTCAATATCAAGTTTTATTTGGCTAACTGGAAAAACTGCTACATGTGTAGATGTGAATTGTTAATCATCAGAAATCTTACAAAGTGGTTAAAACTTGTCCAGTATTACTGCACTTAAAGCGTATAGTTATACACAATAGATAATATCTTTTTCTTTTTTTCCCCGGGAATATATACGTATGTATGGTTATGAATAAAGAAGTTTTGTCCCAATCCTAGTGTGAGATATGCTGATTTTACTTACGTATTTAGATAATCACACACACTCGACATACAAATACTATATCATTTATTGTGTGTACAATACCATGCTGTAGCTTAAAGATGCAAAATCTTCAGAAATAATGCAAATATATGAGTACAAATTACAAGCATCTGCAGTAAGTGAAAATGCTATTATATTTTACATATGTATATACACATGTTGGAATTTTTACTTATCTAAGTACTAAGTTACAGTATATCCATGCACATTCCTTACACATGTTGGTATGTATCTACAAATTCAGCTACATATTCATCTGCTTACATATAGTGTACTATCCATGCAGTCAAATTTTTAGTGGTATGATTTAACTATAATTCATTGAATCCCATATTCAATCAGAGGTGATGTTTGTTGTCACTATGGGCTTAAAGCAACAATCTTTCTTTTTCACTGTGACATGTTAAACCTTTCAAGAGCATTATTTTTAGCTTTTTTAGTATACTAAATAGTAGGAACAAGAATTTAAAAAATAAATTTTGTATTTAAAAAGGGAGTTGGGATCACAACAATAAAAATAACTTGCAAATAATTAGCTATCGTTTATACCAGCTACTGCATGTGTTTGTTACAGTTATTTATTGCATCAGTTATTTATTGCATCAGCTATTTGCACTAATTAAAAGGCCCTGCTGTAAAACGTGGAATTCTGAAAATCCGTACAGAATCCTGGACTCCATTATTTAGCTCATGCAATTGAATCTACATATGTAGCTTGCATTAGTGCAGATGGACTCTTGGTAAAATGCATTACTGATATAGACTAACATTTATAATAGTTACAAAAGCTAGCTTTGGATTATATGGCATTGTCAATTCCAACTCAGCTTGCTTGGTTGCACCATAGATATTATATACTACGCAATATAATTAATATCTATGATTGCACGCGATGTAGTTACAATGTTAATTACTATAGAAGAGCAGAGTTAGCTGCCAGAGCATATAAGAAATAGGCCCATCAAGTAGAATTGAAAGCACCATGCTAGTTTTGTTGCTGCTGGCATGGCGCCGTCGATTCCAATTGATAGGTTTATTTCTGTTATATTTGCTTGGGCAGATAATTCTGTATTACACTATCTTAACAGTCCTATCTGAATTGCATGCAACCAAGTGAGTCAAGTGGTAATCGGCAACATACAATTTATTTAATAAGGCTAGCATTCACAAGTTTTATACATTTTTACCTATGTATCAGCTACGTATGTACTTTACATCTGCACTGATGCAAACTACCATAGATACAAATCATTCAATGCATTTGCATAAAATGGCTAAATCTGGAATTTCACACAGAATTCTGTAAAATATTTTATCAATAGCCTAATTAAAATCATCAACACACTCATTGTTAATAGTGGTAACATGCACAATGCTTTCATGTGTCCTGAGTCCTGGCATTTGCATTACTGCTTGAATCACATGAGTCTTGATGACCTAAAATAGAGAATCATGCTCACAGCTCATGGTGTTTTTGCACAGTTCAAGTAGTAGTGCAGACATTTGTAATGGTTTGATGTAAATATTGCATTATATGATATTAGCTTTTCTAAGTAGCTATTGACATTAATAATACTATATGTTTTGAACTACAGACAAAGGAAAGTCACTTGCAAGACCTTCTTGAGGCTAAAGCTTTAGCTTTGTCACAAGCTGATAGATTAATTGCTCAGTATCGTGGAAGAAGAGCACAAGCTGATGCAGAGGTTTGATACAATTTACTAGATGTGCATTGTGTGACCAGATTATTTTGCAGTTTGTGCCATATCTAGGCACAATTTATCACCATTTATAATAGCTACGTGTATCAGTAGACTAACTGTTGTTGTTTATCAGTTGGGACTAGGCATCCACCAATGCTTGGATGGTCTTTCGGTCTGGTTGGCCTTGACAATTAGCTATCCTGCTGGATGACTGGCTAGTAATTAGCTGTTCTCTAGTTGACATTGTCCAGCTTTAGTTACTACAGGTTTCTCTGAACCCCTATGTACAGTGTAATTGACTAAGCCAGTAAATGCTATCTAAAATGGCAAGAAATTTGGGTAGTGGAAGTTGTTTGATTACCATGCTTTAAATAATTTTCAAATCTAGTCACATACACATATCAAGCCTATTTACTGCACATACAGTATGACATAATAATATTCACTGTAACGGTCACATAGCTACTGTAATTATAAGTCATTCTGCAACAACAACAAAATAATAACAATTTGTAAGATATGTAAGCATCAGCTATATGGTGACCACAATATGCAATATGTTGCCACATGGTGACAACTCAACACATGTACTAATATCGGTAGAAATATCAGTAGAAATATGGTATGTACAATTTCAAAAATACTGATTGCTGATACTGAAAAATTTACTTGCTACATATGTATATTGGCAGCCGATATTTTGCTGATCCGATTATCGGTGCACCTCTATAGCCATGATATATTGATGTATTGATATACATCATTCATAGTTGTTATATCGTCATAAGAATCATAATGATATTAAAGAAAATGGACCAGAGACTATTGTTGTACTTACTTTTATTGACTAAGCACACCTCATCAGTGTGACTAAATAAAGTTCTTGGCTAGCATGATATTTTTATGTATATACGTAAGTATAATACAATAGTATGATTATCCTTGAGGTTTGAGCATTTCATATTGTTCATATCATGACATAAGCTTCTATGACATACAAACTGTCTATCATGACAGCACTATTAGTAGCCAACTATTAATAAGGAGGTGTAATTCTAATGTAAATAGCTCAAATTTCCTGATCACATATCTACGTACATGTTAGTCAAATTATGTTATTTTCAGTGTTTAAAACTGAGGAGTATGCTCCAAGAATCTGAAAAGAAATGTGAAGAACTGAAAGAAAAAGTACGTTTTATACATAATTGTGCTAAGTGTATATACTTTGCATAAATATAGCTAACTGAAGTGAGATCCAACTCTGATATCAATCTTGAAAAAGTAAGTAATACGTAATGGTTGTTTGTTACATCATGTGTGCATGTGGTTGTTTTGTCATACGTAGTTAAAAGTACTTGATGATGAGAATACAGTATTAAAGAAGGTTGCAGAAGAAAATAATAAGCTCTCTATGGCACTAAAAGAGCAGACCGCTGAGTTGAGTAATTACACCTAGTTATCATACGCATTTATGGTATATAATATACTTATACTGGTATAGGTTAGAACAATGTCAAACTTCACTGACAGCATATGCAGAAGAAAACAAGAAATTGTTGGATATTAACCAAAAACTAAGAAAACAAACATCAACAGTTAAGCTGCAGCATGATCAGTAAGTCTCATAGTCCAATGCTTCATAACTAAACTACAATAGTACCATTACAGTAGATACTACATAATGATGGCTGTTCTATGACAAATTCTTTTGATACATGTGTTTCATTATACGTATGTAAGATGTGTAGACGTTTATGTAATTTTAGTTTGGTGAAAGGTTGCCAACTTTCCCAGTTCATCTATGCAGTAGTAATCTGTAAAGTATAATGTTGATGATAAAAAACTTGAAGTTTTGCTATAATTTTAAACATTATGTAGTGTGATTTCAGAATTAGAAAACTTGGAAAGGGAAAGGCAGAAATTATTACAAGTTGTAGCTGATAAAGAAAAGCAAGTTCTAGGTACGTACATACGTATGCTATATCTTTACAGAAATTATACAGGGTAGTGTTCACATGTAAATAATTACACATTAATGTGTTTTAGAATACGTAGTTTACTCATCCCATATAGCACAATTTTTGGCAGGGAAATATTAATGGATGCACTTCATTGAAAAATTTGACAGGGAAAATAGATCAACCATGATTAGGCTACTTGTATTAGCTACACTACTGAAAGAGAAAAAATAGATGGATTGCTAGTTTAGCACCAAATCCATCAATATATTTCCCCATCAACAAATTCCACTATACGGTACATCTGCAGACACGATATGAGTAAAAAACCATTGCATATTGCAAGCAATGCAATATATTCGGAAAATTTTCATGCCTGGTAGCTATGTATATTGAATTTAGTAAAAGCTAAGAAGAAACATATAAAATAGTAAGAGACCAGACTGTGTATTCCTGGTTACAAGAGACTTCAGATACTTATCCCAAATCCGGTAATATGATTTTAATTTTTGTAATGCACGCACACATGTTGTGCACGTCCCACTATTATGATACGTACGTACATATGTATTATGAACTTTTGCTATAATGAATATTATTACATGGCATGTGTACGATTTATTCAATTTTAGAGCTCCAATCAAGCATTAGCAAGTTTAGTCAGCAATGCGATCAACATGTACAACATAAAGCTAATATAGAAGAAAAAATGGAGACATTAAATTCTCAACTTTCACTTTTACAAAAGAGTAATAATCATCTCACTGAAGAGGTATGTGTACAGTAATAAAAAATAGTATGCATTTACGTAGCATATCATATTGTGGTTTTGTTACTAAGCCTCTGTACAATGTATGTAGTAATGGATTATAATGACTATATGTATGTTTAATTACCACATGCCATCAAAGTCAGACATGTAATTAAGCTTTCAGCAACAGATAATAGAGTTGTATTGCAGGGATTGCATATTGATGCAGTATTATTATATTACAGATTTCTCCCTTGTCCACATGTGACTATATGTATGTATGCCAAGACCAACCCTTAAAATATTAGCATTTTATACCATGATGGCACAGTTACGTAAGTATCATCATACACTGTAAATAGATACTGAAGCACAATGCACAGCATTAAAATATTGTTATGCCATACCACGTGTAAGCCTTAAAGCTAGGTACTATGGCTTATGTATCTGGTGCACGCTCTTATGGTTTCTTGCCTAGTGTACACCCTTATTATGGTTTCTTGGCCACCAATACGCAACCATGTCTTGAAATTCCAAGTGAACAGCACTTTGTTACTTATAGCATATTTGATTTAGTAAGTCACTGCATATCAGCTTTATATTTTATAGGTTGCACGGCTTGAAAAAGCTTGTCAGTCACTGGAGCAGCAGTTACTACGCAGTAACCAAATAATCCAACATCAAAAGGATGCTCTTAATCAACATACTCAAATGGTTACAAAAATACACGAGTTGACATCTAACCCATCTAGAACTAGCCTTGAAGATGTAGATTCATAAGTGGTGCATAATTACTCAGCTCTACGTGCATTGAATGTGTAGCTGCACTGCATGATTTGTAATGTATCGTACCTTTATGACATATCCAGCTAGATTATTTGCCACTTGACAGTTATTTTGTAGTCATATGTGTTATCTATTCGCTAAACAAAAACACCCTGGGTGTAAAAAAAGTGCGAGGCCAATCAGAAGCAGCATTGTAAATAGGTATAGGTGTGTGTGACCAAAAACTTTGATATCAGCTGAGGCCAAGAAGGCCACTATATGATTGGCTTTGTTGTGTTGCTTCTGATTGGCCTCGCACTTTTTTTACACCCAGGGTGTTTTTGTTTAGCATGTCACTACTTTTTGGAAGTATAAACAGATGTTATTACTTGTATATAGGACACAATATTGTAAATTGAATTTTGAAGCTTAATTTTGAAAAACTCAGCCCCGCAATTTTTTAAAAAAGGTTGATACATCAATATTGATTGTGTGTCTGAAGTTTTATGCAAATCATTCAAAGGGGTCCAAGTTATGGAAACTATCAACCTGTAGTGTAAAAGCCTTTCTCAAGTGTTTACTTCAGGCTGATAATAGTATGACAGGTAGAGCATACATGGGAGAAGTTCTGATACAAATTTGGCTGAAATCCATGAAGAAATGAGTGAGTTATTAGACAAACAAGTGAATGTACAAAAAGAAAGTTTGAAAAAACTTCCATGGTTCACACAAGCTCCTGCAAGCCCACGAAAAAAGTGAGTGATGAAAATGAAAGAAAGAAAAAAAACGACTGCTGCGTAAAAATTTTTGTGGTGGAAGGAAGGACTTTATAAGGTTGTATCAGAAGAATGACTGAACCAATTTCGATGAACTTCGGGTTATTGATTCTGAAGGTACTAATTCTCTAGTAAACAGGCGAATTGGGTGGGAAAGGATGGTTCGTCGTGCGTAGTTGCACAACGGGTGCCATAAAACTTGCAATGGCTGGTACTTAGAAATGGCACCGATTTCCTCCATTCTCGGTTTATTGATTCTATATAGTAAGAATGATGTGGGTCTGTATTAACTAAGCGATAGCATTCCTGGTGGTTTAGCTAGAGCATTTGCAAATTTGAGGGCGGTGCTACGTGTAAATAATTCACTCAGTGGTCGCATTGCTGTGCTTCTTCTTGGCCTCGCGACTCACTATTGTGAGTCTTGATATCATTAAACTACCTTAATTAGGAAAACAATTTTTAGACATTTGATTATTCTTTAACAATTGAATAACAAAATATACTCTTTAGAACAAAGGAAGGTAATAAACATCCTATTCAGTGGCATACGTAGCTAGGCTAAGCCTTGTTCCATTGAATATATAATGTATATGTGTTAATGACATAATCAAAGGTTGTATTTGTCTGGTTGCATTAGACAAGACTGCATTTATACATACGTATTATGTATTAGAGGGGTTACTCTGTAATATCTATACGTATGCTATCAGTATATGAGATCTACGTAGCTATCTTTCACTGATAAAACCTTTTTACTGTACCTAGCTATATGTTTTATCTACATAGCCACATATATGGAAACGCTTCTCCACTATATAGCTATATAGCTATATAATAAAGTGCAGAATTCTTTGTAAATTTATTTAATTGTATTGTTTTTCAATGAAATATACATTAATATGTTGTGTGTGCTGTTAGTTCCCTTGTATCTTCAGGCGAATCAATGAATACCTGTCTTCTAATGGAGTACAATACCAATTCAGTATCCATTATTTGTCTAGTACCAAACAATTTTACTGTAGGAATTTGTCCAGTTATTTTATATACATCACCTGTCAAAAGAATTTGCCCTGTTTCAGCTATTGATAAAATGTTTTGACACTCATTCACTACATTTCCACACAACTGATAGTGCAATCCTCCTAATAATATTTCAAATATGATACCACAGTGTACAGCCATCTTGATGGGAGTATCCATAGCATTTATTATATTAGCAGATAGGTCGAGTAACTTTGTTAAATGTTGTGTGCCTGACATGATTACCATGCAATTTACCTCACTGATACACAAGCTCAAATTTGCATATTTTTCCAATAATTTTGTAATTTCTCTATTAAATTCATTACAATCAGCATGTTCTATGATTAATAATCCAGCTTTAGCATGTAAGCTAACATAACAATGGTGTTTTCCCAGTAAAGGTAATATGTGTGAAGGTACAAGAGTGAGTAACAACTGATTGCATCTTCCTCTTGCTTCAAACACCGCATTACATTGAGTATGGTAGAATTGGTGTGCCACCAATAACAAGTTAATGGACAGGTGTGAGTCTCTTTGACATGTGATCAGTAGCACCGTTAACCATAAAATAGAAACCAAACCTACATAGCAATTATTGTGTGTGTCATTCTGAGATCTTGAGTAAATTATGTAACTTATTGATATTCCTAAAACCATCACTGATTTAACCAGCCAATATTTTAAAGGAAGAAACTGCACCAAGAGTAATACTAGTATGCACATGATATCACCAATGCAACTGGATAATTTTTTGTTGCTGTGTGACAGAATAGCAATCAGCATTATTGCTGTAATATTCAAAATGATGAACACAATCCACTTGATTACCAGTATATGCTGAGTGTATCGATAGATAATCACCATATATGCCACCATTGTCAATAAAACAATGTTTAACAGAGCTACCATTAGTATGATTGAATACCATGTTGGCCACAACTCCACACATCTCAGAAAAGTAACCATGAAAGCAAGTAATAGAACCATTACCATATCTAATGCTGAAGTGTTTCTTAATATGTAATGCCTTTCTTTAACCTTGTTTGTAAGCAAATGGAGGGTAAACCAGTTAAATAAAGGATAATACCGTGGAACATAAAATGCACTTCTCATGTCCCAATTAGTATTTGTTAGTAAATCATTACAATTATTTACAGCAGATACTCTGGGACTAACACATGATGGTGAAGGTACCTCAGGATACATGATTATAAATGGTGAGGCATCTTTGCTATCAAATATTGTTTCTAATGTAGGAATATAGTCTGGGGCTATATAGTTAGATCTTTTCTCTAAGACTTTCCATAACTTAGATAGATTGGCTGTAGAAAAAGTGGTTAAAACTAAGCTAGAGTTAGAAGCATTTTTCACATTAGTTATTTCATAGTATATATCATGGTCATCTCCTTTAGGTCCATTTATGTAGAAATCTTCTGTTGACAGTACTTCAAATACTCTATTACTTATCACCAATTTGTCAGTACATCCAGCCAGTTGCATTGTTGCAGTTTCGGCATTCAAGAGTTGCTCAGGTAATAAACAATGCATACAACTTATTACTTCAATGTGGACAGCTATTGCACATCTCATGTCCGATGAACATGTATGATTAAAATAAGTGCAAGCCTTTACGTGTTCATTTACATCATCACATGATCCTAACAGTAGTATACAGTTACCACTTATCCTTACTTTCTGTCCCGTTAATGTCTGTGTCAATTTAGTACATACATCTTGTACTGTTTGTTCTGGTGGCATGCCGGATAAACCAATCAATTTAACTGCAGTAACAACAGAGGGTGCACTTGCTTTATTGCATTGATCACATGACTCTACCATTTCTGATAACTCATCCTCAATATTTAACTGCTGTCTAAGATGCAAAGTTTTTCCAAGGATCACAAATGTTGCTTTTGAATAAACTTCACAACAGCAAGTTGCCCACAAACATGAAACATTTACTATCACTGCAACTCCAATCAGTGCTATTTTTATTACACTTAGTTCTGATGTATCCCTGATATAAAATATAATTGCCACCAATATATGAAGCAGGAGAAATGGCATTGCAAGAGCACACTTAATAATTAATGATATTGGTAGACACTGGTATATGAACACACAGATGGGAAGGTATGCTAACAGGGGTTCTCCCTCTGACCATGGCGTTTCGCCTAACACATGAGTAGATAAGCCAGCAATCAATGATGAAGCCCCAACTGCTATAGCAATGTATTGTAGATGATTTGTATGATCAGTCGCACACGTTATTAATAAAAGTATCAATGAAGCCACACCCACAATCCCCGCTCCCACTACTAAGTGTATTCTAGTATGCGTACGGATTCCAAGAATGCCCCAAGCACAGGATAGTATAAGCAGCAAAAGCAATGATCGGTACGTAGAAGGTTTGATCTGTCTACTTGTCGCGTGATTATGCTGAGCTGTTAACTGTGAACTCCAACCAATCATAAATCCTACAAAAACGTAGCACAGTCTACTCCCTTGTACAACTATTTTTCACAAACAAACCTTTTAAAGACATCATTTGCATGTATTGGGCATCTACTACGAACACATTCCACCATAGATAATAAATATGATTCCACCGACACTGCGTAGCGCTGCTACATTTGGAAATCACGTGATTATTTTGTAGTTATGGCAGCAGTGATGGAATTGTCAGTGGCGTTTAGAATGCGTAGCTATAGCTCGCTATACCAATTCATTAGGTGGCGGAATGTAAGTACTGTAAAACATAATGATGAGTTAGAGCCTCTTGTAGCTCGACTGTTGCAAGTGACTTCAATAAGAAGTGGAGCTGGTGAATTGTCAAAGATTCAGAGTTTATCTCAATTGGCCTACTATCTGCGAGACAATCCTGAAAGCTGTGAAACTGCAATAAAGCTACGTATATCACCAGTATTGTTGAAGTTATATAACTCTGAAGAGGAAGAAGTATCTTCATTAGCCAGGTGGACATTAATATTACTTGGATATCCTTTCTCCAGTCTTGCTAATGGAGTAAGGATCCTTTCTGTTGATGGTGGTGGTGTAAGGTGTGCAGTACTTTTATTGCAAATTACATGTGTTTATGATCATCTATTGTATAACAGAGGTATTATACCAGTGTTAATGTTGCAAGAACTGGAGCGAATTTCAGGAAGGAGAGTCTATGAACTTTTTGACTATGTATGTGGAACTAGCACAGGGTCACTACTTTTGGCTCTCTCCTGCATTCGTAAACACAGTTTGGATAGTGTCGAACGTGCTTATCGTCATCTAAGTAGTGATGTGTTTGGTACCAACACACTAGTTGGCATGACCAAACTATTCCTCATGCAAGCATTTTATGACACTAATCGGTTTGAGAACATCCTCAAGTAAGAAAAAGAGCTCTTAAATGGGTATTCATTATAAAATACACGCATAGGAATGAGGAAGGGATGGATCAATACTTTATAGATACTACCATGGATCCTTCAATGCCAAAAGTAACTAGTAATTCCCTGATTGTTTAATAATGAATTTATTTGATTACAGATGTCTTTTATATCAACAATTAGTAACCAGTCTGTTATAGAGCCATTTGTGTTTCGCAATTACCGTCATTTTCCAATATCAGATTTTAAATCCCGCTATCAAGGCTGTGGTGAAGTTAGAATATGGGAAGCTATAAGAGCATCTACTGCTGCACCTGGTTATTTTGAAGAAATGCCTTTAGCATCATATGTACATCAAGTTAGTTTTCCACACTGATTTTTCTGATTTTACTGCCATTTATCATCATTACTGTTCACAGGATGGAGGTTTATTAGTTAACAATCCCACAGCTATAGCTTTACATGAAGCACAGCGACTGTGGGGTAATTCTGTCCCAATCCAATGTATTATTTCACTGGGTACTGGATGTTATCCAAAGAGACAGTCTGATGTTGTTAGCAATGATAACTATGCTAATAACAATACCAGATGGAGGGACAAGTTACTAAATGTAATAGCCAGTGCCACTGATACTGAAGGTAACATATAATGTTTATATGCAACTATAAATGGGTTGGGAATATTGTTGTTTAGTCATAAGACACTGCAAAAATCAACACTAAGTATACTGTAATTACATGGAAGTTTGCCATTTTGATAAAGGGTTTCAGGAGATCATAATTACTAATATTAGAATGTGAGTGCTTATCATATTGTAACTCACCTTATTAAAATATACGTACAGTAATTTAGCTAGCCACGATATTATATTATATACCTATGTGTCTAAATAGAATGGGTTAGGTATATATTTGTAGCTATATAGCTAGCCATGTAGTTATACTCCCCACGCCGGAAGCGTGGGCGAGTGTAGTCATTCTGAAAATTATTTTCGTTCCTGTTTAATGGCGCGACGAGACGTTAACTAGGGTTACAGTGTATACCTAACGGTGAAGAATTTAATTATCTATCAAAATAGGTGCACAGAGTGCTCGATATGTTTTTGTAAGAATAATCTACCAAAAACGGCTTGTTTTTGTATTCAAATATTTTATTAGTACGGCTTTGGCCATTTCTAAGTGACTGAACTGGCAACATGCACACAATGAGTCCCGTAATAGCGCAATAAAAAATTGTGCTTACCTGCAAAAAGACGAAGCAATATGAGCTCGATAGAGAAGCTATGTTGGAAAAACTTCACTTCCGTATTCTACGTTTTTCATATGGGTGCCGGGGGTAACCAGGAATTTTAACAACAGCATCTTCTCTGCCCCTTCCTTGCATTGTACTGCTAATTTAATGACAATACACCCTCCAATAAGGTGGAAATTATGACAACACGAGCTGTTTTCGAAGATGTAGCTAGCTAGTATCTGGACAAATTTACAGATACTGCATATATCGTTTATGTTTGTTAATCATTGTGGCAAAGTGCAGGTGGGAGCTTGGCGATCCCTTTTGAATGGTAAATGAATGAAGCAAAGAGATAGTAGCTACACAATGTTATGTATAAGAAAGAAATGTCAAAGAAAGAAATAATGTGTTATTGTGTCTGTATTGTCAATGGTTAGGCCATTTCCAAGTGATCCAGGCAGCTGGGCTACATGCGTACAATGGGTATCTATACTTGTATAGGGAAATGAAATCCTTTGTGTTGTTGAAAAAGGCAAACATGGGTACTGTGGAAGAACATTATTAACTAGTGAGTAGCTACCTTACTAACTGATTGTCTGGAATAAATGGATACGTGGAGTATTTGGACAGTCAGTTTTGACATCCATAACTGTTTCTGCACTTTGTAGAACATGGGTAAATAAATGATTATGAGTCAATGTATATATAGTGTGTGTATATATATGACTTCATTTGTGGCATTAGTGTTTTTGTGAATTGTTTGCTCGATTGTTTGAAATGTAGTGCATATACCTAAGTAAATGATTTCATGCGTGTAAATTACAATTAATAGTAGCTGCACAGGCTTCTTAATGCAGCTGCTATTTTGCAGCACTACAATGCTTAATTAATCTGTGCTAGAACTATTGGGGAGTATCAGTGCACTATGTGCCCTTGTTACTAGTTAGTTCCAGTTCAATGTATTGTTTGTTTCTGCTGTAGTGGTACATACAATCTTATCTGATCTTCTTCCATCCTCCAAATATTTTCGTTTTAATCCTGTTCTATCTGAACCAATTGCTATGGATGAAAATCGAAATGAGAAGTTACAGTTAATGACACAGGAGACCAATACATTTATTACCTCACAAGAAAAGAAATTTCAATCTGCTGTAAGGAGATTGGTTGAGCACAAGACAAAGTTAAAATCTTGTCAGCAGTGGTTTAAGCTTTACTGGGATAGATTTACAAACTAAAATGTGTGTTGTATTGTAATTTGTCATTATATTAACTATAGCTATCGATTATGTCTTATATGACTTTAAGTAAGTGGTTAGCCACAACTATAAGTCCATTAATAATATACAATAGCTCTATTTACTTTCACAGAATTTTCACAGCTTTTTTAAAACAGTATCATTGTATTAGAATCAGTATATAGCTATAAAAATAAAGGGCTTTATTAGCTGAACCTTGTGATATGGTCAATTGTACACATCTGCTCTATATTATGGCTGCACCTATTATGCCAACTAAGAATATTAGTTACTAATACTGGAAATTTAAACTATGCTGCACTATAAAACCAAACTATATAGTTTATAGTACAAAACATTTACCTTAAACTCCCTTGATAATCAAAGGTAAAATGCAGCTGCAAGGTCAGCTTTAACATTAGAGTTATGACATATTTTGGTGGTGGAAAAATTTGACGAATTGTTTCTATAGTCAAAAAATTTTACTCGTCAGTTTCTTAAAATGGCATAATGCATATAGTTGCAATGGACTCCAAGCATAGAATACTGATCTGCAAGGCGTTCATCAATTTTCCCCCATAAATACATCTGGAAAGTAATTCGTCAAAATTTTCCACCATCAAAATTATGCTATACGGTACTTAACAATCAAATAATTTGTGTGTCCATGACAACTTCATAATTTTATGCTGTAGAGGGCCCTTTCTTGCACATTTAAGGTAATAAAGTTGTGTAGTCTATAGTACATAAACAAATGTACTGGATTCAAACAAACCTTTGAAGGTTCCAACCTTTGAATGTTAAATGCAACATTTGAAATGTTTATACCTCACTACATAATGGAGTATATTGGTATTCCTTGTCCCTTACATGAGCAGCCAAAAAGGAGAATTTATAATAATTATTGTTGGCTGTGTGCCTTATGGCTATATTGTTAGTAGAAAGTATTTTGCAAATACCCTGTAACAGATGATGCGTTGAAGGTTATAAATTGACATTCGTTTATGCACTAAATATTGTGTACTTACGTAATAATTATTAATAATACTGATCAGAACTTTAATAAAGCCAAGATTTTGGTGGATTCTCCACTATTATAAGGGTGAAGATTCAACATCTGGTAACTTTTACTTCTTTTTTGGCTACGTATGCATATGAATCAGGTTGAGTCACTTTCTTAGGTGGGATTTGACCAGAATTAGGAACAGAAGCTGTACTCATAGTACTTAAACTTAAAAACTATTGGTGATTATTTCATCAGTCACTAATATTTGCATGAGTACCCATAACTTAACTTGAACTGAGGATCTAAAAACATACGTATCTACAGAAAATGTACTATACATCTTGGTCTTGCCAAGTGAGCTGAAGTTTGATCACTCCCTCATACACACCTATTGGGTTCTAGTTGCTTGATTATTTGATCTATCCTGATTCCCATATACTAGAATAATTAAAGGAAGTAGGGATTGATATAAAAAGTAAGGAAACAAGAAAATATTTTGGCATGAGATAATTAAAAGTTTAATCCCTATTTTGGCTTATGATTTCAGTAGGTTAGTAGCTACGTAGCTGTGATCAAGCCAAAAGTAGGTTATCTCATGCCAGAATTCGGCTTTAGTGTTCTCCAAAATCTTTTCCTTGTTTCCTTACTTTTTATATTGATCCCTACTCCATTTTAATTATTCTAGTTTGTTTACTTTTTACAAGAGCCTACTTTATACGCTTGTTAACAAGATGGTTAACATGGCAACCAGCTGTATTATAGTGGAAAACATTGAAATCTATTTGTCTAAGTTATACATTGGCACATCACAATGTAATAAAGTAGAGAATAAAGTATACCAAAGGTATACTTATTAGCTACCTTTGTTTTGTGAAATTTCTGGAGCCATACATCTAGTGCTAGTGGGTCTTACGGCAGGCAGGCTGGCTGGCTGGCTGGCTGGCTGGTAGACAAAATCCAGGTAAATTTCAATTTTTTAAAAATTGCTACTGTATAGATCGAAATATTTGACTTTTTGCTTTGTTTAACAAAGGTACAGCATCATTACAGCAGTACCAATGCATTAAAGTTGGTTTTTTCGGTTGTAAAGTGGTTTTTAGAAGTGTGGAAGCCATACATTTTCATAGCGATCCCTAATATTAAGTACTACCATACTTTAATAATGATACTCTTAACATCTGCTTTCAGCATGTGGTTCACTTTTCTTGTTCTTCCAACAATTTCTTTTACTAGAGAAGGCAGCAACAACTTATCTGAACTTGTGTAGCTAGCTACACTCAAGTACTACTCATGCATATACACAGTTGGCTGATTGGCTGGCCTGGGGTCTGCTTTTCTAGAATTTACAACCAAAACAATAGAGAGTACACTAGCTAGATGTCTCCTTTGGCTTAATTGTAGTATGAGGATTATTATTGTATTCTGGTGTAAATCACTTCTATAGCACTACAGTACTACCTTCCTCTCTCCCCCTTGACCTTGTGGTGTGGTATGGGCTCAATGTGGCTACTTTTGGTGGCTTTTCCTGCTCTAAACGGTGCTGTATGGTCGGCTGAGCCCCCTCCCCTCCCCTTCCTTCCACTCCCTCACTCCGCTGGACTGAAATTAGTGCACATCAGAAAAAAATCATTTCAAAAGCCCTGAAATCCAGCCATCAGCCATTCACAAGGTTAATATACAAAATCTAATGGATTACTGTTTATTGCTGCTAATACATCAGGTTATTTTAAATATTTTGAAATGGTATTTCAGAAATATTACCAAGTGCGAACTAAGCCGGTTTTCCCTCGGAAGGTCACATATCTATTGCCACAAACTTCTCCAAGCAAGATTTATGATGTAAGCCATAACCTTGCATACATCGACTGTTGCCTGATATGCTTGTTTTGCACATAACCACATAAAAACCCAGACACAGTTGACATTAGTCCATAAAAAATTGCTGACACAACCACCACAGTAAGGCTTCCCAGTTCTTCCCACCCATAACCTCAGGCAATTAAAATAGTCCATACACCTTTGTCTTGAAATACTTCGTACAATTGCTTAAGAGAACTAACAGTTTAATATGACTAGTTGGAATGGTATAGTGATTTTGTTAGTAAGTGGGCAACTGATTTTATCAGTGATAGCTGATTATGGTGACACATATTATGACTTTTACAGTAAACTGGGTACTGAAAAGTTTTTACCAGCTAAATCTTGTGCTGAGATTTATCATATCAATAAGGCAAGCAGAGGGAGGTCTGGGTACTATTGGATCAAGACTACTGATGTGTATCAGTTATATTGTGATATGGAATTAGAATGTGGAGATCAGAAAGGAGGTTGGATGAGAATCTATAGCTTTGATGCTAGCCTAGGGTATGCTTGTCCGGTTGGATGGCACAAACAACAAACAGTCAACCTCTGCAGAGGAAACCTGCTTGCTGGTTGCCGCTCAGCTTATTTTCCAAGTTATAATACCTCTTATAAACGAGTGTGTGGTATGGTTAAAGCCTATCAAAAGGGAACAACAAATGCCTTTTATCCAACTAGCTACTTTCTTGGCAAAGATGACTCCATTATTCCAGACATAGCATCAGCATCTATTGATGGTGTATATGTTGATGGTATTTCAATTACCTTGGGAAACCTCGCAAACATGTGTGGACCTATGCTGCTGGATTAAGTGACAATGGAGAATACCCTTGCTGTAACTGTCCTTGTGCAAAATATCCAGGACCTTCACCACCTACCTTTGTACAAGAGCATTATTATTGTGAGTCTGGTAATACTGAGAGCGCTGTTGCAAGTACTTATTACAAATACGATACACTGTGGGATGGAAAAATGTGTGCTGAATACAACAGCTGCTGCTCACAACCTGGGATGCCATGGTTCTTTCGTATTTTCCCAAAACGTGTAGAAGGAGATTTTGAAGTAAGGATTTGTAAAGATCAAAAATACCAAGATGAAGGAATCCTTGTTGAGGCCATGGAAATTTATGTACAGTAAACACATTAGATACGCATGTAAAGTGACATATTGATTAACTTGCACTTTATGTTTCTACTGTATGATTGTATTACATGTAGATGCATTTTCAGATTTAACATGTAAATTTACTGATTATGCAATTATATACGTAGGTATAGTATAATCAATATCATTTCTCATGATATTACTAAAAACCGATATATATTGCCAAGCACTAGATAAAACTTCAAGATCTAGCTACTTGCAGGAAACTTAGTAACTAAAGATTTATCACGATATAGCATATTTTCACAACTATGATTGACTTTGTCACTAAAGGTGACCAAGTGACAAAGCCAGTCATAGTTGTGAAAATATGCTATAAACTATTGTATGTCATTCAAGTAGTTAAAAAGATTTTTGATAAGTAACTTCCTGGTCTCAACCAATATCAAAGTTTTTGGTCACACGGACTCACACCTGTTTGCAATGCTGCTTCTGATTGGCCTTGCACTTTTTTACACACCCAAGGTGTTTTTGTTTAGCATATGACATATACTATGATGAAAACATTAACTAACAAAATCACTATAGAAATGAGTACCTTTTCACACGAAAGTAACATTTTCAGCAACGAAATGTAGTCATGAACCCGGGAGAGTGCATATAATATCAGTCAAATCCCGAGCAAAGCTGTGTTATAACATTTATGTTACACTTTGGTTAGGCTTACCTGGCGAAAAATCGAAGGCACTTCTGGTAGAATGGCAACCATTGTGAGTTGTGTCATTAGACGCTCTTCAGCACGATATCAGCCAACATTCTGTTAATACTTAGCTTCTCGACATTATTAAACTGCCGTCTCGAAGATGTAATCACCTAAAAACTTATTAAACTTCAGGCCTAAAAACGAAACCCACAAGCAAATGCGTATGTCACGTAACGGGTTTATTATACACTTCGTAATCTCATTAAAGGCAGACATGCCATATAAGGCAACTGTGGTATATAACCTTACAACTGTGGTGTATCAGTTATATATCACAGCTCAAGGCTTTGATGTTGCCCATGTTGTATTTGGTAACTACATTTCATTATTACTGCACACAGTAACACATACACACTATAGACAAAGTCTTATGTAGGTATAAAATCCAGATACAGTGGTAACATAATATTATGCTATTACTCAGAGTTAGTAATGCTTTTACACCAATATATATATTTCAATATTGCCAAGCACTAGTTATATCCTGCCATTATTTTGCACTAATGGTACATAGATGATTATCCACCCATATGCAATGTACAACAAGTTTATGAACAGCACAAAACTCAGCCATTCACACAATGCTAAGAAAATATCAACTAATGCAGTTGCTAGTACTACTGCTACTACACAATCAACATGGATATGTTTTCACACATAATTTGATGATTACTCCAGCTTGCTCCGAATAACCTTCTCCAGTTTGACAGTATCAGCTGCAAACTTGCGGATTCCTTCAGCCAATTTCTCAGTGGCCATTTGGTCCTCATTTAGCAGCCACCTGAATTGTATCTCATTGAGCGATACTTTCTTAATATCAAGTGTTTTAGCTACAACAAAATGAAAAGTTATTACTCAAACAACCTAGTACCATGATATGAAAACATCTTATAAACTTCTTAACTCAGTTAACCCTCTTACTGCCATAACTACGGTGGTTTTGATTAATAACTTACAGCAGCATTAATTGGATGATCAGCCGACACTTTTATTATATAGTAGGCAACGTACTTATCCTGAAAGCTTATGCTCCTACGAGGTTAGAAATTTTATTTAGCATGTTTCCACCAGAACTTTCAACTCATTTATAAGACAAGTTATAGCTAACTCTCTTTTACAAATCTGGTCATTATATAAACTTACTTTTGCTACATAAATGCACAAAATTATTGATTCACCTTTATCAGCATCCAAATGTTTAGTAACTGACTCAGTGGAATCTTTTAGCTTCTCCAGAAGGGCAGGGCTAAGCACACAAGTCAAGAATATTAAAACGATTACTATGAATATATACTTACGAGATAGTAAGATTATCGCAACCAGCCAATGCCAGAATTTGTCCTGTATTACGGAACGATGCTCCCATAACAATAGTTTTGTAGCCAAACTTCTTGTAATAATTGTATATCTTGGTCACTGATTGAACGCCTACAATACAATAGCATAATGATAATAACTACAAGCAAAATTTTAAGCTTACCAGGGTCTTCAGTTGGCTCAAAAGTTTTCTGGTCAGTATTCTTAACATACCAATCATAGATACGACCAACAAATGGAGAAATCAATGTTGCGCCTGCTTCAGCACATGAAACAGCCTATACATGTTGAACAATGTCTAAGCACAAATACTGCATAGCACAAAATAGTGGTGGAGAAGATACAATAAAACGCTTAGTACTGAACAAAAGCTGGGGGCGCCTTTGATCCACTCACGCACTATACTACAAAGCAGTTGTAACACACCCATTCAATTTGTATCCACTGGTGACTGTCTGTGAATTTGTCACAATTGCAATGTTTTCCCTTGCATTATACAGTATATTTATAATATTAGGTACTGTAAAAAGAATTAAAATTGACTACCAAGTACATGATGTTATGTTGTTTGCTCCATTATAATACAAGTAATAGTTATAACACATCCATGAGGTTTGTATCTGATTTATAAACATGATGCCCGAGGGCAGAGTGTTTATAAATCATAGCTTGCGTTTTATTGTATAGCTTGTGCTTGATTGCTGGTGTTGTGAGTATGGAATAAATGTTCTCGTGTTTTGTGCCATTAAGGTAGAAAGGGTTTGCCACGTAACCGTTGTGTCGTTGTACCCGGCTCGCTTGGATGGCTATATTGGCTCGAGTATTGGCCGGCTTCAGTATAAACATGCTGCCAGTGCTAGAAATAGCAGCTGGCCATTGGCCATTTTCCAACCATTTTCAATATTTGGCCGACTAAAATCCATTTTGGTAGGCCAAATTTACTGTACATTTTCAATGGGACGGCAATCAATAACCTACAAAATGTCCGATCTTCAAAAAAACAGCCGACCAATTTCTGACCCTTATTTCTACCACTGGGTGCTCCATTAATCGCTACTATAATAGGCTATGATAGTGGCGACACAAACGGCAAGAAAATCGCACCTACTCCACTTATGTGTATGCACATTAGCTATGTTAAATTGCATTGCTTCGCTCCTCATGCATGGACAGTGCAATTTAGCATTGTCCCATCCGAGTCCCTTCAAATGCAACAAGTTGATGTTCTACCATCTAAAAACCAGGCGATGTGTAAGTTAAACCACTGTTAATCAACTGCTATTCAGTGTATTGTAATAGTAATTAATGACATCACGAGTAAGTCATGTGAGCAAAGACTCATCACTAAGGAGCACATAGCAACGCATACAAATTTAATTCTTTTGTTTAAACCAGCTTTATACTCCTGTACTTTAGTGATAAAACTTTTTAGAAGTAGTACAAAGTTGTTTTAAGCCGAAATTCTTACTGTAACACTATAGGCTAGTCTTGTATTATAAGCTCGCAACCCGCACGGCACGCCCACTTTCAAAACTGAAGCGCTCTGTCTTGTTAGTAATGTACAGCTGTTCAAACGGCTTTTACTATGGAATGAATGACTAACACTGCATTACCTTGTTCTTATTCGGCAGTTACTCATGACGCGCTTCGTTACTAAGGCCCCGCCCATCAGTAATATCGATAGCAAGTGTCATACAAAAGTAGAAGGACTTATTTGATTGGTTATTCAGGCTTCATTTCACGTGAATAGTTTCTAATAGCCTGGGGGGCGGACACACACGCAAACAAACACACACACACGCATACCGACGTTTTCACGAAAACGATTTCAAGAAACCAGGCGCGCGCCAGCCTTCGGCCGGCGCGCGCCTGGTTTAAAAACAGTGTTACAGATACCGCTATATTAACTTGGCTATGGCTGTGGATAACTTGCAGAAAACAGTGCCTTGCCATTATAGAACATACTATCTGTGGCCTTGTTGCTCTGAGGGCTTGGCCTGGCTTTCATACGTAATTAATAGGCCAGACTAATTATACATAACTGTGTTATAACCATTTATAAACCAGTTTATAACACTGTGATAGCCTTTGATCTGCCCACGCACTATGATACAAAATACATTATAGCATTTCTACATGTATAGAAAGAATTCAGTGTTTCTTAGCTGTGTCACTCACCTGAGCAAAGCTAAAAAGCAAAGTCAGATTACAGTGGATGCCATTCTGACTCTCCAAAACCCTACAAACCACAATGAAAATTAACAATCACTCACATAAAATACATACAAATTAAATAAAAATGAAGCTAATAACATCTAAAAACTCAAGTGCCTATATAGAAGGTATGTGTTTCAAATAAAAAAGGCTAGTAATGGATTGCTATCCACCTTGTATTTAAGGTGGAATGTTTAACAATATAGAGCGAATTTAGGAATATTTGTAGATTAGCGCATCGACGTAAACCACATAAAATTTATTAAAAAATTTAAAATGAATCCCACAAAAGTAAACATGTATGTCACATAACAGGTTATTTATACATTTTGTAATCCCATTAATAGTAGACATACCAAATAAGGTAACTGTGGTATTTTCAGTTATACCACCCCAAGCACGTGATTGCCGTGGTATAACCTGTATTTCTATCCCACTGAAGCCATACTTCAAAGATTTTTACTGGAGTATATCTAACATATACCATGGGGTATATCTAGTATATACCCCAAGCCATAGAAATGTGTTGACACTAGTCCCTTTGATGTAGACCAAGCCTTAGAAAGGTGTAGATGCTTGGTCTATTGATGTTTGGATTCCATAGGAATGTGCCATAAACATAAAACTCGCAATGGCTGGTACTTAGGAATGGTGGCGCCTATTTCCTCCATTCTCGGTTTGTTGATTCTATATAGTAAGAACGTTGTGGGTCGGTAATAACTAAGCGATAGCTTTCATGGCGGCTTAGCTAGAGCGTTTGCGAGTTTGAGGGCAGTGCTACGTGTAAATAACTCACTCAGTGGTCGCGTTGCTGCGCTTCTTCTTGGCCTCGCAACTCACTATCGTGAGTCTTGATCTTAAAGAAGTTAGACTTGCAGGTAACCTTCAAAATCATTATCATCGATTTCTTCAAAATTAATACTACTTGATTTCCGCTTTGTCTGTAGCATACTACTTTGTTTCTCCAGCTTTCCGCAACAGTTATACTCTGTTAATCCTAGGCAATAGGGCGAATTCTCAGAACAACGTGTATAATCAGCCATTCAATAAAACAGTTATTATCGCATCACGTGGCAAAAGCCATATAAGTTAGTGGGCACATCAAAGAAAAGATGCTTTGTGGGATAGAAGCCAGTTAAACCCCACCTGCACTCGTAGGATATCCTAGATATTAACACGCGGCCTCGGCTCCGCCTCGGCCTTGTGTAATATCTAGGATATCCTACTCGTGGTGGGGTTTAACTAATACATAACCACAGCTCAAGGCTTTAATGTCAGATTGGAAATAGATAGGATATGTTCCAGCAGCAAATTGAAATTATCTGTGTAACTTTTGTAATGAGAGAATGTTCCGAGTAGGGAAACTAAATGATTGATAGATCAGTATTGATATCGTAATCGGTAATTTTCATAGCCAATATTATATCGGTTATTGGAAAAATCAGTTATTTTGCATCTCTAATGAATATAGTGGGAGGGTCTGGGAGGGAAGAGAAATATAGAGTAAAACCCTCATTACTATAGATAAGGAGAGGCTAGGTTAACAGGAGAATTAATACCATACCTGGACCCTTAAAGGCGTATCATACTTATTACCTTGATTTTCTTTCATGCAAGCGGGTACGTAGTAATGCAAACATTAAACTTTTTGAAGAGACTATTGACAACGCTAGCAGAATTACAGAAACAACCTTTGACTTAGCAGACATCCAGGTAATGATACACACCTTAAATGATATTAATAGACAAATACGGAACTTTACTGGAATACTCTAATAAAACATACATCAGATGGACCATCAATTATTTAGCCTTTACAATACTAAGCGTGCAAGGTATGTTTTCTCCATAAAACGAACTAAACTTTTGTAGTGCCAATGTTATTGTGTCATTAACGCCTAAGAGCCAGTGTGTGCATCTAGTTTAATATTTAATAATAACAAACCTGGCTGCTTCAATGCCTTCCCAAGTTGAACTAAGTTTGATAAGCACTCTTTCTTTGCTAATGCCTGCTTTTTCATAAAGTTCAATAAATCGACGTGCCTTAGCAATGGATTCTTCCTTATCAAATGACAACCTGAAATAGACATTATCACAATTACACATTTCATAAATTAAAAATCAATACAAAAAGCATTTATTCTTGCATCGTACAACCTGCAACTTAACCCAATTCAGGCTTTACATATGTTCTTTAAGTTTGCTCACATTGAATTTGAAGTACAAACAGGCCCTATTTGTGATTTGATCTGTAAACACCTGACATAATAGTAGATTTAAAAATTTTTTGTTTTGTATCATCTTTCTAGGAGGTTTGTTCTGTTGCAGTGACAAGAAATAGTTTTAGAATTAATTTAAATTTTAATAAATCTATGCAGGAAGTGATGGAAACAGCACACCGCATTTGTATGTATTCCTAAGACGATTAAAATTACATGCATTAATTTATATGACCATGATTATTTAAGAGACTTTAATTCTTTAATTTACAGAGTTGGAACAAACATATTTGTGCTCAGCATAAAGGGGTGATTCCAATGTGATATGCAAAAATATATAAGAACCACTTAAAATCTTGATAAAAGCATAAAACTAAGCAAGAGTTTAACACTGATTTTAAAATTCTTTATATTGCATAGTATTGTATATCGCTAGCTGTGCATTATGGATCATGTTTCACAAAAAGTGTATGAAAAAATTTTGAACTTTACAATGTAAGCAAAGAAAACATTATACCTCTGGCAAGTAACATTGTAACATTCCAATATACACACTTCAGTAGCATACAATCACATATATTAGCACCTTGCATCCACTTCAGTAGAAACACGCCCAGGTACTATCTTCAAAATCTCCACCCCAAAGTTTACATACTACATTTAAAACAATCATAAAGTATACTGCTATGATCTCAATACTAGCTTATAATTATGCATTGTTAGAAGAGTTAATTCTATAGCACTTATTGTAAGTTACTGAATAAAGTGCATGGTTGTGTACACTAAGCCATTTAGATGGCATGTAAAGCACCATGGGGGTCGGCATAACCCTTCATCTTGCTCCAACCCTGAAGAAATGCATTGGTTGTTTCCGCCAGCAGATCCTCCAGCTGAAGAACTGAGGAACCTGATGGATCAGCCTGGTAGCAAACAAATCCACCTCTGACGGACCAAATTACTTGTTGATTGTCTGGAAAGCAGATGGAGATAGCATCCAGACTGAGCGATCGCAAGAAGTTCTGGACTCTGTATTCGTGATCACTTTGCGGACTCCTTGGATGTGTTATGCTGACAGCACAATTTTCTGGTCCAGTGCCCACATCCAAAAATCTTTCACCAGGCTGGTTAGCTGGGAGGAAACTGTTCTCCCTTTGTTATTGGAATGCCACAGCTGTTGTGCTGTCCAGCTAGAGCAACACTAATGAGCCTGTCACATTCTTCATGAACGATTTCAGGGCTAATATAGCTACCAGAAGCATATGCATAGTCTTCTTTTCCTCCAACCAGGTATCCCCTGTGCAGGAATCCCTACATACTGCTCCCCAGCCCATCTGGGAGGCATTGGAGCAGATTGTCAGTTGTCTGTCCTGGTTGGCCATAGGCTTGCCATTCCAGGTGATGCTGCCACCAGGTCAGTTCCTCTGCTGCCTCCAGCAACAGGGAGATAGGGTTCTCGTAATTCTGATTCCCTTCCTCCAATGCTTTCTGGAAGTCGCACTGGAGGGAGCAATAGGGTGGGGGACTGATTGGGAAGCTGCATTGAGCTTTCCCAGGAACTGTGATAGACAACATGCTAAAATTGTCTGTGTCAACTTCAGCCTGCATGCCTCTCCTCTGCACAGATCTGTCTGAGTTTGGCTCAGGGAAGTGCTATCTGCATTCACTGAGAGTTCACTTTCATATCAGTTGAGTAGGAATCAGAACTGAAGTCCAGACACTTGAGAAGATGGAGAAGGGTCTGCGGGTGTTGTTGCACAAACTTGTCTCCACTAGGATCAGCATATCGTCAATATAGATGATTCTGACTTCCCAGGATCAAAGGAAAGTCATCACTGATTTCATCACCTTGGTGAAGATCCAGGGAGCACATGAGAGGCAAAATGAGAGGTAAGCAAACTAGTAATCCACTCCCTTCACAGAAAACCTCAGACAGTTCTGATAAGTGTGGTGAATTGAGACCGTAAAATAAGGTCCACCTTCATCATCTGTCTCCTGGCCTCAGTAGGTCACAGAGAGTTGACATGCCCTCCATCTTCAAGTGCTCTGTTGCTACCTGTACCCACCAGTTCAAGACTTCATATTTATGACCGGCCTGACCATTCTGTTTGAGCACCAGGAATAGATTCAAAAATGATCCACCAGGGCCTTGATAATAGCTCCTTTCATCAACAAGGAGTGCATTTCTTCCTTGATCAGAGCCGTTTGATCTTCTGGGAAGATCCGCACCGCTGGTCTCCATGGATGGGTAGTTAGGGAATTTGGAAACCTTCTACTGATTATATTCACCCTAGCATCGCTCGTCAACATCTACCAGGTGTCTACAAATAGAGCCAATCTGCCTGCCACTCAATGACTACCGTGTCCTTGGGTATATTGTAAAGTGGCTGTAATGTTTACCTCACTGCCAGAGACTGAGATTGATGTGCCTCTGGCCGGCATTGTGCTGTTGCTAGTGTTGTACCGATTGCCAGATTTTAGGAGTATACTGATATCCGATTATTTTACATTCCAGACAGCCGATATTTCCGATACCAATTATTACAAACATACAATAAAACTTACAAAAGTGTAAGATTCTGTCAAAATTAGCAAATCTATTGGTTCAGTTACAAGCACAAGGCTCTTGAATTATTTGATTTTAATAAACTGATATTGTAACCTTAAAATCTACCGATACCAATTGTCACAAAATTCCCCAATAATTTGCTGTTTCTGATTGTGATCCGATTAATCGGTACAACACTAGCTGTTGCAACTGTTAGAGACTGCTTTGTCTCCAGTTGGCTTACCTAAAGTTTATTGGCACATAGGGTTGACAATTTTAATAACATTAATTTGCAAACTTGGCTTCCTTGCCATCTACAAGAGCCAGAAGATTTTTATCATACTCCTCCAGTATCATATACGTATATAATCCAGAGGGCTCTATTATCCCCCATACGAGCTTTTACAAGATAACCAATAAAGCCTGTAATTAATACTTAAGTGGGGATAATCATCAATTAACATTTAATATACAAAATCATTAAGCAAGGAGTTAACAATTCAACAAAGATCTATACGGGCCAAGGACTAACCTCCAACATTCAATCAACATTAACGGAAGGTTAAACGGTGTTAACTAGCAGGTTACCTTCGGGGGCGGTGATCATATAAACACCGTAATATCAATGTCACGATAAAGTATCCGGATAGATGCACACACATGACCATAGTTTGAATATTAAGCGCACGCTCTTTCTCTTTAGTTATGAGCTGTCCTTACGGAAGCAGTAGCATTCGTTTTTGTTTTTTCTCCAGACCCTACCTCCCTCATCAACAGATACTCCATTAGCCAATTTCACAGGTTTGAAGACTTACAGGGTAAGTCATAGTTTACTGCTCATGCTACTTTCTTTCAAGTGGGTTGGCTAATGTGACAATGGGTAATACTGCATATAAGGTTTCTCATTTGTTTTTGGTTTGGAAGGTCATACGTTGTTAACCGATCTTCAAGGTCTCACGCTTTTAATGCACTGTGGAGACCAATGCACATGAGACTATTATATGACCTTGAGATACACCGTGCAGTATTGATAACCCGTTATTCCATCACTCCGTCAAGCTTATATCATTGCTTTGGGTTGCTGTTGCGTATAGTAACCGATACCTAGTTAATCTATAATAACCTTAAGGAAAGAGATACGAGTAGATCAATCGATTTTCTTATGTATAAATAAAGTACTACTTCACTCTTTTCTATGTGAATATTGGGCTGGCTTTCGTGTGAGGAGCATGAGGGGAGAAAGATTTCAGGAGATGCAATTTGCTCTGTGTGTGGAGCATTACATAATTAACATAATTATTATTTGTTTATATGATGTTGCAAATTCCTAAACAGCTTCTTAATTGTATGTCAAACAACATCATCATTAAGTACGGTAGTACTTAATAGTAGGGATTGGTAAGAAATTGTATGGTTTCCCAATTTTTTGCACTTCATAAAACAACCTTCCAATAATCTTTACCCGAAAAAACCGACTGGAATGCATTGCTAAGGCTGTAATGATGCTGTACCTTGGTTAAACGAAGCAACGAGTCGAATATTTCGACCTACAGCCAACTTTGAAAATTTAGAAATTCACCTGTATTTCGTCTGCCTGCCAGCCTGCCTGCCAGCCAGCCTGCCGTAAGACCCGGTTGCGCTAGGTGTAGGGCTCCAGAACTTTCACACAATAAAGGTAATAGCGGCGGATTTACGAAAATGTTGTTCCGAAGACGATTTACCCACTGCGCCATGGCGATTCCTTTTATCCTTCATTCCCTTCCTTGTTCTTCTATATACCTAGCAAGGTGTGAATCTCACCTTCGAAGGTGACGATAGCCTGTTACGGCTTCTGCTTATTACGTCATAATTAGTTACAGTTGTACCATGGCACGATGTTCGTGAACTTCGAGATTATAGCCTTGGACAAATAGCTTTTGCTGTTTTTCGAGCGTTATTTGCTATCACACAGCTGCTTTGCCATGTAAGCGCGTTGTTAACAAGCGCCTGAAAACAAGCATAATTATTACGTAAGCGCCTGTAACATTTGTGTGCCTGCTGAAAGATTATTATGAATGCTTAGCATGTATAAAAAGCAAACAAACTAGAATGATAAAAAAATTAAAAAAATTAAAAGGTAAGTAGGGATTGAATTCAATAGTGCTACAAAAAGTAAGGAAACAAGGAATAAGATTTTGGGACGAGAGAACATTCTGGCATGAGATAATTTATAAAAGTTTAATCCCTACTTTTGGCTCACTTCAGCAGGTTTGCCAAAAGTAGGGATTACACTTTTATAAATTATCTCATGCCAGAATGTTCTCTCGTCCCAAAATCTTATTCCTTGTTTCCTTACTTTTTGTAGCACTATTGAATTCAATCCCTACTTACCTTTTAAATTTTAAATTTTTTTTATCATTCTAGTATAAACCTTTGACATCAAGTTAAACTTACAAGCTTGTCGATAGCAGCAGTCACTTGGTCATCCAAACTACAAGTAAAGAAATACATCAATTACGATTTGAGCACAGGCATCTCTTATTACTTATTATCTGTATTTAATGGTATGAAGTTATAATTGTTATGTTTTGTAGTGTCTCTTATGAAGATATATTGGCTGTAAAAAGGACGTGCATGGCCAAAGATCATCAATAGTGGCTTACAGTGGTGGTTGACATCTGCATGCAGGCTTTATTTGGTCGAAAAAACTACACTAGGTGAATGCACGGCATTGTTGGGTGAGCCTACTAGTGTCATGACAAAATAATTTTTGCAACTACTGTGCAGCCAGAAAGTTTCGAACATGAAAACTTTCAAAAATCAGCTTCACCTATGCATTTCAAAGGTAACATTTTTGAAAATGACTGACTATGCAGGTTGGTAAAGACTAAATGCACCCAACATTTCAAAATTTTTATTTTTAAAAGTCATGGGGATTTTTGAAATTTTCAAAAATTATTTCCATTGAAAATATACGGTCAAGTATATTGCAATAAACGGTAACGTATATGTAGTGATACTGTGCAATAAATTAAGGTATTACAGTGCACTGTACATCCATCCATACATACGTACGTACATATATACAGCACAGCCATACAAGGAATACTACAGGAGCTGAATCCCTTAAATGGCCATTTAAGGAGTGCCATATATTAGAACATAATGTGGCAAACATGGTAAAAATAATGAATCTTTCAATTCAATACCCCGTCATGCTACCAATGTAGCTACAGCTGTTTAAAATTGCCTTCTACAGTAAAACGATCTGCTAATAATTTATAGTCATACGTTAGTCCATGGAAATTTTGTGCTATATGGTGGCTTATTCATACCCGTGCTAGGCCTCTTGCATGCTTAACTGTAATATTTCACATACACAAGTTAAAGAAGCTTAATAACAAGAGATAGATAAGACAATGAAATGTGAGTTCATGATAAATACAAGGGGAAAATTATGGTACAGCTCAATTTAGTGTTGACAAGGCATGCGTGTGGCATGTACTTGACACGACACGTATTTTATTTTGCACGTGTGCAGGCATGCGTGCGTTCACAAGATCGATGACGTAGAAACTCTTGTGCAGAGTACTCATATACGCACTAGACGTGTGGCAGAAGCACGCGTGCATGTCAGGTACGTGCCCGCCAAATCTGATTTGCGTGCACCTTGGCGTGTATACGAATTGTAAGCTGAGCATAACGGTATAAACTCTATGAACATGTTCTTGACCTAAGGCGTGATTCCCATCGAGACACAAGATGCAAAAACGCTGCTAAACAATTTCTTACTGTAAAGCTAAAGCCTATACATTATATTTGGGGGTGTGTCTTTTACTGATTATCATCGGTAATTCTCAGATAAATTCCAATGCAACAAATTAATCCCGATATCCTAAATGTGCTGTATATAGCTAACTGACAACATGAACACATTAGTAGCTATCGCTATATATACAGTTTAGTTACTTTTCAAAGTTGCAGATAGTTTTTGCACTGTACAATACTCAATCTTGTCCACTCATGACACGAAGATATCCTAGCATATTCGGTATAAACATGCCCCTTCATTAGGACTTTCGAGCGATACTCATTACAACAGATAAAGAAGCCGATCAGCTGCAAAACAGTTGCATTTCGTTGTCTACAGCTACTGTACCTGCAGTTACACCACACGTGTAGTGTGGTGTGAGCTCGTGACGTGCATTTCTTGTGTGCCGCGTGTGTTCACTGGCCCGCATGCGCACGCCAAAATTGTGTGCAACAGTGCGTACACACGCCAGTTTTTGAAGTTTTACATGTGTTAAACATGCAAGCACATGCATGTATAAACTTTAAATTGAGCTGTTCCGAATATTCTAATACTTCTGTTAACAGCTTAATGTATTTCATGGACTGGAGTCATGGGTGTGGGCAATATGAACCATAGGTCAGTGAAAATTACCTGTAACCTGAAGTAAGTCTCTTATGTCACGAAGGGTAGATTTATGGAGCAATGATTACATGAGTGCTAAGTGATTGTGCTCTCGATCTTGGTTTCACCTTGGACCCAGGCCTATACATGTACTTCACAGATTATTGTAAGAGAGGTTTTGACTACTTTCATAGCTCTTGATTATGAATTCTATAACCACACACCCTATGCAATATTTTCGCATGAAAGGTATTTAATTCTGGCCAAATCACATGTCACAGATAGCAATTTTATACTGTATATGTGAACACCCTACAATTCTGTTAGCAAAATGTGACTGCCTGCGGGTATTTGGTCGATTCTAGTAGTCACATCCAGGCTATAAATTATCTTTAACATATATAAAGACGATAAATATTGGTATACGATATTGCGATATCAAAAAATACCCACGATACGATATATAGTCTGATCATTAAGCGCTTCTCCAATCATTATTTGTAATAACACATACATCTATGTTGGTAGTGCAGCTGTTTATTATATTTGTCATTAGCAAATCTAAAGAAGGTACTATTCTTTACCAAGGTTTATGGAAAATGAAAGTGAATTACATGAGTTCATAACATGTTGGCTAATCTTTACTGACTTATCAAATTTTGGGTTTAAATTAACCACAAGCACCCATATATATATATAGCATAATTATAGAGTTAACAAAATGTCACAAGTAACAAGGCTATCTTTTATGCTAAGAAAATCTATGTGGATGATTTAGTGAATGCTATGTATATATAACATTACCTGCC
The DNA here is from genome assembly GCA_963930835.1 of Spongia lamella. Classification (NCBI taxonomy): domain Eukaryota; kingdom Metazoa; phylum Porifera; class Demospongiae; order Dictyoceratida; family Spongiidae; genus Spongia; species Spongia lamella. The sequence goes on along the minus strand of OZ005750.1, from coordinate 5,376,062 downwards.
ACCGGCATCCTTAGCAAACTTTATAGCATCATCTACCAAATTCTGATACTCGGGCATCTGAGCAGCTGTACACAGCAAAGATGGGTTGGTAGTAGCATCCGTTGGCTCGTATTGATCAATGGCTGTTTAAAATATAATAATACTGATATTGACATCACACAATGCACACTTACCTCTGATATCTCCAGTATCTGCCACTACTGTGGTAAATTTTTTCAATTGCTCCAAAGCGCTTTCCGCCATCTTGTACACTATCACAATCAAGATCACAATATTATGCAGCAGTAGATCATTGTGTAACTACTATTATAAAGTAAACGATGTATTCTCATTTAATGTGATGTACAATATGTACATTCAAGCGTTAATCATAACACAACCTTTTACCTTTTCAATGTGCGAAAATTAATTCAACAAAGTTGAACAAACTTATAGCATAACCTTAGCTTACTACATGCATAAGCCTATTGATACAGTTACAGTACATATAATAAGTTCACTTGCCTCGAAAAGAAGATGCTTAACAACCTAATGACCAACAGGAAACGCTTGATTGCGGATTACAAGAATGTTGCATTAATTATTATAAAGCGTGCATAACTTTTGAGACCGACCTATAGCGCCACAGCAAATTATTATGATAATGCCTACATGAATACCCTGTTTTGTCACCATGGACTACGCCATATATAGATCTATTATACTAAGTCTATTGTGCTCTTTACATATACAGTTACGGCAACCTTTAAGGCGAATCAAATTTAAGGCGCGCTAATTTTGGCGGTCCTTTACTACGCGCATACCCCAATTTGATTGCGGGAAGTGTTTCCATGTGTACGTTTTCTGGGTTTGTCGTCGGTGGCAGTTTAGCTGTGACTTGAGCTATTCACCAGCTATATACGCCTTTATAAATAGGTAGGACAGAAGCTGTGTTTGACACTTACTTACCATTTAGTTTCATTGTAGCTTGCTGTGCATGGTGCGGTCAACATTTGTTCAGCCAAAGAACTATGCAACAGCAGCAGCAACCATTCTTCAAAATGTCGAATAATTCACATTATTTTTCCCTCGAAAGATTTAATTCTCACTTTGGGCACGAGCCGAAATCTTCAGCCCCTAAACAAGTTGCACAGAATTTTTTCAAGCAACCTACAGCTAAAGTGAAAGGTATTTCAGAGTGCTGTATAACGAAATTCATGCTGTAAATTAATTGTGTGATAAAACAGAAATTGACATTGAAGTAGCAAAAAATGAGCAACACTCAGTACTGGAAATAACTGGAACAGAGAAGATGTCAGGACTTTATTCACGTATTCATCAAGAGGCTGAAAAACTTCAAAAATGGAAAGTAGCTGTTGTATCAGAGCTAAAACAGAAAGTAAGCAATCATATCAACTGTATGGATGATTATACAGAGTATTGTACAAAAATACACTATGAACTCTTGTGGTGCTGTCCCCTTTCATAGGAAGTAATGTCACAGTATTGGCTCTAAAGATTCTGTAGCTAATATGTGACTGAGCAAATCCCAGTCTTTATAGTATTTTGATAAATGTAATTTCAGTGTAATATAGCTTACCTTGTAAAAATGGCTCAAAATTTTTTGAGTTTTTCTAGGTCAGCGGTGTAGTTAGAGAGTGAGTAGCTAGGCTGGAAGGAGGTGTCAAATAACAAATTACGTACCATGATAGTCTTTCATGTGTTTTTAGGATCAACAATTGGAGGAAGCTAATACCAACAATGAACTATTAAGAAAATCACTGGTTGATCTACAGGTAAAAAAGATTACTAATATTAATGGTAGCTAAATAGTAATATTATGGTTGAAGTTTAACCTTTGTAGGGTTGGGCGATAACCAAAATTCCATGTCATGATATATCATTAGAGTAATTATCACGATAACCGATATTATCACGATATCATTTTAGCTAGCAGCACAGTATAACAAGCACTAAAATTGTAAACATAGGATGAAATATTTACTGGTGTTATAAAATTTGTTTTTGAGCAACACGATAATCATGGTATTGACGATATTACGATACTGAAAATTTCTCTTCGATATTGATTATCATGACACTTTAAATAATAGTTAGACATCAAACCACAGGGGTCTATGGAATTTAGAAACCCGAAGGCCCTGGGTTGTGGCAACCGAGCGAAGCGAGGGCACTATTAAGGGCCTGAGGGTTTCTAAATTACGTAAACCCCGTTGTGGTTTGACGTCTAACTTATTTAGACTCTAGCGATACTCACCTTGAAAACTGTTTCAATTTTCATGCTGACTAACTTTGCATTCGTTGTAGTTTTCTGCCTGGCTGAAAACGGATAGCCATTCTGAATTGAAATAAAAATTGCGCTTGTGCTCCTTCACGACTAGCTGCTTCTATTTATTTTGAACGAGCATGTATCCATTTTATTATCGATACACACCACTTGGCAGCCACCCAGTTCGCCCTAACTCACGGTTAGAGGAGGTATACAATTGAATATAATGCTAATAAGTTACGTAAGTAATACAAATTACAGAGATTTTAGTATGATGCTTTTCACCACCCTAGAGCAAGGGGTCTAAGTGGCATAACTAGGGGTCTAAGTTATTTAGACCCCTAACTATTGGCCTGAGAATTCCTACAGCTAGAGTCTAATATCACGATATACGATAATATTGTAATATTGCCCAATTTGAACCTTCTTTTAATTAAAATCGACCAAGGGTTCAAAGCTTTAGTGTTACATACGTAAATTGCTCATCAGAATGTTCACAACTAGTAACAAGTTGATGTATTGCCATCTAAAAACCAGGTGCTGCCTTTTACTATAAAAGGAATGGCAAATACAGCATTACCTTACTCTTCTCATGCAGAAATTCACGACACATTTTGTTACTAGGGCCAGGTCCATCAATAATATCAATGGTAAGTGTCAAAAAGAAACTGAAAAGCAGTAGGACTTGTTTGATTGGTTATTCAGGCTTTATTTCATGTGAATGATTTTTCATAGTCTGGGGGTGGACACACAAATACGCATGCTGACTTTCTGGACTAAAGCAATTTTGCACGTAGCATGCCTGGTTTAAAAACAGTCAAGATTTAATTCATTCCAAGTGCGTGAGTATAAAGTGGACTCCATGTAGAAAATGGATAGTTGATAGCCTAAAATTTCAAGGGTATAGATTTTTGAATACCTACCCTTGGAATTTTTGTTCTGCATTGGTATACTTTGCAATCCACGAAATATTCCACTTACCCTAAAAATTTATACCATATGATACACTAGCTATCTTATAGACCATTTTGTAAGTAAGTGCCCCACCAAACTAACTTTGTGAGCATGTAAAACAGTATGGCTAATACTACGTATATCATTATGCCAGACTAACTGTATAACTTCACAATTAAAAGTGAACATACAAGAAAAGTTATGAAGTAGGACCAATTTCTACAGGAAACAAGATAGAAATTATCACTTGCCACACTTGACAATACTGTAATGGATAAGCATCTACGTAACTGGCCGTAGGTCGCTGATTAGATTTAATCCCTACTCTGTGGCTTAGGTTTTCCTGCCCCAAAGTAGGGATTAAATCTTATAGATTCTACTAGCATTTATATCTGTACCTATGACCAATAACCATTAGATAGAGTAGTCATGCAGTGCTGGCTAGTGATTTCTGTCTTTTATTGCAGAGATGGATTCCTATTGTGTACATAAAGGCGTGAATACTGTACCTGTTTATTTTACAAAAGAAATAAAAATAAGTGAATTTTGGAAAAAATCAACCATGTACGTAACTACACCCTTAGTAGTATTTACAGAAATACTGAATAAAGCATGCTGCCACCTGTAACCTATTCACTTTGTTTTAGTGGCAATGAGCCTTCACATAAGTAACTATACCACCCTAGTTCGATCTCAACTCATCTACTGTACTCAGCTATGGCGACCTTACATGTTAAAAGATAATCTTAATATTGAACGAATCCAGCACCGTGCTACAAGGTCACGTCAGTACATCTTGAATGATGATAGCACTAATCAAGACTCACGATAGTGAGTCGCGAGGCCAAGAAGAAGCAGCAGTACGCGACGACAGAGTGAGTTGTTTACATGTAGTACCGCACTCAAATACACAAACGCTCTAGCTAAGCCGACATGAAAGCTATCTCTTAGTTATCACGGACCTAGTACATTCTTACTATATAGAATCAATATACCGACAATGAAGGAAACCAGCCCCACCATTCCTGAGTAACAGCTATTGCGAGTTTTATGGTGCTCGTTTGTGCGACCACGCCCATTGAACCATCCTTTCCCGCCCGATTTGCTCGTTTTCTTGAGATAATGTATCTTCATGTAATAAAGAATCAGTAACCCAAAGTTCATCAAAATGGGTTCAGCCAGTTGTTACAGCCTTATAAAATCCTCCTTTCATTAAAAAATTTTACGCGGCAGTCGTTTTTTCTTCTTTTTCATCGCACACTTTACAAGGGCTTCCTTTGGAACCTCAGTCCGCTTATAGCTACTTCATATAAAAATAAACACAGAGTATTTTACAAAAAACAGCATGCATGCATATGTTTATCATTATAGTTCCTTCCACTCTCCTGCCATATCATCTACCTACGTATAAAATGAAAAAAATATTAGTGTAGATACATTATCAGTATATTTTACTTACCTACAGTCATACTCTGGTATAAAGTCAGTATAAAATTTCTAGTCAGGACCTAGCTAACAGTCTTTTATGTATGTAGCTATGCTACTTACGTGCAAAAAGCAGTGATATGCTAAACAAAAACAGCCTGGCTGTAAAAAAAGTGCAAGGCCAATAAAAAGCAGCATTGCAAATGGTCACAAGCAACCAAAAACTTTGATATCAGGTAAGGCCAAGAAGTTATAACCCTTTATTAAGAATATTTTTCTTGAATGATATGCAATAGTTTACAAGGCATCTTCACAACTATGATTGACTTTGTCACTTGGCCACCTTTTTTGTACCATCATTATTTGTAAAGGTGGCCAAGTGACAAAGAGTTGTGAAGATGCCCTGTAAACTATTGTATATCATTCAAGAAAAATATTCTTAATAAAAGATAATAACTTCTTGTAGAGCTGTGCGATAATCACGATTAATCACATAGCCTGTATAAATTGTGCCGTTAGTTGCCGTGCAATTATTCTCTAATTGCACAGTTACTGCATAGCAACTGTCAGTAATTGCACAGTAAAGTAGCCAGTCAAATTTCACAATTCGGGAAGCCATTTAAGTGCAACAAACAATGACATAATAAGCAGCGAATGAAATCGCGTAGCACTGGAGATTCATAGAAACCGACTTGTATGGCAACCAAGTAACGGCTACGCGGCTGTGGAGTAGTACTCATTAATCTCTACAAGAATTTCTCAATCCTAACCTTTTAGAATGAATCTCAACTCAATTCTGAACGCGCAGCTACTAAAATAAGCGATACGGAATGAACAAGATTTTCGAGCGTGCCCCAGATAGAAATAAGCGGCGTGCCTGAGGTTAGAGTGGGAGTGCAAGTGTCGTGCAATGCGATTAAAAGGCAACCACACACATTTTCGTGCAATTCGAGAATAATTGTACACGTAACAGTCAAATTGCACTCGGCTTCGCCTCGTGCAATTACTTGACTGTTACTGGTACAATTATTCTCGAATTGCACTCAAATGTGTGTGATTACCTATACAAATCGATTATCGTGATAAATTGTTTCTCCATTATCGTGATAATGCAATTTTTATTATTGTGATAATGGTAAATTTCTGGACACTTCCGTATATTATACAAAATATACAAGAGTGCTAGTCAGCTAGTCAGATAATTTTAATCAGATACATATTTGTTAATTTTGATCACATACGTACGTAGACTTAATATACGTAAGTTTTCACTTTATGCACTTCATGCAACAATACATGTAATTATCGTGATAATCGTGATGATGTATTGAATTATTGTGATATAAGAATTTTCATTATCGCACAGGCCTAACTTCTTGTCCTTACCTTGATATCAAAGTTTTTGGTTGCTTAATTAATTGTGACCATTTGCAATGCTGCTTCTTATTGACCTCACACGTTTTTTACAGCCAGGCTGTTTTTGTTTAGCATTACTTGTACAACTACAACTCTTACCTCTGATGTACTTTTTTGAAATCCAAGACATGGTATTTGCAATTACATCTCTTAAGTCTCCTACAAAAACTTTAACATTAACAATTATATCACTTGTAGTCAAAGCCATACAAGATCAGCATCCTTTAACATCTCCCCACTCCACCCTCCTCCCATCCAAACCACCCCTTTACTATGCTGGCCTAAAATTAGTGTCCACCCAAAAATCATCTGGGAAGCCCTGAAATCCACCCACCACCATTCACAAGGTTTAGCTTTATGGCGCAAGTGTATATAACTTACAACTAACAACTACAAAGATAACTAAATATGTATCAGCTAAGTCAAAGGTCTGTGAGCATCAGGCACCCACAGCCTAAACAATAACAATAATTATCATTAAGTATGGTAGTACTTAAACTCTATTGGTACGATACTAACAATGCTATAACTCCATTCAAACTACCAAAATGTTACTAACTCAGTCCGCTTTCAAATTTTGAAAAATCTCTTTTTTTGAAATTTTTAAAATTTGAAAGCAGACTGAGTTAGTAACATTTTGGTAGTTTGAATGGAGTTATAGCATTGTTAGTATCGTACCAATAGAGTTTAAGTATCGTACCAATAGAGTTTAAGTACTACCATACTTAATGATAATTATTGTTATTGTTTAGGCTGTGGTTGCCTGATGCTCACAGACCTTTGGCTTAGCCGATACATATTTAGTTATCTTTGTAGTTGTTAGTTGTGAGTTATATACACTTGCGCCATAAAGCTAAACCTTGTGATGGTGGTGGGTGGATTTCAGGGCTTCCCAGATGATTTTTGGGTGGACACTAATTTTAGGCCAGCATACCTATAGTGAAGGGGTGGTTTGGATGGGAGGAGGGTGGAGTGGGGGAGTGGTGGGAGGTGGCAAAAAATCACTGATCTGTTTAGAGTCAGTAGATAAGGCCCCCCCCCCAAAGTAATTACAGTATGCCTATGCTACACAAGGCCAAGGAGGGCTGCTGTGAATACAATGAACTCCATGGTCTTGAAATCCCTTGCTTGTATAGTAATGAGAGAAATAGTTCCTAATCACCTAGCTGGTACTCTCTATCAGCACCATTCTCTTAATTGTGGACATGACAGGGTTGGCAAAATGCCCTTCAGAGAAGCAGACCAGTTCACATTAAGATGCTGTGTATTAATGTGTAGTTCTTGAATGTAGCTACATATTAGCTTGTGGATTTCAGTTTCAGTGTGTACAAGATTTCATTTCGTAACTATGCAAACATGCATGAACAATAAATTGTATTCGGTTGCTTATTAGGAAACCATAGGACTTTGCAGGCTCATGTAGATGCTATTACTCTCCCGAATAATACTGTAGAGAGGGTAAGTTTCAATGGGTGATGTTTCATGAAAGTTTCCCTGCCAAACATGTTTTCCCACAGAAACACTGAACAGGAGGAACTAGAATGTGGTAGGGAAAATGATAATCCACATAATCCATATGCTGTGGGTGTGTTCAATCAAAGATAGATTGTGGGATGCGTCCCTTGTAATATATCCAGAGTAATATGGCACTATATTTGTGATAGCCACGTACACAGCTATCTATTGTCAACGAGGAACGGGACAAACTTATAGCCAGCTGCAGTTGCTATGTACACATGTTATTGTCGGGCGCGATAACAGAAGTATTAATACAAGTGCCTAAGGTTATTTTGCTATAAGCGCCTATGGAATTTATTCTAGTGGACAGTGAAAGTTTTACAGTGAATATGTTTGGTAAGCCTTAACTGCAAAACTTTTGCCCATGCATCCTATACAGTACGTACTCCTTGATATTTTGCTACTCTAGTTGCATTACGTAGTTTACACCTTAATCATAGCATAGTACATAAGAATCGCTAGGCTATATATACAATGAATAAAGTAGGTAGGTATAGTTAGAACAATTTACCTATTAAAATACTAATACCATACGTATCTTAGACTATTGTATAAAGTTGAAAAGCTGTTTTCCATCCGTCTGTCCATCTCCATTAGCATTTTTCCTCATCTCACTGATAACTCAGTCATCTCTGCATCAACCAATGCCGAACCTACTCAAAGTAAAAGCTACATATGTCCACTGGTATCAGGAAGTTAGAGCTGTAGTTCTTTGACACGAATGTGCGATAGACGCCTATGTTGAACAATAGCCATCACTCAGAAATCCAGTGCATAGATGGTGGACACAGTCAGCTGTGGCTTCTTAGCTTTGTGGTTGAGGATGGAGTCACTATATGTTTTTTGTTTTAAAGTCCTTAAACTAGGAGACGGCCGGGATTACACTTAGGAATGTAGTGAACTCCTCTCTCTCTCTCTCTCTCTCTCTCTCTCTCTCTCTCTCTCTCTCTCTCTCTCTCTCTCTCTCTCTCTCTCTCTCTCTCTCTCTCTCTCTCTCTCTCTCTCTCTCCTCTCTCTCTCTCTCTCTCTCATCTCTCTCTCTCTCTCTCTCTCTCTCTCTCTCTCTCTCTCGATACGTTATCTTTTAGCTCTTTTCCTTAGGTACCCACCTCTATCTTAGTCGTAACTAACTTCCGTCCACCTGGGCCCGTGTAAGCAGACATACATCCTTATAATATAATACGTAACAGCCATTTTGTTTTGATTTTTGCACATAAAGAGTAGTTACGGGAGCTACGACCATCAGATTGCAGATTTCCAATCAGTGCACAAAGGCGAATCTTATCGTGCAGATTTTGTTTCAATCGGGTGTGTTTCTATTTTCAAGTAAAATCCAATTATAAGTTCCTCACACGCAAACCATCGAGTGTGTAACTTCGAAACTCTACAAGGGTTCATAAAATAACCCAATACAAACATGAAGGGCATTATTTTAGTCATTCCTGCACTGGGCTGTTCCCATGTTTTGTCACTAAACCAACACAAACTTTCAGAGACTATAGACAAAACATTATTGTACAAAGTAGGGATGCAACAATATTACAATATATTGGCAATATATTGCAATATCTATTGCTGCAATACAATACGTACAATACACCTGATAAAAATATCGATATATTGCAATATATTGCAACATTTATTGCCTTCCAAAGTTGTAGGTATCCGATTATTACACTACAAAAATGACCGGACCTCTTGTAACCATAAATATACAGTACAATTTCTTGCTATTTTACATGTTTCTATTTAGCCTTTACTGCTAAAAGCAAGTTTTATAGACATGATGTGTTCTTTTTTCAAATTTAATCATATATTGCAATACGGCAATATATTGCAATACACTCAAAGGCGATACGTAATATGGCAATGACCCATATTGTTGCATCCCTAGTACAAAATAAGGTAGTTTTCAACTCAGCTGATAAAGGAGTTCTAACAAAATCCGCTAATTTCAAAACACAACAAATGTATTTTAATAAACGGAATTCCGTATTACAAGCGTTGCTATTGCAGATACTCGTGCTTGGTTGGCTACCTGCAGCAATTGATAAAGAAAGCCTCCACACTCTCATCGAACTAAATTCATATTCCAGCAGCCCAAACTATCACAAATATTAGCACTTGGATTATGGATGGATATACTCTAATAGAACAGTCAATTATGCAGAATTTTATATATGTATTTGCATTAAAACAAGGGCAAAGGAACAGGGTGGCCACAAGGGTCAGGGCTCCTAACTTTCAGGAGGCAATGGTAAATAAATTACTAAGTCTTGCAAGCCTGTCAAATACTAGACACAAGCACCTGCAATGTGAAGCCAACTTATGCTACATTGCTTCGCACAATGATAATGTTTGTTATTGATGAAGCCTCAATGATACCTGTACATGCCCTACATGCCATTGACAGGCTACTGAGAGAATTGACGGACAAAGATATTCCATTTGGTGGGAAAATTTTCTCTTAGGTGGTGATTTTCGTCAAGTTCTACCTGTAACCCCACACGGTTCACGGACCACAATTGTTGAAAATTGTTTGAAAAGATCTCCACTGTGGAAACATTTTAAAATCATCAAACTCACACAGAACATGCGTGTTTACAAGGACCAGAAAGAGTTTTCTGAGTGGGTATTAAAACTGGGAAAATGGAAAACTGAAATGCAAAGATGAGCATGTTGAATATTCAATAGAGGTTCCTTACTCATGTGTAGTGACTGATCACTTAGTCGACAGAGTGTTTAATGAAATTTTGGTTGTAACATCAACAGTAATCTTAACACCCAGAAATGACGCATCACTACTTTTGAACATGCAAGTGACAGATGTAGAGATAGAGAATGTAGAGATAGAGACAGTAAATTACCAGGTGTACAACATGTTTATTACAGTACAGATAGAGTTGTGACAGATGATGAGGAAGAGGGACAAAATTATCCACAAGAATTTTTACATACTTTAACACCATGTGGAATGCCAGAACATCGGCTATGTTTAAAAGTTGGTGCTATCATAATGCTTCAACGTAATCTGGATATACAGAGTGGATTGTGCAATGGTACCAGATTAGTAGTAATGAACATGCATGACCATCTCATTGATGCTGTACCAATTTCCAATACCATACAGCATGTGTTAATACCACGGATCAAATTAGCTCCATCCAATGTTAACTTACCATTTGTATTGGAGCATCGTCAGTTTCCAATTAGATTGGCATACTCCATGACAATCAACAAGTCTCAAGGGCAAACATTTAATAGAGTAGGCATACATCTTCCATCACCAGTATTTAGTCATGGACAACTCTATGTTGCATTTTCAAGAGCAAAATCATTCAAAGACATCTTAGGGGATAGTGATTGTGTTATGTATACATAAGTATGAGCTACACTGGCTTCAAACTTCTATTTATGCTGCACTTGGCCATAATGTATCATTACATCCGTGCATTTTGCACGGGTCCCACTAGTATAATAATATAACATGCGAATCATGATAAGAATAGCCTCTAAACTCTGGTACAATTCTAATGGCTTGCCTCTGAACTTTTTCAATAAATATGTATCCAAGCTGATGTGGATTCCATACTACTGATGCATATATGGTCTAAATGTGGACAAATTAATGTAGTATACAGTGCTCAAAACATAGTTTGATCTAGATAATTATATGATCTTTTTATGATACCAAGAAGATTGTTAGCTTTACAAACTATGGTACATCTCAACATCTCAACTCAAACCAGACATTCGTATAGTGTAACTAACGATATTTCCATGACTCTCGGTGAGACTTGCGCTCATCTCACGTGTTTGTTGCGTGCACACAGGAATAACGTAACAAACATTGTACACTGCAAGAGCATCTCATCATGATTAGGGCCTTTTCCGTTTATATTGATGTTATATAGTCTATTAAGTTGGTTTTAAATGTTTTGAATGCATATTTATGCTAGTTATAGACATACTGGATCGATAGTAATGGTGGGCATGTCCCTATAAACAAGGCTAATCGTGATAACCTGCCTAGAAAGACTAAGCTACTATTGTATTAGACATTAATTTTATATTAAAGGTGTTTATATTATCAACAAAGCGTAGGGTGATGGTTATGAAGGTGGGTGTGGCATATTGATCAATGGATTACTGCAAAATAACAGAGAATTCAGCTTGAAACAAACCGGTGAAATGCTGCACATTAGGGATGGGCGATAACAAAAATTCCATGTCAATGAGAGTAATTATCGTGATAATCAATATTATCATGATATCATATTTAGTAGTACGGTAAAACAAACACTAAAATTGTGAACATACTGATAGAATGAATTTTTTTTACTGGTGTTATAAAATTTATATGTTTTTGAGCAATAAATCTTACGATAATCATGGTATTGACAATAAATATTGTGCTGCTGATATTACGATACTGAAAAATTCTCTTCAATATTGATTATTGTGACACTTTAATATCACGATATACAATTATATCGTAATATTGCCCAACTCTACTGTGCATATTATTATAGGCATAGTTATGTAATGAAATTGATGAGCTATTCGTTTTAATCTCGGATAGCATGCGTGTAAATTTTACTCGACATTGATACATGCAAGGATACATGTAGCGTACTTGCTCACGAGTGCCAATTTGCTCGTATCAAGGCTCGTATGGTGTACATGTCGTGAGACGCTCTTCGTGAAGATTACTTAGTCAAGCACTTGCAGCTCGCGCGCAAGTACTAGCTGTGCACTTGAGGCTGACACGTGTGAGATACTTGTGAGTTTCGAAAATCACACGCATATGAATGTCAAGTATGAGTTGAGCTGTACCATATGTATTTATCAAATTTTAGACATTACACCAAGATCATGCTCTTCTTGTACCCTTGTATATAATCAGTGTCATCACCAATCTTCATAGTATAGCTACATAATACATGAAAATTACCAATGGACATTACATGGCATTCACATTAAAAGACATCTGCCACTTGTCACACCAATCAACAAGGTTTTCTAGGTCCTGTTGCAAAAGAAGGTGACTCGAGGAGTTTTAATTGGATGGTACAGTTTAGTATCAACTGCAAACATAAATAACATGCTTGATACCACTTCTGGCAGATCATTAACAAAACCAAGAAAGAGAATTGGTCCCAAGACGCTACCCTGTGAACACTGCTGGTAGTACTTGTCCAACTAGAATTTGTCCAAATGATATGGATAACATTCTAATTAACAGATTAAGCCATTTACTATCACTTTTGAGTAATAATTATATATACGCATGCACATACACACACTTGGTTAGTCATGCCATTGCCCAGAGAATCATCACATGATCATTGCAACTCATGTCTGATATCCACTGTATCATGAATGCTTAAAACTGGTCAAGTCACCCCCTTCATGCCTTCATCACTATCAAGTACGTAGGTGAGGAGACTAGGCATGGTTGTAGGAGAGTATCGACATAGGAATGAGAGACTGTAGACGATGTATATAAGTGCAGGAGACCAAGTACGTAGGCTAGAAGACTATTGTGGAATAATCGACTTATGATCTAGCTACCATGCATAGTGTGCAGTTAACTACACCTGCACAATAGGATAGGTACATCAGCTAGTATGTATATACATATAGCTTAAGTCGTTTTCTTATACTACATACATGTACAAAGCATATAGATTATATAACTACTTTGCTCTGCTATAGATAATAAATGTTGACTATATTGTAATGAAGCTAAAATTTTATGTTAGTAAAGTATTTACTATCAAAGAATATTAAATGTAGTAAGGATTTCAGAGCACACAATAACAGTCTGATATCTGACATTTTCCGAATGCTTTGGTATTGATCTGTACAAATTCTAGTTTGATCTGAACTAAATATCATTAAATACGGTAGTACTTAATAGTAGGGATCGCTATGAAAAACTATGGCTTCCGGAATTTTTGCACTTTTAAAAACAACCTTATAACAGGCGTTAGCTGAAAAAACCTACCTGGATGCATTAGTACTACTGTAATTAGGCTGTATCTTTGTTAAACACAGCGAAAAGTCTAATATTTCGATCCACAGCGAATTTTAAAAATTTCAAAATTTACCTGTATTTCGTCTGCCTGCCAGCCTGCCAGCCTACCAGCCTGCCGTAAGACCCGGTTCCGCTAGGTGTATGGCTCCAGATTTTTCACACAACAAAGGTAATCACGTCGGATTTACGAAAATGTTATTTTGATTAAGGTTTGTCCACTGCGCCATAGCTTGTCCTTTGTTCTATCTTCATTGATTGATCTTCCTCAACCGAAGGATGACGAAATATTACGAAGGTGTCAACATTCCACGCAAGGTGTTAAAATGAAACAATAAACACCTTGGATAGGCGCATGCTTACTGATGCAACTGAGTCCGTAACGCGTAATGGAAGAAGAATTCAGTCTTTCCCTATAGTTTCGTCTTCCATAGCCAGACCAATTTATTTGCACGCAGCTGCTTTATCGATCTTCTGAATTGTAAGTGCCGGATGTTAATTATAACATTAAGCGCTTATAATCGGACGCCTATTAACGACCTAGTAGCTGCGTATTAAGTAAAATGGTCTGGCTACGAGTAGAATATAGTCCTTCCTTCACAGTACAAGTCGTTTTACCATATAGACACACTTGGTATTGTGATGAAATGAGTCTGTTGTAAAGGTGGGCGTGGCACATACGTAGCGAGCCATTGTAAACTATGTAGATATCAGTTGCTAAGAAATAATTCCGGTCTTGAGTGCCTGTAACAGCTAGCTATAAAAAGTAAACAAACTAGATTTTTTTTAAAAATTTGAATTTTAAAAAGGGGAGTAGGGATCGTAGCTCAGTATAAAAAGTAAGGAAACAAGTTGTTGATCACTCACCACCCAGCATATTGCATGTGTTTACTCAAGTATACAATTGCAGCTGGGTAAGCGTTCATACATGCACAAATGAAACACATTCTCTAGCACTTCTACAAGATTTATCCTTACTTTGGCTGCATGATGTTTTGCTTTGAATGCTGGCTGCCAAAGTAGGGATTAAATCTTGTAGAAGTGCTAGAGAATGTGTTTCATTTGTGCATGTATGAACGCTTACCCAGCTGCAATTGTATACTTGAGTAAACACATGCAATATGCTGGGTGGTGAGTGATCAACAACTTGTTTCCTTACTTTTTATATTGAGCTACGATCCCTACTCCCCTTTTTAAAATTCAATTTTTTTTTAAAAATCTAGTAATGTTGTAGTACATCGTATTTCTTCCACTAGTGTCCAAACAAATATTTATCTTGTGCTGTCATGTGTCCAAACATTTTTCGGTATAATTACATGCTCTGGCATTGCTTACATACAATTGATAGAAATTCAATTAGTGCTTATCATGCAATTGTTTTATGTCGATCTGTTGAATGTTATGTGTGTAGGTTGAAAATGAAAATCTTAGTTCCAATTTACAAAATGAGAAGCTTGCACATCAGGAAATGAGACAACAGTTAGCAAACTGATTTTTGGTTTTTTCCCTATATAATCTACGTATATTTGCAGAATACATACTACTAGAAATATGTGTATAGCTTTGAAGGATCATGTTGCTAGAGTTGAAGTAACTATTGAACAAGGTAATTAATAAATTAAACATATATATGTGGTAAATATAGACCACATTATGATTTTAATAATTTTTATTGCTAGGTGAAGCTGACAAAGATGAATTAAAACACAATGAACAACAAATAATTGACACCTATCAGGTTTGTTATTACAACAATGCTAAGAATATGATCTCATTCACCAGATCTTTTATGTGTACTAATCATGTACGTGTCCTCACATAATTAGACAATAATAGCTAGTCACGATCGGTTTACTTTTGTGTTTTAGCACACTGGTATAAGCACATATGGGTTTATCCAGACTTTGCAATGGTAGACAAAAACTTAAAATTAGTGGCTGGCCAGGTTTATTGTCAGAGTAGTTTTGAAGTGTCTACTGTTTTCCATGTTGGTCTCAGGTCCACTGTTATTCAGTACAGTGGTGTAACTTGACTACTTCTGATGCCAGCGTCTAGGCAGTTGACAATCACTTGACACATTCTAGGGTGTTGGAAAATGTATACTCATTATATCAAGAGTTCATACTATTTATACAAAATACATATAAGAACTCGCATGAGTGGAACGCGTCACTACAATCCACTTTAAGTTCAAGACTTTTGTATCTTAGTAGTGAGAATAATACATTATTGTTGCATGACAAAACTATTGCTCTGTAACTAAAACCTACTCTTCTTTTAGGCACTTTGCTATGCACAATTCACATGGCTCACCATAATAACCTGAGTCGAGGACTGAGTCACTCCGTCTTGCTGCCAATATATCTACAACTGTTTAAAATTGCCTTCTACGGTAAAATAAACAGCTAATATAACCATACGCTTATCACATTTATCAAATATAAAAATATACATTTCGTTACCGAGAGACTACCCCTACCTTTGCAAAACTCCACATATTACAAAATAGTAAGATTGCTTGACGAAAATTAACTTTCAAGGCAAAAAGCATGAATCATGAAAATTTAGACCACAGAAATTTGGAGCTATACAGTATAAATGTTACTTGTGTTATATTGTGTCACACAGTTTGTCATTAACCTGTCAATGGTCTCAGCTGCTCACTCTTGTTCTGCTGCTGTTTCCTGTGTGTTCTACTCTTGTGGTTTACTAGATTGATAAAAAAATTCAAAATTCAAAAGGTAAGTAGGATTGAATTCAATAGTGCTACAAAAAGTAAGGAAACAAGGAATAAGATTTTGGGACGAGAGAACATTCTGGCATGAGATAATTTATAAAAGTTTAATCCTTACTTTTGGCAAACCTACTGAAGTGAGCCAAAAGTAGGGATTAAACTTTTATAAATCATCTCATGCCAGAATGTTCTCTCGTCCCAAAATCTTATTCCTTGTTTCCTTACTTTTTGTAGCACTATTGAATTCAATCCCTACTTACCTTTTGAATTTTGAATTTTTTATCAATCTAGTTTGTTTGCTTTTTATACATGCTAAGCATTCATAATAATCTTTCAGCAGGCACAATTATGCTTGTTTACAGGCGCTTGTTAACAACGCGCTTACATGGCAAAGCAGCTGTGTGATAGCAAATAGTGCTCGAAAAACAGCAAAAGCTATTTGTCCAAGGCTATAATCTCGAAGTTCAGGATGTA
Organism: Spongia lamella; assembly: GCA_963930835.1. NCBI lineage: Eukaryota > Metazoa > Porifera > Demospongiae > Dictyoceratida > Spongiidae > Spongia > Spongia lamella. The sequence goes on along the minus strand of OZ005750.1, from coordinate 5,359,235 downwards.
ATACAGTACACACGAAAACATCGTGCCATGGTGCCACTATAACTAATTATATCACATGCAAGCCAGGTTTTTGCGTGACGTAATAAGCAGAAGCCGTAACAGGCTATCATCACCTTAGGTGAGATTCACACCTTGCTAAAGGAACATAGAAGAACAAGGAAGAGAATGAAGGATAAAAGTAATCGTCATGGCGCAGTGGGTAAATCGTCTTTGGAACAACATTTTCGTAAATCTGCCGCCATTACCTTTATTGTGTGAAATTTCTGGAGCCCTACACCTAACGCAACCGGGTCTTACGGCTGGCTGGCAGGCAGGCTGGCAGGCAGGTGTCGAGAACTGATGTAACCTTATAGATACGCATGATGTAATGTAGTTACATAACATGTAGTCACACCGATTAGGTAATAGCTATAGCTAATTAGATTAGGTTAATAGAGTCTAAGAGTATTCTTGGTGTGCTAGAGTGAACCGCGTGGCTATAGGCGAATCGCTCCGCAACGTGCGAGACCAGAGTCCGCTACTCCTCCAAAGTTGATCGAACGTGTCGGGATAGCTATTCTTTCGGTTTCTTCCTCACATTTTGGTGCTGTGACCAGGATTTCGCTTCGCCTCGTGTCTCAGTTAACCCGTCACTTAGAAGTTGTGGTACCGTGGCACTGAACGGTACCTCGTAAGGCAAGCGAACTATTGCATAACGAACACTTGTTGTAGCTATTTTTCCCGCAGCCGCCGACACGGTTGTATGATGGAAGGACTACCCCGTCTTCAAGCGTCACGAAGAGGCTACCGAGCGCATGTAACGAAAACCTTCGGAAGGATCACAGAGATTACACAATCTACCGAACCCGTCACTCCCGCACAGATGATTTCCCTGAGAACGGCGTTGGAACAGTTACGACAGAAGAAAGTGACCTTGGAAGAGATAGACGGCAGGATTATCAATGCAATTGAGGATGTGACCGCACTGGAAGAAGAGATTTGTGAGGTTGAAGAGTACAGAACTATGCTAACAGAGAAAATTACCTTCCTTCAGAATTTTATCAGTTTACCAGTGACCTCACCACCAGCTCCCCCAACAGTACACCCAGCCTCAACCAGTGACACTGAATCCCCACCAGAGCCAGTTGTGTCAACCAATCCGTCAGGGTCAGTCACCTCACCATTATCAGCTGAGCACGCAACAGATGACGAGATCCACCAGGTGCCCCTACCATCCCATGTGAGTGATAATACACACAACACAGCAGGTATTCCCCATCAGAACATAAGCAGATTACCCAAGTTAAACCTTCCATATTTTCGGGAGACCCATTAGCATGGCAAACCTTCTGGGACTCTTTCGAGGCAGCCATACATTCCAACCCGAACCTAACAGGAGTACAGAAGTTCAATTATTTGAGGGCCCAATTGCAAGGTGATGCTGCACGTGTAGTGGCTGGATTTCCTCTAACTAATAGTAACTATAAACATTCAGTTTTGCTGCTAAGACAAAGATTTGGGCAGTCATACAAATTGGTAAATGCTCATATGCAGGCCCTACTCAACCTCCCTAAGCCTGCCAACAATCATTCTAGCTTGCAGACATTCTATGACACCATAGAAAATCATGTAAGAGGGCTGTCCTCATTAGGCAAATTACCTGAAACATATGGCTCCCTTCTCACACCAATTATCCTGAATAAGCTACCCAATGAAATCAAAAAACATCTTGCCAGAGAAAACAACAACGCGGAATGGACATTAGACACACTGATGGCCAATATTTTAAAGGAACTCCGGGTGTTTGAGACAAGTTTCCACAACATGAGTGACTCTAGTTTTCCAGCATCAAATGAGCCATTACCTGCAACAGCTTCCTTTCATACTGGGACACGTGGGCAATCCAATCGTGCTACAGGTCAAACTGAAAGGAAAAGGACGACATGTGTATTTTGTAAAGGGGCTCATTCTCCCAATGCGTGTAATATTATCACAAAGCCTGAAGAGCGTATGTCCCTCGTCAAAGAGAACCGCCTGTGTTTCAATTGCTTGGCACATCATAAGGTTTCGCAATGTAGTTCGAAATTCCGGTGCAGAAAGTGTGCACGTAAACATCATACCAGCCTGTGCACAACTGTCCCTCCAACAAGGGAAACACAAGGCAAACCTGAAACTGAACCAGCAAAGGATGAATCAAAAACAGTGTTAACCTCATTCACTCCATCACAAGCCACTCCCCAATCACCAAAGTCTTGTTTGTTAAAAACTGCTATAGCCCCAATTACCTACAAGGAAACCAGTATTGAGAGTAACATTTTATTTGATGAAGGATCCCAGAGATCATTTATTTCAAGAGATCTAGCTTGCAAACTCAATTTACAGTCACAAGGAAGGGAAAATGTCTCACTCACATCATTTGGAGCAGAGGTGCCATCATATAGAAGCTTAGACGTAGCCATTGTATCAATACAAACAACCTCAGGAGAGAAAATACCCATTTCCGTTCTTGTAGTGCCAACAATTGCGCTACCACTTCAAAATCCATTACGCACCTCGATCAAGGAATTTCCACATTTGAAGGGACTCCCACTAGCTTATCCAGTAACTGAAAATGAGAATTTTGAGATATCAGTCCTGATCGGAGCTGACTATTACTGGCACTTCGTGCAAGATCACGTTGTTAGAGGAAATGGCCCAACTGCAGTCCAATCCAAACTTGGTTACCTCTTATCAGGACCACTCCCTTCAACAACACAGAACAACTATATCAACCTCTTTCATGTCACTACCACCACCAATGATGGAGCTTGTGACTTGGAGAAATTCTGGCAGATAGAATCTTCAGGTGTCTCAACATTAGCAAGGGAGGAGACAGATAAACAATTCTTGAAATCATACATTGATTCATGTGTCACAGGCAAACCTGACGGATCTTACAGTCTCAAATTTCCGTGGAAACCAAACCATTCACCATTACCACCTAATTACACCACTTGTGAAAGAAGAACCAGAGCCCTGGCACGACGACTTGGAGATGATCCCAACTTACTTCAGACTTATGGCAATATCCTCTCTGACCACCTGAAGCGAGGTTTCATAGAGAGAGTCACTACATCATCATCTAGCAAGGCACACTACATTCCACATCACCCTGTTAAGAAACAGTCGTCTACGACCCCAATTAGAATAGTGTTTGATTGCAGTTGCCGTTCATCCCAGTCACAACCCAGTTTAAATGATTGCTTGTTGACTGGACCCCCGCTTCTCAATGATATGTGTAGCATTTTAATCCGCTTCCGTCTTCACAAATATGGCCTTTCAACTGACATCGAGAAGGCATTCCTACATGTCCACCTTGATGAAACTGATAGAGATTTCACTCGTTTTCTATGGCTGACTGACCACAAAGACCCAGAAAGTATATTTCAGATCTACCGTTTCAAGGTAGTACTATTTGGATCAGTGAGCTCGCCATTTATGCTACATGCAGCATTACATTATCACTTGACTAAGAACCCCTCACCAGTGGCAGATGATATGCAGACTAACCTTTATGTGGACAATGTGATATCAGGCTGTAACTCTGAAGAAGAAGCAGTGTCCTACTACAAAATATCAAGAACAGTCATGAGTCAAGCAAACTTTAACCTACGTACTTGGGCCTCCAATAGTACTCAGCTACAGAATCTTGCAAAACGAGATGGTAGCGCAGAAACAAGCAACACTGTAAAGATTCTTGGACTACAATGGAACACCTCTTCAAACATGCTTTCACTTGCCCCTACAAACATCAGAAACGTTCCACCTTTCATCACAAAACGTGACATCTTACAAGACTCTTCTCGTATCTTTGATCCATTAGGACTCATTACACCTGTCACTATACAAGCCAAGATCTTCCTACAGGAACTGTGGGGAAAACGCTTACAATGGGATGAACCACTCCATGATGATCTTAAGAACAAATGGCGTGTGATATCACAAAACATTCAAGATGTCACTTCTTTGGCTTCAATTCCCAGACAGTATTTTCAATTTACACCATCCTCTCCAGTTGCTCTACATGTCTTTGCTGATGCTAGCACTAAGGCATACGGGGCAGTTGCCTACTTGCACCAGAGCAAACAAGTTGCCTTCACAATGTCTAAGACCAGAGTGGCACCACTGAAAGCTTTAACACTCCCCAGATTGGAATTGTTAGCTGCAGTCCTAGCTGCCAGACTAGGTGATTTCATTGTGAGGTCCCTTCAACATAGTAAATTTAAGATCAACACCTATTTATGGTCAGATAGTCAGATTGTCTTATACTGGATCAACAGTAACAAAAAGATGAAACAATTCATCTCTCATCGTGTTAAAGAGATTACTACACTATTTCCTGCAAGTTCATGGAGCTACTGCCCAACCTCAGAAAACCCAGCTGATCTCCTCACAAGAGGAATAAAATCACAAGAATTCATCTCATCATCATTGTGGAAACTCGGCCCACCATGGCTACCGTTAAAAGAAAAATGGCCTGCATGGAACCCTACAGAGGTACAAACTGCAACACTAGCTGTAGAAGAAACAGACTCTACACCATCTAAAACCACCGCACCAGAAAACCTCGGACTGTGCCAACTTATTAATGTCTCAAATTACAGTAGTCTCACCAAGTTACTTCTCATCACGGCATCCACACTGAGATTCATTCGTAATTGCAGAAAACCGAAGATCAAATTTACTGGACCTATCACTCCAGCAGAACTGACTCAAGCCAACTTAATGTGGATAAAGGACATCCAACGAGAAGTATTTACCAAGGAAGTTGACAATGTCAAGTCTCATGCTACCTCTCCTCAGACTAACCGACTTCCCTTAGTGCGCCAACTCCGATTATTCCTAGATAAATCTGGTTTACTTCGCTGTGGGGGGAGGATACACAATGCTCCGACCACTGAACTGGCTAAGTTTCCTTACCTCCTACCAACCAAGCATCCATTCACAAAGCTGATCATTTATGCCACTCACGAGAAACAGTTGCATGGAGGAGTGAACTCTACACTGACAGCTATAAGACAATGTTACTGGATCCCCTCTGCAAGACAGGTCATAAGGAAGCTTCTCCGACATTGTGTTAATTGTCAGAAGATTCAGGGGAAACCATATCAAACACCAGACCCACCTCCACTCATCAAGGAAAGGACACAGAATGCTCACCCCTTCGAATTTACAGGAGTTGATTTCACTGGGGCACTATATGTGCGAGGCAGAGGAGATGAAAATAAGGTATATGTATGTCTATTTACATGTGCGGTGAGCAGAGCTGTACATCTAGAGATAGTGACTAATTTATCTGTAGAAACATTTCTACAAGCATTCAGGAGGTTTAGTAGTCGTAAATCCTTACCCAAGATACTAATTTCAGACAATGCATCAACTTACATGGCTGCTGCTGAGGAATTGCTGACTCTGTTTGATTCACCACTGCTGACAGAGACGTTAAACAGAAAGGGTGTTGTGTGGAAATTTATCCCAAAACGTGCCCCTTGGTATGGGGGGTTCTGGGAACGTCTCATTGGGTTAACCAAGGCAGCACTGAAGAAGGTGCTTGGACGAACTTATGCTACTCTATCCTCACTGCAAACCATAATCGTAGAAGTAGAAGCAATGCTGAACGACCGACCCCTGACATATATTCCTTCAGACATAAGCGATCCAGAACCTTTAACTCCAGCACATTTATTGTATGGCAGAAGGATTACATCCCTTCCACATCCAATGGTTAAAGAGGAGGAAGTTATTGATCCTGACTATGGAAATGATGAGTCAGACCTGAGGAAAAGAGCTAAAACGCAGGCACTGATGCTCAAGCATTTTTGGAAACAATGGAAACTAGAGTACCTAACATCACTCCGGGAATATCATAAAACCACTGGCAACAACATCCAGCAAGTGAAAATCGGTGATGTCGTTCTGGTTCATGATGATACCCCAAGAATAAAGTGGCAGTTGGCTGTTATTGAAGGTGTTATCAAGGGATCAGATGGATTGGTTAGAGCGGCGAACATCCGCACCAAGGCTGGAAGGACAAATCGTCCAATAGCACGATTGTATCCTCTTGAAGTTTGCTCTGCAGAAACTTTGAAGACAGTGGTTTCAGACAAACCACAATTGAATGATAAACTTGAGACATCAGAGGAACATACACAGCCAGTCGTACGACCAATCAGGAAGACAGCTGTAAGGGCACTCAAGAAGCTTAGTGAATGGACTGAGATATTAAAGGCGCCCCCGGAGGATGTCGAGAACTGATGTAACCTTATAGATACGCATGATGTAATGTAGTTACATAACATGTAGTCACACCGATTAGGTAATAGCTATAGCTAATTAGATTAGGTTAATAGAGTCTAAGAGTATTCTTGGTGTGCTAGAGTGAACCGCGTGGCTATAGGCGAATCGCTCCGCAACGTGCGAGACCAGAGTCCGCTACTCCTCCAAAGTTGATCGAACGTGTCGGGATAGCTATTCTTTCGGTTTCTTCCTCACAGCAGGCTGGCAGGCAGACGAAATACAGGTGAATTTCGAAATTTTCAAAGTTAGCTGTAGGTCGAAATATTCGACTTGTCGCTTCGTTTAACCAAAGTACAGCATCATTATAGCCTTACCAATGCATTCCAGTCGGTTTTTTCGGGTAAAGCCTATTGGAAGGTTGTTTTATGAAGTGCGAAAAATCGGTAAACCATACAATTTCTTACCAATCCCTACTATTAAGTACTACCGTACTTAATGATGAATGCGATAATGGTGTATTAACAGTGAAAACATATGCTAATGGTGTATTAACAGTGAAAATATATGCTAATGGTGCTTGCACTAATTCTTCTTTTCAAGGCAAATGCTTATACATATAGCGCTAGCGAATTCTTTGTGTCTTGTAACTAGGTATTGCAATCTCATGACAAATATGCAGATAAATAATCCCATCCAAACAACTCATACGAATATGATGTCGGTGACAGAGCTAAGTGATAAGTTAATTGTTGGGTTAAATCTCCATGCCTTACTAAGTACCTATACTGGGCTATGTAGTCAGGCCTTTATTTTTTATTTAAGTAGTGATGTCCAGGCCTGGATCCAGGTAGGCCTGGTTTAGTTATGCCACTGATTCAGTATTTAAGTAAATAACTTTGGTGGTAAAAAAGTTCAGCAAATTACAACCAATCCTCCAAAGTTTTTTTTATCAATAATCACAATAAAGCATGTGATCATACAATTTGTGTCGCGGAATGTATGCATAAAATAACTGGCTACAAGGTACCTTATGAAATAAAGCGTCAACTTTCAAATGATGACTTATGCGATTATTAATGCGACACTGGGTGGTCGAATTCCATCAAACAATCACACATGGACGAATCTATTTTACACGCTTGCGTATGGTGTTAATTGTACGTAGGGCTTGTATATTATGGTAGTAGCCCTTGGTTAGGAAAATCCAGCTGGGGCTTCTTCATTTCACGGTATTGCGCTGGATCACAAGTTAAATAATGTACTCTCAAGGGCTCGATAAGAATTTCAATAGTTTATGGAGTCCACATGCAGGTATTGTGCACTAAAATACGCAGGTAAGCCTTGGATTCACCAAAGTTTTTTCGCCAATGTTTCAAAAGTAGTATTTCGCCAAACCTTTTTGCCGCCAAACTTTTTTACTATATAAATGGTATATAGTTCACATAATGACTACACTGGTACAACTGTAACAATCCCTCACAGTTAAAAAGTAGTGCAATAATTAGTAGAACACGTGAAATTTTTGTATGCTGTCCTTCCTGACTACAATACGTAATTAGGCTAAAGCTCTAGCACTCCAAAATTTTCTGACACCTACAATTTTTTTTACATGACTAATTGATGTACCTTGCTGTCCTTTAATTGTTTGGTGTCCTTGATGTCCTTCTGTATTTCTTATTTTTGTGACAGTACCTTACTATAAGTTATATGCAAGACAATCTGATTAACGTGAAGCAACCGGTGGGTATGATTATACTGGCAGAAAATGAGCATGTGGAGCTTCTTGTGATTAATATGGATATGTACATATAAGGAGTGCTGATTTAGATATATAGCTAGAGAACTAGCATGTATAATAATGTTACTGTAGCTTTCTCTGGACTATTACATTTTCTTGATCTTCACTGTTTTTAAATTGCTTGTGTACATTCATTCATTCATTGGCATACTAATGATCATCTCATTGTAGGAGTTGGCTGAACAATTCAAGCAACTTCAGTTACACTCTGCTAGTGAACAAGAACATCTTATATTGCAAGGTTTCTGATGATGATGATGATACTTGGCAAAATTAATGACATTGTTCGTTGTGTTACTTATTTAGTGGAAGACCAAAAGAAACAAAATGTTTGTTTAATTAACCAGCATGAGTCAACAATAACAGCTGTTAACCAGAAAGTACATAAATGATATTATTATATATGATCATATAAATAAGTTTTCTGCTGACAGATTCAGTCACTAGAGGATGAAGTGGCCAATCAGAAAACTACAACAGAACAATTGCAAAAGGAGATTCATCACAAATTTAGCCAGTGTGTTGAATTGAAAGAAAGTTTAGGTATTGCACGATACTTTTTGTATCGTACGTTGGAGGTACGTATATTGAGTTTTTCCTTGTGCAGACACAGTGGAAAAAGAGTCACAGAATTTAAAACAGGAGAATGAAAGTAAAACTACACAGTTGAATGTAGCCATGGAAGATATGAATACTACATTGGTAATATGACTGTGATACAATGTTTTGCTATGTCCTGTCAAATAGTATAATAACAAGCATTTGCAAGATGACTTGGACCGACTTAAAAGTGCAGTAAATCAAACAGAAACACAATTAAAAGATCAACAAAAGCTGTTGACAATAAAGGAGCAATCTATATACCAGTTGGAAGAACAAGTAAATCATATTAAAGCAACATTGAAAGTAACTGAAAACAGGTATGTATGTACATTAAAAATGTGTGTGTTTGTGTAAGGTATTGCTTCCTGGCCACCACTAAACCACCCAAAAATTTAATTGGCAATACACTTGTGACTCTCAGTGCTATATAGGAATTTGATAAAGATACCGATCTGATACTGATATACAAAAAACTGATATAGGGTAATTCCGATAGCCGATCCAATTATCTGTGCAACTCTGAACTTAAACTTAATGTTAAAATGTACTTATAACCTAACAGCTAGATGATGTAAGCTTTAGCATGTGGGATACTTCTAACCTTAAGTTACTTCAGTTAAATTTTAGCTGACTTAAGATATATGATTATATTGGATCAGTTGTATTTTATAGGTTCTAAAATTTTTTCCATATTGGTTATTGGAATATCGGTTAAAAGTCATATCGGTGCAACTCTAGTGTACATGTATACATTATTGGTTAAATCAGGGAAAATGTATGAAAATTAAGCACACATTTTTCACATGAAAGCGAGCATGAAAAGTAAGGAAACAAGGATGGCATGAGAACACTAACTAGCATGACATAATTTATAAAAGTTTAATCCCTAATTTTGGTTCATTTAAGCCAAAAGTAGCGAATAAACTTTTATAAAATATCTCATGCTAGAACCTTTAGTGTTCTCTCATGCCAAAATCTTTTTCCTTATTTTCTTACTTCTTTGTAAAAGATTGATCCCTACTTACCTTTTTAAATTTTAAATTATTCTAGTAAAATTAATGCTAAACAAAAACACCCTGGGTGTAAAAAAAGTGCGAGGCCAATCAGAAGCAGCATTGCAAATAGATATGTACGACCAAAAACTTTGATATCAGTTGAGGCCAAGAAATTACTTATCAAAAATCTACTTGAATGACACAATAGTTTATAGCATATTGTCACAACTATGATTGGCTTTGTCACTTGGCCACCTTTATTAATAATGATGGTGTGAAAAAGGTGGCCAAGTGACAAAGTCAATCATAGTTGCGAAAATATGTTATAAACTATTGTGTCATTCAAGTAGATTTTTGAGAAGTACATTTCTTGGCCTCAACTGATATCAAAGTTTTTGGTCATACATACCTATTTGCAATGCTACTTCTGATTGGCCTCGCACTTTTTTTATACCCAGGGTGTTTTTGTTTAGCATATCACTACTTTTTTGGAAGTATAAACAGATGTTGTTACTAGCAAGCAGCAGAGAAGTACTGCATGTACTTGCCTAGCACACAATATTGCAAATTAAACTGTGAGACTTAATTTTGAAAAACTCAAGCCCGAGATTTTTTTTTAACTTTCACTACAGAGTGATACATCAATATAGATTGTGTATCTGAAAGTTTATGCAAATCATTTGAAGGGGGTCCAAGTTATGACAACTATCAACCTGCAGTGTAATAATCCTTCTCAAATACATTCAAGTGTTTACTTCAGACTGATAATAGTATGACAGGTAGAGCATACATAGGAGAAGTGCTGATACAAATTTGGCTGAAATCCATGAAGAAATGAGTGAGTTATTAGACAAACAAGTGAATGTATAAAAAGGGAGTTTGAAAAAACTTCCGGGGTTCATGAAAGCTCCCGCAAGCCCCCGAAAAAAGTGTGCGATCAAAGAAAGAAAAAAACGACTGCCGCATAAAAAATTTTGTGGTCACAGGAAGGCATTTATAAGGCTGTATCGGAAGAATAGCTGAATAGATTTCTAATAACTTCGGGATATTGATTCTTCAAACAATGAAGGTACTAATTGTCTAGTAAACGGGCGAATTGGGCGGGAAAGGATGGTTTGTCGTGCGTAGTCGCACAATGGGCACCATAAAACTCACAATGGCTGGTACTTAGTAATGGTGGCACCTATTTCCTCTATTCTCGGTTTATTGATTCTATATAGTAAGAACATTGTGGGTCGGTAATAACTAAGCGATAGCTTTAATGGCGGCTTAGCTAGAACGTTTGGGAGTTTGAGGGTGATGCTATGCGTAAATAACTCACTCAGTGGCCGTGTTGCTGTGCTTCTTCTTGGCCTCGCGACTCTATCGTGAGTCTTGATTATTAAGTACAGAAAGTAAGGAAACAAGGAAAGGAAGGTATGAAATAATTTTGATCCCTACTTTTTGGCTTGCGTATTTCAAAAAAGTAATGATAAGAATTTTTTATACCAGCTATTCTATAGGATAGTGTTTACACTTTTTGTAACAACTCTACATTAGTATTTCCACTGCTACATCTGTGAACATGTATACACAGGCTAGAGCTTAGTGAGAAACATTCAGAAGAAGACAAGACTGCCATTGCTGATTTAAAATCAAGCATTGCTCTTTTGCAAGAAGCAGCGGAAAGATACAAAAATGAAGTGCAATGTATAGAAAATGATAAGGTATTACAAGATTGTGTAATGTGCTTGACTGACTTTCATCACTTTGTTAGGAATTGTTGAGTGAGCAATTACACAAAACACAAGATGAACTGAAGAATGTAAAAGAATCTATGAATAGAGAGCAAAGCAAGTTGTTAAATGAGAAAACTTCATTAGAGGTAATACATGGCAATAATGAAATTATTACATAATTATTATGTGGTAATCTGTTGTCTCTGCATATCGTTGTGTATATTTACATGTGATTTTAATAAGCAAGAAGCTTCAGGCCCATAGGAAGCATTTGAAGAATAACTGAAAATGATCAGAGGTGTAGAAAGATTTACATTAAATGTTTTAGTGGTGCTCTACTAGTATCTCAGAAATTTGTGTACTTTGAGATGGTCTCTCAGAAGTCGTTGTGTTATGCAATTTGATTTCCTTACTGGCTGTAACTTTTTTTGATGGCTGATTTGGTCAGCAAGATGCTTGGTACTCATTCCGGGATTGTCCTGTGGTATAAAAGCAATGGTTTCTAACCAAACTTATACTCTATATCACACATTTTAGCAGGGACATGAGTCTCTTATACTCCACCTTGTTTTCTATTATACTCCACGCCTTCAGGCACAAAGAAACACTTTCAATAATACCAGCACCTTCCATGCATGCACCGCCATTTACAGTTAAAAATAACAACAAATACAATATTGGCTTACTCTTTAACGACAGGTTTACATGAAGACTTTGTTAGTTAGGCCACGCCGAGGGTCATTCATATAGTTGTCAGTTGTCATGACTACTACATGCTGGCGCTTAAATGTGGCCTAGATTTTATGCGACCTCTTCTCAAGGCTGTCGGTTGAAATGACATCTGTTGTAAATAGAGTATTATCATATCTACCACGGAGTCTATGAAATTTATAAACCCTCAGGCCTTAGTAGCGCCCTTGCTTTAGCCTCAGGCTTCAGGTTTATAAATTTCGTAGCCTCCATGGTAAAGGGATCAACAGGCAGTGCCTTACCATGACATGCCGGCCGGACCTCGGTCATGACCATTGTGGTAGCGGATGCCTCACGTCCTACAGGTGCCATTGTAGCCTGTAACTATTGGATAGTTCCTGGAGTCTCTGGATTTCAGCATCCTTCCTTGACAATTCCTCATCTGCTTCAGCTACACACTGGTAGTTACTGCACCACATTTGTTTTATGGTCTTTACCTTGGTCCACTGTAGTCTGCAATGAAGAATTAGTATCTCTCAAAGTCTGTATTTCAGCCTTGGCTTCTTGTAGCTCTATCTGTATTTGCTCTACTTTGTGTCCACCATCGTCAACTTCACTATGCTCTTCAGAAACGTTTTGTTCGTCTTCTCCGCTGTCAAGTATCCCTGTTGAGGATGGCTCTGCAATTGACAAGAACTCGCCGTCTTCTCCCCACAGGGTCATGCTGGTACCACTCACAACTACCTGCACAATCGTCGGATTGTGACTCAATTCTCTTAGTTTGCCCTCTATCATGATGCGGACCTCATTAACTGAAGCATCAGGTTGGAACACTTAAAGCTCTCTCCACCCACCTTATCTGCTTGGTGGTGAGGTGTTTGGAGTTAAGTGGCAGTCAGGCACATGGCCAATCATGCTCACTGCCAGAATCACTAACATGCTGTTCTCACTCATAGAGTTTTGATATACCGGTATATCACAGCAATACAATTAATAATGCACAATTATATAATTATATGACCAGTAAAAATTAGACAACTTCATATAATAATTCCTACCACGTACCTTATCCAGCTCATGGCAGTGTAGCAGCACAATTCACCAATGACAAAAATAGTCTTCGTACTTTTGTCTGAGGTTGATCTTTTATCTTCTCTGGCCTTGTATCCTTGATTAGTCCGGATCTCGGTGGGACCTCCACTGCAAATGTGTTGCCAACTCAGAAATTCTAATTAATGACTAATGAATGTGCATGCTACATTACATGTATGCAGAAAATTACTAAGTCAGTAAACTACAGTTAAGTTATAATTATAATCAGTGTTACAGATGCATACCATTCTGTGACTTCTTTTACTGGAGTGATGATCCCCTGCTCTTGACTGAGCTTCTCGCAGTGTGCAAACGGTACTGCTCATGGCATTTCTAGTACTTTTTACACGGAATGACACTGTTTCCTCCATTGGTGATATGTAGAATTTCTCACCATCTATCATCCTAACCTGGCCATCAAAAATGATGGAATCCAGCATGACTTGTTCATCTATAGCTATCTGTGTGTTACGTAATGTTGTAGCCTTAATCTTTGGCTGTACACCTCATCTTACTTGCTTGTAAGTACAGATCATAATGTGGTGGCAGTATCCCTAGCTCCTTGGCAGCCTTTCAAGATAAGAGAGCTCCTTATGTATATGGATGTCATCCTCATACTGTCAGTCCTCCAAGCTGGAATTTTTCCCAATGGTGTCATTTGAGATCCAATTTGGGCTGATTCTTGAGGGTACTAAGTTCTTATAATGGCACAGGTATCTCATAATGTCTCATATCTACACCTGAATCTGGTAACACTTTAAGGTTCTAGTTCCTGTGGATGATGAGGTGATCACCATGATAGTTGGAGCTGGTTCTGTTTGCTGTCGAGTCATGTTGAGTTGCTGTAATGTGTTATCTGGCTGTGACTGAGCTTAGATAGTGTTAGTTGACAGTTGTTGCACTGATGTTGTGGTGCCATTGCTTTGTTGGATCTGTCATACTTTTGCAAAGTGTCCGAGCTTGTGGCAATGTGAGCATGCCTAAATGCATGTGGGCCATTGTCTATGGCTATGGCCTCCTCTGTGAGCTCTTGCTCCACATCCTAGGCATATCTCCATTGGTCATTGGTGTGACCTGATATGATATTTGATGTGGTCTGCAAAGAGCTGCTACAGTGTCCGGATCCTAGACTGACATACGTATTTGAACGATTCCTTTTTGCTGCTCATGACTTCAATAGTAGCAGTCAGCATCAGATGTTTCTCCTTGTTGTTGCATTTAGCATTGAAGGTTCTTCACTCTACCGACTTATCAACATGGTTGTCCACATGCTGTTCAATGGCTTCTATAATCCCTCGAGTGTCCTTCAGTTGCCCTTCTCTGGGTCTTAGACTGCTAGCATATCTCGTGTAAAGCATAACATTAGTGCTGTTGTTCTTTGGTATGTAAGTCCAGAAAGGTTACAGTACGACTTCCACTGAGTCCACCATGCTGTCTCTGCAGGTCTAGTTTGAGTAAATCCCCTTGTTGCAAGGTGTAGGTTACCGCAGTCATGCTCTCTAACTGAAAAACAAAATGGCGGGAAACAGTGTTACTTATAAACAAGTTGATGTATTACCATCTAAAAACCAGGTGCCATGTAAGTTAATCAACTGCTATTCAATGTATTCTAATAGTAATTGATGATGTCACGAGTATGTCACGTGAGCAGACTCATTACTAAGGAGCACATAGCAATGCATACAAATTTAATTCTTTTGTTTAAACCGATTTTATACTACAGTACTTTAGTTATAAAGTTGCTATATGTCAAAATTCTTACTGTAGCACTACAATCTTCTTTTATAAGTTCTGTAACCCATATGGCAAGCCCACTTTTAAAACGGAAGTGCTCTGTCTTGTTAGTAATGTACAGCTGGTTAAACGGCTTTTACTGTGAAATTAGCAGCAAACACAGCATTACCTTGCTCTTTGGTAGTAATTAATGATGTGCTACGTTACTAAGGCCACACCCATCAGTTATATTGATAGTGAGTGCCATATAAAGAAACTGATAAACAGTAGGACTGGTTTGACCAATCACACAGAGTACATATCACGCCACTAGTTATTATGCCCTCGGGGAGGACACGCACACACTAGCAAACGCTTTTTGGGAAAGTAATCTCTAGAAACCAGGGGCACGCCTAGTTTAAAAATGACTTAAATTTTATCTGGTGCCTCTAACCAGCACCAGGGAACCACAACTGAGGTTACAAAGGCTACAATGCTAGCTTTCTGCTCCTTGGTTCATATCAGCTCACATTTCAATGTATGATAAGTATTTACATACGTTCCAGTCATTAGTTATTTATTTCCTATAACAGCAGAGTCTAAATACATTTGTATATTATGTTAATTAGGATAAAAGTCGAGTATTGAGAGAGGATATGGAGGCATGTCATAGTATGAATGAGGAGTATAAACAGCAACTCATACTGATGAAGGAGATAGTGGAGAAAAAAGAGGTGATTCGTGTAGTATTTGCTCTCACCTTGTCTTGCCTTATACATCAAATTATTTTAGTAAATACATTGTTGATTTTTCCTAGAATGTATTGTGTATTTGTATTACACTGTAAAGATAAGAAATGTTGTCATCTTAGGAATTTGTGATGAAACAATGTACATATGCCCCAAATGTCTCTAAGCTTAGTATTTAGTCATAGTTTTAGATAACACTCCACTATAATAACCTTACCAACTTGTAAAAACATCATGATATAAGCAAATTATAACCATGTTTAACAACTTCTGAAGTGAATAAAATGAATTTAATATTTGCTCAAATTAAGTGTAATCGGCTGATCAGATGTGAAAATTTTACATCCCCTTGTAACAATGCCGGCTATAATACTAACTGTATATATGTACACGCATATAGGCTGAACTAAGTGAAGTAGCTAAGAAGAGTATAGACAGTGTTGATTTAATCTGTGTTAAACTGTTGGAAACCCTTCAACATGCAGCTGCTGAAAGGTACGTATGCTGACAAGAGTTGTTATACTTATTTGTACATTTTAACAATAATTATTATTAGTGATTGCAGCGTAGAAAACATTGATAAAAAGTGTCCAATGACAATGATTGCCTTGATTGATAAATATATAACTGTACTGTGTAATCAACAAGAGGTATGCTTATCTATCACTTCTGCATGGTTTAGTACTACTGTGTTACATCTATTGATAGAAAACCCAATCTCTAAACAAGGCTTTAGTCAATGAAAATATGAAGATGGAAAAAACCTTAAAGGAATTAAAGTAAGTCTGTATAAAAATCTGATATTGTATAACGAACTTAACCAATGACATGCAAAAACTATTTGTAATCATGTTTATAGTAACAATCTAATAGAACATATACATAAAAAAATTTTCATTTAAAAAATCTAAGGCCAAGAATTGTAGTAAATAAAAGTTGACTATATTGTGATATGAATGAAATAGATGTATTTTTACTATTACTGATAGGCAATCACTGGATGAAGTTAACACAAAACTAGAACAACAAGAGCAATTGTTGGCTGATAATGAAAAGACTGGATTAAGCAATGTAATGTATTGTAAATAATAGCTAAACAAAAACACTCTGGGTGTAAGAAAAGTGCAAGGCCAATTTGAAGCAGCATTGTAAAAAGGTATGTACGACCAAAAACTTTGATATCAGCTGAGGCCAAGAAGTTACATATCAAAAATCTTTTCAACTACTTGAATGACATACAATAGTTTATAGCATATTTTCACAAGTATGATTGGCTTTGTCACTTGGCCACCATTATAATAACGAGGTTACATACGAAAAAGGTGGCCAAGTGACAAAGCCAATCTTACTTGTGAAAATATGCTATAAACTATTGTATGTCATTCAAGTAGTTAAGTAACTTCTTGGCCTCAGCTGATATCAAAGTTTTTGGTCGTACATACTTATTTACAATGCTGCATTTGATTGGCTTCGCACTTTTATACCCAGAGTGTTTTTGTTTAGCATATCACTACTTTTTGGAAGTATAAACACATGTTATTACTAGCAAGCAGCAGAGAAGTACTGCATGGGCATAACTTGTACTTGCTTACAGTAGCATACAATATTGTAAATTAAACTTTGAAGCTTAATTTTGAAAACCACAGGCCCACAATTTTTAAAAACTTTCACTACAGAGTGATACATCAATATAGATCGTGTATATGAAAGTTTATGCAAATCATATGAAGGGGGTCCAAGTTATGGCAACTATCAACCTGCAGTGTAATACCATTTCTCAGATAAATTCAAGTGTTTACTTCACACACGACAAGCTGCAAATTGTATGACAGGTAGAGATTCATGGGAGAAGTGCTGATACAAATGTGGCTGAAATCCATGAAGAAATGAGTGAGTCATTAGACAAACAAGTGAATGTACAAAAAGTTTGAAAGAAAACTTCCAGGGTTCACACAAGCTCCCGCAAGCCCACGAAAAAGTGTGCGATGAAAATGAAAGAAAGAAGAAAGAAAGAAAATGACTACCGTGTAAAATTTTTGTGGTGAAAGGAAGGACTTTATAAGGCCGTATCAAAAGAATGGCTGAACCAATTTCAATGAACTTCGGGTTAGTAATTCTTCAACAATGAAGGTACGTACTAATTCCCTAGTAAACGGGCGAATCAGGTGGGAAAGGATGGTTCATCGTGCGTAGTCGTACAATGAGCGCCATAAGCCTCACAATGGCTGGTACTTAGGAATAATGGCACCAGTTTCCTCCATTCTCGGTTTATTGATTCTATATAGTAAGAATGTTCTGAGTCTGTAATAACTAAGTGATAGCTTTCATGGCGGCTTAGCTAGAGTGTTTGTGAATTTGAGTGTGGTGCTGCGTGTAAATAACTCACTCAGTGGTTGCGTTGCTGTGCTTCTTCTTAGCCTCGCAACTCACTATCGTGAATCTTGATAAATTATCAACATCCAGTACTGCTACTACCAATTAAATTAGCCCATTTTAATTTTACTTTGTGCCAAGTCTTATCATAACACTGGGCCATAGTGCACCTTCCTGTGCTGTTTGGTGTGCCATAGGACCTGATATGTATGTGTTAAAGCTGAACATAGGTATGAGTGATTTGCCTAATATACATATCTGAAGTCTAAGATAAGCCACAAGCACTTATGTTCCATGACTCCATTCTCTGGTGAGCACCAAGCAGCTCAAGCCAGAAATTTTCTATCTGTCCACACCACTTTATATTATTACTTATAGGGAACTGGTTAAGGTTTTATTTAAGTGTTTTAGTGCATTATATTGTTAGGCTATAGATTTTAATTGTGGGTTTAAGTATCAATACTTGTACAATAGCACAGTTTCATAACAAATTCCATCGACAGTAACACTCGCACTTGGGCTTTGTTTTACCACAGCTGTAGTCTTGTGACACTAACCACAGCTATGGTTTATTGATCATGTGGATTGCTTAGCTCCTTTTCTAGTCCATCAATGGCAGCATCCAAAATATCTTTATGATCTGTGATAACCTCGAACGACAATTTCAACCAAAAACTTGTGCAACACTATTTATCATGTGACCTTGAAATTATCAAATTGGTTATTGCATTACTTGATTGATTGAATATGAGTCATTTTAGCAAGTTAAACAAAGGATGGTTTATCAAAGTTTTCCTCCTTCAGGTATTTAAAGTTTTCCTTAACTCTAATAGTTTTATGTACAAACATAGGCATGAATGTCTACAGTAACCCATTCAATAACCCTATCAAGTTTCAATAAGAAAGTCATGAAATATGATGATCTAAAAATCATAATTTTCCCATACAGTTTCCACGTGAAGGGTCCAAGGAATGTCCCTACCTTGTGCTTCTTAGTAGGAACTCATGACACGCTCTGTCACTAAGCCCACGCCCATCAATAGTATGGATGGCAAGTATCATATTTTACGGCAACAGAACTATTAAACTGGTTATTCAGGCTTCATTTCATGTTAATAGTTTTTATTAGCAGGGGTGCAGACATGGACACACACAAACACACATACTGACTTCCTAGTGTAAGCAAATCCTGCAAGCATGGACATAAACACAAAGTATTAAAAATTATTTATAATGTTGAATATCATATTCATTTTAATTAGTTTATCTTCCCTTTTATAGGTAAAGAGTTTAGAAAAGGAAATTAAATCACATTCCAAGCAGATTAGCACTCTTACATCTAAAGTATGTGTATTAGTGGATGCTGAACCTTTAGTAATATATTACATGGGTGATGCTATAGAACTCAAAATTGCAGGCACAGCTGGATGTGAAATTACAAATGATTAATGATTTAAAATCTGAAGTATGCATTATCATTGTGTACATGTATTTTATATAAATGTTAATTAACTTACATATCAACAGGTCAAAAAGCATCGTGATAATTTAAAAGATACAGAAAAGACAACATCATTATTAAACAAGCAGGTACTAGCTATATGTACGTATAATTGCTCTACTTGCACTAATCACTTAATGGTACGTGTTGATCCTTACCATAGCTTAGCGATAACATTAAAGAAAAGGATGAATTACTGAGTCAATATGTAGAGGAAGTATGTATGTATGTACATATAACTATATAATGGTAGGAGTTTATATCTGAAAAATTTATAGTGAAACTATCGTGAGATCATGATTTCTTCTGTCTTAGTAAACATTATGCTTTTGTTTATTGATATTACACCAACAACACAATAAACTGTTTTATAAAAGTATATATTAAAGCATGGTAGTATATACCTGTTTCAAAATAGGGTAGATTTTATGATTTTTAAGGTTAACAATCAAGTACTACATAAATTATCAAAACAGCAGCATGTACATTATTACATGTATTGGAGAAAAGTTTTGCAATTTTATTCTGATATTGAAATTTAACTTTAATGGGTACCAAAATGAACAAATACCAATTGAATATTAAATATGCTGGCTTGAAATAGTTATTAACCTACTTTTGGCAAACATTCTTAATTATCCATTAACCTATTGAATTGAGTCAAAAGTAAGGATTAAACTATATATTTCAAGGATATTGATCCTAGTTTACTTAACTTTTATGGCAATGATATGTAGCATATGTAAATTACAATGGAGTAGCTATAATTTAGCTACTGAGTATTTATGATCAAGTTCTTTATTTCACCCTCTATCAGATTCAGCAATTGAAAGAAGACATTGCAAAAAAGTCTGAATCAGTCATAAATATTAAAGAAAAGGTAAAATTAAGTTGTTATGATATTGTGTATCAGATGTATGCATATATATATTACTAGGAAACACAGTTAACATCAGAATTAGAGAATACTACCGAACTATTACACAATGCAGAAAATGAGGTTTTATACTGTTATGTGTTACTATTAGTGTTAAATTATTTAAAGGTTTCTTCGGTTATTTATAATTGGGTTAGCCCCTGTACCTGCATTAACTTTGTCTAGTTGATACTGTAGTTTACTTTTGCATAACCTACAATCATCAAAATTATTGGTTATAATTATAAAACAGATATCATTTATGTAACCTTAAAAATGTGCTTGGCAATTCATAGCTAAACAAAAACAGCCTGGCTATAAAAAAAGTGCAAGGCCAATAAGAAGCAGCATTGCAAATGGTCACAAGCGACCAAAAGCTTTGATATCAGGTAGGGCCAAGAAGTTATAACCATTAAGAATCTTTTTACTTGAATGAAATACAATAGTTTACAGGGCATTTTCACAACTATGATTGGCTTTGTCACTTGGCCACCTTTATAAATAAAAAAGGTGGCCAAGTGACAAAGCCAATCATAGTTGTGAAGATGCCCTGTAAACTATTGTATATCATTCAAGTAAAAAGATTCTTAATGTTTATAACTTCTTGGCCTTACCTGATATCAAAGTTTTTGGTCGCTTGTGACCATTTGCAATCTTGGCCTCACACTTCTTTTACAGCCAGGCTGTTTTTGTTTAGCATATCACTAGTACTGCTTTTTGTATGTAAGTAGCTATAGCTACATACACAGATTGTTAGCTAGGTCCTGACAAGAAATTTTATACCGGTCAGAGTATGACTGTAGGTAAGTAAAATCATAGACTTACCATACTTAATATGGACTGGAAATGGATCTCGTGCCACAAATATCCGTGTTTCGCTTTCGTAAACGACTTCCGTGTTTGAGCGTAAATTAGTTACCTTGGATATTATGGAAAGTGGGCGTTCGGTAGCTAGTAGCTCGGCCAATAGTTTTGCATAGTCTTGATTAAGTGTGGCACATCTGATATAAACTATATGTATCTCCTTTCATCAGAATAAGGGTTGATTGTTTTGTAACATATTTCATCATTGTCAGTATTATGCAGTCTAAAAAACTTTCTATTGCATGAAGTTCCATCCCCAGTAAGGGCAATGACCTTAAACCCCATGTGTTCAAGCCTCTCAACTGCTTCCCAAATTATTTGAAATAATTCAGCACCATTAAGGTCCTTAGTAGCAAAATGAGCATATGGGAAATGTAGGTTGGTAAACACTCCTCATACCATAAGAGTAAGAATATGCTTGGCTACGTTTTGACTGCAATCTATATCACCTCCTTGTTCAAGTTGAGCTAATTCATCATTAACTTTTCCTAATTGAACAAAACCTATTACTTGAGCTTGGTGCTTGTCATATACCAGATTTTCACTAACTTTCATCTCATCAAACAGTAAACAATATATCTCTTGTAAGCAGCTAGTTTGTCCAATTGTGCTCCTTGGAAAAGCATCTTATCTACTTCATCTTGAAATCCAACTTTAGGCTGAAAAAAGCTAGTGTAGTCTCTTGATGTTCTCTCTGAAGGTAATTTAATAAAGCCAGATGTTTGCATGGAGTGGTGGGCAGATGTAGATAACAATTTTAAATTGAGGCATCACCTTATCATCATAGGGTGCCATCTCATTTGTCTGGCATCACTAAGTTTTGCTGCCTTCACTTGTTCTTCCCAAAATAAACATCTGAAGCTACCTACTGGAAATAATTCCACGATCGATGTGTTATGCTGTTCTGCAATATCTAATAAGTCTGTATGCAGTCCTTCATCAATGCTCACCCCTGATGACATCTTTGACATTTTAAATTAATTTTAATGACTTCATTTCCTCTTCAGCCTCCAGAACTTTTATTTGTAGTGTTTTTAACTTCTCTGTTTTTTCTGATGATTTGAGATATCTGTTATTTGTATACTTGCTATTGCATGTTACTAACTCATTCTGTTTATATCGACTGTACATGGCACGCAACTGTGGATGATAACACTGGCATTGTGTGCACTTCATCCCGTGTATCAAATTTCACAATTAATCATTCTCACTGTTGATGTAAAAATATTGCCATTCAGTAACAGGGAAACCCATCTTCTACAACAGCCTTAGTATTACTATTAGCTGCTAGAAACTTTCTTTTTCTAGCATTTCCCATATCCACGAAATGTTTATCAACATTACCTGAACAAACTGTACTTGAGTCAATGATGTTAATCAGCTTCAGGAACATTTGCTGATTCAATACATTTGGTATTACACTCAATAGGCCATTTGTTGCAGGTATTACTTTGTGACCATGAACAAAGAGGTTCCAAGTGCAGTCATTATTAATCAACAAAGAATGTGTTATTACTAATGGCTGAGCTGATGTGGATGGTTGTGATGAAATTTTACAGAGCTTAATTTGGTTTAATGGCTGTTGTTCAGATGTTTGATCAATCCATGATAACTTGCAATTGATAGTACATAATGATGAGTACAAGTCATTCAAGGTAGTGCATGAAGGCTGGATGGCTTCTTTATCCTGTCAACATATAGGTACAGCTATAACATGCAATCTGAATGATACGTACATAGCTCAGTAGCTATGCAACATTAACAACATAAAGCTACTTTAGCAATTTGATGCTTTGCCTGCCTTTTAGCCTCCCAGTTCTTCTTATAGGAGTATCAGAGCTTTTGAGGTATACTCTCTCTATTCCTGCCTATTTTGTGTGTAGTGTAATGTATATCATACCAACTCTAGCCTTGTTCCATAAAGCAAGGCTTGAGATATCATTCTAAACAACTAATAGTTGCTAGCTATCATCTATGTGGCGTTACATGAATGAAACGGATTAGGCTATAACCTCAAAACGATGCTTAAGAAAAACAGGCGTGGCTAACAAACATTGCCCATTCCATTGTTATTAAAACTAGCTTTCATTTCAAGTAACATGTATAAATATCGACATAACTACACATTAATTAGAGGAACAGAATCTTACTTTACTGTTACATATCACAAAACACTTGCAATTATGCTTTCTTACTCAGGAATGCTTCGGTAAATAACGCCACCACATATTCGCCTGTATTTAGTAAAATAATTTAACAGATATCATTAAGTACGGTAGTACTTAATAGTAGGGATTGGTAAGAAATTGTATGGTTTCCTGATTTTTCGCACTTCATAAAACAACCTTCCAATAGGCTTTACCCGAAAAAACCGACTGGAATGCATTGGTAAGGCTGTAATGATGCTGTACCTTGGTTAAACGAAGCGACAAGTCGAATATTTCGACCTACAGCCAACTTTGAAAATTTCAAAATTCACCTGTATTTCGTCTGCCTGCCAGCCTGCCTGACAGCCTGCCAGCCTGACAGCCTGCCGTAAGACCCGGTTGCGCTAGGTGTAGGGCTCCAGAACTTGCACACAATAAAGGTAATGGCGGCGGATTTACGAAAATGTTGTTCCGAAGACGATTTACCCACTGCGCCATGGCGATTCCTTTTATCCTTCATTCCCTTCCTTGTTCTTCTATATTCCTTTAGCAAGGTGTGAATCTCACCTAAGGTGACGATAGCCTGTTACGGCTTCTGCTTATTACGTCACGCAAAAACCTGGCTTGCACGTGATATAATTAGTTACAATGGTACCACTGGCACGATGTTTTCGCATGTATTTTATTATGTTTCGAGATTATAGCCTTGGACAAATAGCTTTTGCTGTTTGTCGAGCACTATTTGCTATCACACAGCTGCTTTGCCATGTAAGCGCGTTGTTAACAAGCGCCTGTAAACAAGCATAATTATTACGTAAGCGCCTGTAACATTTGTGCGCCTGCTGAAAGATTATTATGAATGCTTAGCATGTATAAAAAGCAAACAAACTAGATTGATAAAAAAATTAAAAATTTAAAAAGGTAAGTAGGGATTGAGTTCAATAGTGCTACAAAAAGTAAGGAAACAAGGAATAAGATTTTGGGACGAGAGAACATTCTGGCATGAGATAATTTATAAAAGTTTAATCCCTACTTTTGGCTCACTTCAGTAGGTTTGCCAAAAGTAGGAATTAAACTTTTATAAATTATCTCATGCCAGAATGTTCTCTCGTCCCAAAATCTTATTCCTTGTTTCCTTACTTTTTGTAGCACTATTGAATTCAATCCCTACTTACCTTTTTAAATTTTTAATTTTTTTATCAATTTTACTTTATATAAGCTTCTATATATTAGGCGCAGTCGAGCGCAGTATAATACACAAAGAAGGCCAAGTTATATTTGTTAGCTAGCAAAACATGCATTGTCTCTATGTAATGACGTGTTTTGCATAGAAACGTATGGACTCATGTGATCCCATTTCTAAGTATGGTAAAAATATACTGATAATGTAGCTACAATATAATATAGATGACATGCAGGCAAATGGCCATGCATGTAGCTATAACCTTGATTTTTGGAAAATACTTGTCATGTATATGTATTATATAAAAATTAAAGGTGCACTGAGGTGCCAGGATCATCGTGGATGGCATGTTTTTGCTTAGTTAGTAGCTATATTATGGCTATAAACCTATGTAGTGTTTAAAACCAAACTTCCGTGTCACAATTTCTTTAAACTTTTAGTGAGTATTTGTGTATCAATTTAGTTTGTGTATCTGAAATTTTATGCAATTGATTTGATTTTCCTTTGAGTTATGGCAACTTTTGTCCTGCTGTGTAAAAGTTTGTCTCAAGAGCATTGATGTATTTGTTTAACCCTGACGATTGCTTGACTTGTAGAGTATAGATAGGAGAAATGCTGGTGCAAGTTTGATTGAAATCAATGAAAGAATGAGTGAGTTATTAGACAACAAAGTGTAATGTACATAATGAAAAATGAAAAGAAATATTCCAGGGTTCACGTAAAGTGTGCGATGAAAATATAGAAAGAAGAAAAAATGATTGCCGCATAAAAAAATTTTAATGAAAGGAGGACTTTATAAAGCTGTAACAGAAGATTGGCTGAAACCGATTTTGATGAACTTTGGGTACTGATTCTGCATTAAATGGAGGTATATTATATCGAAAAACAAGTGAATCAGGCGGGAAGGGATGGTTCGTTGGGCGTGGTCACACAAACAAGCGCCATAAAACTCGCAATGCCTGGTACTCAGGAACGGTGGGGTCGAATTCTTCCATTGTCGGTTTTTTGATTCTATATAGTAAGAACGTACTAGGTCCTTGATAACTAAGCGATAACTTCTATGGCGGCTTAGCTAGAGCATTTGCGAATTTGAGTGTGGTGCTACGTGTAAATAACTCACTCTGTCGTCGCGTACTGCTGCTTCTTGGCCTCGTGACTCACTATCGTGAGTCTTGATACAAAAATGAGAAATGCATTTAATCATCAGGATAAAGATTAGCTACTTCTTTAAATATGTTTGCCATAACATATTAGAAGTGGGGATTATGTACAACAGCATTTCATATACAGTATAGATCTACACCTGGCCTACAATAGCTAAGTGATACGCAAAATTCGATTAATCTACGTAGATGTAATTTAAAAAAAAAAAAGGATTGGCAAATTGCAACCAAAACCAAAGTTTTATTTGCAGATGAAGCAAGGCACCAAAATGTTTGTATGTACTAAAGTGCTAGCTTTTGAATGATGACTTGTGTACGTGATTATAAATACAACACTAGATGGCTGAATCTCATCAAAGAATCAATAAACAAATGGAAGTTAGCAAAATAGTCTACTATTTTTTGGTTCATATTATTAAGTGCCATAATATACACTGAATAACATTGTCACACAAATGCATGTCATCCACAATGCTCCTGGGCATTGTTTGGCTATTGAAAGTACAACAATTCATACACTATAACAAAGTAGCTATGTTACAAAAAGTTAATATAAATGCATGCACGATAGCTACATTATATAAACCATTGCTAGCTAATCTGCTCAGGCTCATGTCACCTAAGTGGGAAAATAAATGTTATGAGTGTACATAATCAAGCCTACTCTGTATGTTAAAATCAGTATGAAATTCTTGCTCATCATACTGGATCCTGACATATATACCACATTTACAAGACTCATTTATGATGGTTGAGGAATATTACTTGGGGAAATATAAGGGAAAAGCCCAAAGTATTAGCTCCGCCCTAATATTCTGTTGAAATTTAGCATATGTTCTTGTCAGGACTTGCTTATAACCAACAAATCTTTATGTATACGCACTTAAACAAAAACTGCCTGACTATAAAAAAGGTGCGAAGCCAATCAGAAACAGTGGTTGTAAGCGATCAAAACCTTTGAAATCAAGTAAGATCAGAAGCTAGATTAAATCCTTTTACTTGGATGATGTGCAGAGTATTTTCACAACTAATAAATGTGGCCAAGTGACAAAGCTATTCATAGTTGTGAAAATGCTCTGTAAGCTAAACCAGGTGCGCACCTGCTTTCTTGAAATTGTTTTCGTTCGGGAAGTCGGTATGTGTGTGTCCCCGCCCCCAGGCTATTAAAAACTATTCATGTGAAATGAAGGCTGAATAACCGGTTAAACAAGTTCTACTGCTTTTCAGTTTCTCTATGACACTTGCCATTGATACAGTCAATGTGTGTGGCCTTAGTAACGAAGCATGTCATAAGTTACTGCCAAAGAAGACTAAGATAACGCTGTATTAGCCATTTAAAAGCTGTTTTACTGGCTGTACAGTACAAACAAGACGGAACGCTTCAGTTTTAAAAGTGGGTGTGCCATGCAGGTTGCAGAGCTTATAAGAGAAGACTAGTAAGAGTTTCGGCTTAAAACAACTTTATGCAAGTTTTATCATTGAAGTACTGGAGTATAAGCGAGAAAAGAATTAAATTTGTGTGCATTGCTATGTGCCCCTTCATGATTAGTCCTTACTCTCGTGATGTTATTAATTACTATTACAATACATTAAGATTAACAGTGGTTTTTACTTACACAACACCTGGTTTTTAGATGGTAGAACATCAACTTGTTAATAACTTCTTGGCCTTACTTGATATCAAAGTCTTTGGTTGCTTATAACCATTGCTTCTGATTGGTCTTTTTTTACAACCAAGCTGTTCTTGTTTGAGTATAGTATCAAGACTCACGATAGTGAGTCGCGAGGCCAAGAAGAAGCACAGCAACGCGACCACTGAGTGAGTTATTTACACGTAGCGCCGCCCTGAAACTCGCAAACACTCTAGCTAAGCCGCCATTAAAGCTATCGCTTAGTTATTACCGACCCACAACGTTCTTACTATATAGAATCAATAAACCGAGAATGGAGGAAATAGGTGCCACCATTACTAAGTACCAGCCATTGCAAGTTTTATGGCGCCCGTTGTACGACTACGCACGACGAACCATCCTTTCCTGCCCAGTTCGCCCGTTTACTAGACAATTAGTACCTTTATTATTTGAAGAATCAATATCCCGAAGTTCGTAGAAATCTATTCAGCCATTCTTCCGATACAGCCTTATAAATGCCTTCCTGTGACCACAAAAATTTTTACGCGGCAGTCGTTTTTTTTCTTTCTTCATCGCACACTTTTTTCGGGGGCTTGCGGGAGCTTTCGTGAATCCCGGAAGTTTTTTCAAACTCCCTTTTTATACATTCACTTGTTTGTCTAATAACTCACTCATTTCTTCATGGATTTCAGCCAAATTTGTATCAGCACTTCTCCTATGTATGCTCTACCTGTCATACTATTATCAGTCTGAAGTATAAACACTTGAATGTATTTGAGAAGGACTATTACACTGCAGGTTGATAGTTGTCATAACTTGGACCCCCTTCAAATGATTTACATAAACTTTCAGATACACAATCTATATTGATGTATCACTCTGTAGTGAAAGTTAAAAAAAATCTCGGGCTTGAGTTTTTCAAAATTAAGCTTCAAATTTTAATTTGCAATATTGTGTGCTAGGCAAGTACAAGTTATGCCCATGCAGTACTTCTCTGCTGCTTGCTAGTAATAACATCTGTTTATACTTCCAAAAAAGTAGTGATATGCTAAACAAAAACACCCTGGGTGTAAAAAAAGTGCGAGGCCAATCAGAAGCAGCTTTGCAAATAGGTATGTACGACCAAAAACGTTGATATCAGTTGAGGCCAAGAAATTACTTATCAAAAATCTACTTGAATGACATAGCTAATAGTTTATAGCATATTGTCACAACTATGATTGACTTTGTCACTTGGCCACCTTTTTCACACCATCATTATTAATAAAGGTGGCCAAGTGACATAGTCAATCATAGTTATGACAATATGCTATAAACTATTAGCTATGTCATTCAAGTAGATTTTTGATAAGTAATTTCTTGGCCTCAACTGATATCAATGTTTTTGGTCGTACATACCTATTTGCAATGCTGCTTCTGATTGGCCTCGCACTTTTTTTACACCCAGGGTGTTTTTGTTTAGCATTACATATTACAGGCAAGCCTTGGAGCCTTGGATTCACTAATTATTTTTCACCTATGTTCCAAAAGTATCATAGCGAACTATTATAAGCATGTAATTGTAGTGAATGCTTTTGACTATCAGTTTGTTGTATTTTATGAAGTTTATAAACTTGTAGGCAAAAAAGTACAGGGAACAATCTCAAGTCTATCAAAGGCAATGGAAAGAGGATAAAATAAGATTTGATCAGGAGATGAGTGAAATGTGTGCAACACTGGAGAAATATAAAGTAGGGTAGATGTGAGTATAAAATTAATCAATAACTATATGTTTACCACTTTACTTGAGAGAAAATATGTTTGTTAGTTATTAATCATCATCATCATTATTATTACTACTATATAAGATAGTTATGTGATTGAGTCACAGTCATTTCTGTTTTTATGTGTTATTACCAAGATTGTATAAAATTAATAGGAATAGTGTCTAACGCTAATATAAATAGTGTTTACATGAGCCTGTAAAGTCCTGTGGCATTCTACTAATTAATCAGCCAAATACGTTAGTAATTTGTTGTTTACGCATATTGCATAATTAGCATGGTTACAAAACAAAACTCTGAAGTGCTTAGCTCTCTTGCTGTAGCGACCGATAACATTATTTATACCTCTGTTAAACAGCCAATATTGTTATGTGAGGGACAAACCGAGAGGATACAGCATGCACAGTGGCTACTAACACAGACATCGGCGCTAGGCATCCTCTCTGCTTGTGCCCTATCAGTATAATAAAATAGTATATTGGCTGTTTAACCTACGTAGGTATTAATGTTAATGTATAGTTACTTACGGCAAGAGCTAATGAGAGAGCGAGCACTTCCATGACACAATATTTCAGTTTGCAACCATACTAATTATGCAATACGTATGAACAATAAATTACTAACGCATTCAGATTAATTATTAGGAAGTCATAGGACCTTACGGGCTCATATAGATGCTATTATAGTTGCGTTAGACACACTACCTAATAATTATTATACACTCTTGTTATTACATTAATGTACATATGTAATACAAATGGTTGTGGAAAAGGTACGCACTTGAAACTGTTGATAGTTTCTGCAGAATACTAAGATACATACAATTTCACATGACTTAAAGAGATAATATTACTTTGTGAACAAATTTCATACCCTTGCATGTATCCATACAACAGCATACTGTATCTATTTTCCTGATAGTGGTGGCTTTAATAACAAAGCAATCTGTCCTTAGACTCCAAAGATTGATATACTCTAATATAACAGTCATCATAGTTAATATTATAGTTTATTGTGAATAGGTTAAATCATGAGTACTGAAGCATAGCATCATAGGTAAAATAAAATGGTTCTTAGAGACATAGTGATATTTATGTGAATGAGCTGCATGAGTAAGATCTGAAGTCCTATATACTTAAAGAACATCACAGCAGGACTTTCACCATTTTAGTAGACGGCCAAAACCAATTTGCAGCCCAACTGGGATAGACTTCCTATAATACTCAACACATACATACAAAAAGTAAGTTCCCAATCATTTTGTGAAGAGACATATATACGCTCTCAATAATTGTAGGATCCTTCAACTGTACCATCCCCTTGGAGTGATATCCGGTGGTGCATGATATGCAAACTATAGCAATTATGGTTTTTTGGAGATTGGGTGGTCTGGTGGCAAAAATTATTTTAAACTGATGCCAAAGTTGTTTGTATCTGTAAAATGGTGATGTGTTCCATCTTCAGTGGGTATTAATTACATATGTCATGCATGCAAGTGGGTAAGCCTGTTCTAAGGGTGATTCTTATTAGTGCTGAAACGAATGGAAATTTTTACTATTCAAATAGTTGGTTCCCAATTCAAATGAATACCGATTAATCTATTGTCCAAAACCATATATAAAAATGACCGAATGCCTCTGATAAAACAACTTATTATCAGGTTAGTATCAAAAGATCAAAAGAAATCACAAAAAGCATGAAATTATCTTCAAAATCAAACTTTTATATAGTCAAATATCCATTATGCAATAAAAAACATGCAAAGAAATTGCTATACTAGATAAATGTAAGGGTTTAAAGAGAACAACAAATATTCTATTGGTTTCAAACTATTCGAATATCATTATTTCTAATGAATAGTCCAAATATCCGATTATTCCTTTCAGCACTAATTCCTATAATACAAATATTACTTAATAATGATGATGGTGCATGTAATGATCATAAAATTGCATCATATGTACGTAGGCTGAGAATCAAAAGATGTTATCTCAAAAAGATAAGGAGATTGAAGTTCTAAGAGAGTATCAAAATAATAACACTAACACTATGGAAGAATCTCATAGATTAGAAGCTGAGATAGTAAGACTGAAGAGTATAGTGGAAAACATTTCTCAAGAAAAGGTATACTTGCGTATATATAGCTTAATGATTTGTTCTACTTAAATTAAACAGGATATAGCAATAGAAGAACAAAAATCTACCATGATATTGGTAGAAAATCTTAGAAAACAGTTGAATGTAAAGGTATGCTAATACTTTATTGTAACAAAATAACTGGCATACGTATGTTTAATAGAGTTGCAAGCCAGTGGAGAATACACAGGTAAAATCTCTTGTGTCTTGTTACATATTTTAAGCAGTAGACAGTTGTGCTTAATGATAGTATGTAGCATATGTACCTCCAAAAATTAAGCTCTACGCAAAAAACTGAAAAAGCGAATTGTTACTGCTGTAATAATGTACGTACGTATCTTTTGTTAAACACACTAACAATCAAATAATTCTTTAGTAATGAGTTGCGTGGCCAAGGAAAAGAGCCCATGCAATGACTACCGAGAATCTTTTACTGGGTGGTTCCTTCTACTACTTTTAGACATTTCATTGTAGTATTAAAGGATCTAAGATGGCATGTGTAATCTCTATAATCTCTATACCAAATATCAACTTAATTGGTCATGAGATTCCTCAGATATGACTATACTGAATATTTAAAAATTATCTTAAAATTAGAATCAATTCTTTGGCATTATGTTTAGCACATTGCTTGCATTGCAATTGCTTGTGTAGATCTCTTAGACTGGCCACATTGGTTTTGCTGTGCGACAGTAGCTCGTCGGTACTCTGTAACAGCCTCTTGAGGTTTGCCCTGTAAACTCTGCGCTCTCTTGAGCTCCACCATAATCCTTCTTCATCAGCTTACAGCCACCAAAAATGTAATAAAGGTTATGACAATGTAAATGGTGCTGGATACCAAGATCCTTGAAGCGATAGAGAACAATGAAGAGATAGAGGCTGAAGTATTTCAAACAGAGGAAATAGTGTCTTCAATATCAACGAGATCACCAGCTGCCTAAGCTCCATTCCTCCAGCAGGTGAGACAACTTCACATACCTCCACAGCCCCATCTACAGTACGTCACATGGAGCATGACAGGACCACTTGCCTTCCTCAGTTGGAATTGCCATAATTTACTGGTAACTACTGTTTTGGCAGTCCTTCTGGGACTGTTTTGAGGCGGCAGTCCACTAGAGTAGCTATGTACCTTTGTGCTCAGGGGTGACACTACCAGAGTCATAGCCAGATTGCAGTTGACCAATGCAAACTACGAACACTCTAGTCTATTGCCCTGTTGAAGGAACAATTTGGTCAACCTTACAAGCAGATTGATGATCACATGTAGGCACTCAGCCCAAGTAACTCACTTTCTAGCCTACACGAGTTTACAACTCTACCAAAGGACATATCTGCAATCTTTCCTCATTCGGGAAATCAGAAGATTCCTAGTTGTTCTAATCATCCTGGGAAAGCTCCCAGCCAAAATCAAGCAGAGTTTAGTAAGAGCACATGGTAAGAAAGAGTGGACCATCACAGAACTGCAGGTTGCTATGCTCAATGAACTGTACATTTTTGAGATGAGATCACAGACAGAACTTCACACTAATCCACCACTGACAACACCATTTCAAGAAACCTACTACACAAGCCATGACAAAGCCTCAGTGCCCATTTTGTAAGGGTCCACATGTGATGCCGTTAAGGAGCCAAAACCACACTGTGATATTGTATGCCAAGAAAAACTCTTCAAATGTGTTTGGGGCACCACAAGGTATCCTGCAACTCCAACCACAGATGTCACAACTGTCGATGGAAGCACCACACAAGCCTATGTACCCATGGACAGCAACAGAGTAGTAATCCTCCTGAATAACCAGCACCTCCTGTCAATACTGCTCCTTCTGAAGCAGCAATAATGTCTGTGAATATTCAATCATCCCCTGCACCACATAACCATGTGTGCCTACTGAAGACAGCTGTAGCAACAGTGACCCATGGAAGCAAGCATGCACAGGCTAACTTGTTGGGAAATATCAACTAGGCCACCAAGTAGATGTTGCCATGGTCAATTTGCTAACCAAGAGTGGAGACATCGTGCCGCTGTCAGTCTTTGTTGTACCACACATTACAGAACTCAGCAAGTATCAGTGTGACTCGTTTGTCACACCTCTGTGATCTTCAGTGGCTCATCCACTTACTGCAGAAAGGGAGTTTGAGAATTCACTGCTAATATGAGCTGACTACTACTGGGTCATTTGTTGGAGACTACATTGTGAGGGGGATGGGACCAACAGCAGTATAGAGTCCTAACTGGGCTACCTACTATCTGGGACCATACAACCTTCAGCCACTCAATCTACAACAGCCAATATTTTGATGATAACTACCTCTCGCCAAAATGAGTTTGACCTAGAGCATTTTTGAAATCTGGAATCCGTAGGAGTCCCACCCATTGAGGACAATGCTGAAAACAAGTTGGAGCACTACATCACCTCCTCTATCACACGAGATGACGATAGAGCATACATCACCACATTTCCATGTAAGTCAAATCACCCCACCCTTCCGACTAATTTTACGGTGACAGAGCACAGAACACATCAACTAGTGAAATGATTAGCTAAGACTCCTGAACTACTTCCAGCGTACAACCAGATCATTACTGAGCAAGAGGCCAGAGGCTTTATCAAATGTATGGAACTACCCAATAATAGCACTATATGTACAGCATGAAGGACAAGAAGTGAAAGTATATTGGTGTCTGTTAACTTGTGCCATTATCTGGGGAATTCACCTGGAGATTGTACAAGACTTAACGGCTGAAACCTTTCTTCTAGCTTTCCGCAAATTTGTTGGATGGAGGTCACTGCTGAGAATAAGCATTTCAGACAATGGATTTACTTACCTCAGAAGAGCTCTGGTCTCTGATAGAGTCACCAGAGATAAAGGAGGGACTGGGGAAGAGAGGTGTTACCTGGAAATTCATCCCCAAGAATGCTCTCTGGTACAGAGAGTTCTGAGAGCGGCTAGTGTGACTTATTAAGACAGCAGGTTCTGGGATATGACATGTATCACTATCAACCTTAGAAACAATCGTTATTGACATCAAGGTGGTGCTGAATGACTACTAACTTACCTTCTCATCAGAACTCAAAGATCTGGAACTACTAACTCCTGTCCACCTACTACATTGAAGGAGAATTACATGCCTTTCATACCAGACTGTGGATATTGATGAAATTGATGACCCAAGTTATGGAGAAGCTGGCTAGGTGCACAGGAGTCAGAGAGCCAAGATGCAAGCAGCTGTGCTGAGAGATTTTCAGAAGAGATGGTGCCATGAATATTTGACCTTAAGGGATTTTCACAAGGCATCAGGTAGCAATAAGCAAGTTGTGAAGAAGGGTGACATAGTTCTCGTTCATGATGATGCCCCTCGTGTAACATGAAAGATGGCAATGATTCAAGATCTGATGGTTAGAGGAGATGGACTAGTTAAGTTAGAGTACGTAGCTACCATTCGTACTACTACTGGAATCACAAACAGATCCATCACCAGGTTGTATCCTTTTGAGTTAAGTGTGGATAACCAGAGTGAGGAAACTGATGATTGCCCTACAGTGTGACGAGTGTCCTACAGTGTCAGTGCAGCAGCCCAGCAAGTCACTACTTGTGGATTCTGTTGTTAAGAGCAATTGTCCTCAGTGAGCATAAGCCAAGAGGGCTACCAATCGAGTGAAGGAGTGGGCCAGAGTCCTTGCTGCCCTCTCCAGAGGAGATCGCGGCGACCAAACAGTAACTTAACTATTATAGGCTATACATATATAGTACTGTATGTCTGTATCATGTGATCATTATCACGATCGATTGTGGGTACAACACAAGGTGTAGAAACATTATTACGTTTGAATCCCTCTCTCCTTTGCCAATCCTGAGAGGAACCTGGATAAACAGTCAACACTGCCACTAAATTTTTGGTGCTCCAGGTAAACCACTGCATAAGACATGGTAATGTTTCAACATCGTGCCTATTTCAAGTATAAAGTGCATCTTTATATTTTGGATCTTGCACTGGATGTTTAATTCAATTTAATCAGTGAAATTGTCAACCATAACTAAACAACAAGGTGGTATGTTTCTTTACTCTGGCACCTACTAAAAACCAAAGAATGGAAAGAGTGAAGTGAGCCATCAGCTGTACATGTTTAATACAGTGAGAGAATAGCGTTGTATAAAAAAGATGGATGTTAACTATCGTAAGATGGAGACCAAGTGAACAAAATGGTATGTATTACTGCTATTCTAAATAAAGGCCATCATAGGATATCAGCTAATTTAATAGTACTAAATACCTTTTTATCAATATAGATATGAGGGTAAGTGGTAGGAGTAGTACTATGTAACACTGTCTCAGGTACTTCATCCTACTTTAAATATACGTAATCCTTGCTACTACCAATGTACATAGATTAATTGTGGTCACTTGGATGTGTTGGCTCTAAGGAGTTGATCAATTTCAGCTGTTTAGTGATGAAATCTATAGATGTAAAAAGTGATTATGGTTATGGTTAAAGTATAGGGTAAGGATTAGGGTTTCACAATGTGCTTTGTTATTAAGGTCACGCCCATCAACAGTATCCATTACAAATGTCATGTAAAGAAACCGAAAAGCAGTAGAACTTATTTAGCTGGTTGTTAAGGCCTCATTTCATGTGAGTAGTTATTATCAAAATCAGTTCAAATTTTAGTTATTGTAAAGCTATGGTTGAAAAAATACATAACACTAGACATGGACATTGGAATAGTTGCACTACTAGTACTGTTACAAGATAAAACAGCTTTTATGCAAAAATGCCAACATGAATTCAAATGTCTGGTTATGTAATACTTCTTACTTGCCATTGCTACAACTCATCTTAGAGCTATGGCCAGGATATCTCTTGGTGGAATATTCAGCCTTTGTTTGTGTTCAGCACAACCATTTCTTTGTACCAAGAAAGGGTACGTATGTCCCAGGTCTTTGTACGTACTGTTTCTTCATATTATCTTGCAAAAATTGAGCCACACAATATATACAAGCTACCAAATACAGTGACAACAGCAACTTCATGACTTTGAGATGTAAGTTATTACAGTGGGGGAATGGCCAGTATCTCACTAGGGAATCTTTATTTTCTGCTACGTATGTACCGTTTCTTTGTACGAAGAAACGATGTAATTACGTACTACTAGTGATATATAATATATTCCATAACAGTAGTATAAAATAACATTAATTTTTTTCATTAAAGGTAACCAAATTACCTTTGAGTGTTGCCAGTACTCCTCAGCCACCAATGTCACGAGGAATACTAAAGCAAGTTAGTTCAAGCAAGAGTGGTAGCAAGAGGGTGGCATTTGTATCCAGTGGATCTGATCAGTCTGATGTGGTAATCACAGTACTTAATGCATATATATGTTAATTAGGGATCGATTGTGAGACATTGAGGCATCATGATTCTAGAGCATTCATGTATCACAATTGTAAGAAGTATCACGATATCATATTATGCACACATTTAGTACAAACAAGCTACATAAAATCTTTTAGTGATGCAATATGTATGTTGTAACAATGTGTGTAGGGATGGTAATGTGATGGTACAATCTATAGTGATGAACACTAAGCCATTGCTCAGTGCATACACTAATTAAGCCATGCGAAATGTAATTACAGTATAGTACTGTAGCTCCTTCATACATTGGCATATATATTGAAGTTCATGATGCGGTCACTGATATGCCCATGCACTCAATTGAATTTTTGTTGTCTCTAACTCAACAAACCACAAGGCTTATCATGTAGCTTAACCACTCTTTTTAGTAAGCAAACAACTATTCTACAATATAATGGTTCGTTTTTTACCACTAACAGGTTAATAGGATATAATACAGCTGCTTTGCTATGTTATATTGTTGTTAACAAGCACCTGTAAACAAACATATGTAGTTAAGTAGGCGCCTGGAAAGCAAGGACAGACTAATTTATATTATATAATTATGACTTAGAAATGTACAGAATAAGTAAAAATTTAAAATCTAAAAAGTGAGTGGGGATCGTGCGAAAAGTAGGAAACAAGGCTATGGCTAAGTGTCAGTAAGCGTAGTATCAATAGTGCGATATATTGTGATAGTAAGTTACTATCAATATCGTGATTGTTTCTAAATGATTATCGCGATAGCTATTAATTGAATTTTTGGGGTGGTAACGATGCCATACTTACACGAAAAGTTAGGTTAACACTTAGTTAAGCTTTTCAGATGTTGCTTTTCAGACAAGTTCACTTACTTGTGTGAGATATTAATTTGTACTTGTCTACTTTTGCAAGGCTATTTGATGAAATAATATACTTTCATATTTGTAGCACTGTTGTGCTCCTTAAGTACACTGGCAAGTAAAACTGTAAAAGGTACCCTTTCATCAACTTTTAAGGACAATCGGGATAATATTCACTATCGGAATAGTTGCACTGCAAATATCATGATAGTAAAAATTTTACTATCGCTCAGCACTAAACAAGGCATGAGAGAACGCTAAAGATTCTAGCATGAATAAAAGTGTAATCCCTACTTTGGCTCACAATTTCAGTAGGTTAGTATGATTTAGCCAAAAGTAGGAATTAAACTTTTATTATCTCATGTCAGAATCTTCTCTCGTGCCAAAATCTTATCTTACTTTTTGTAGCACGATCCATAATCACTTTTAAGTATATGGGTTTCAATCCTTTGTGTTTTTTGATTGACAGCATCCTCAGCCCTTGATGCAATTTCATCTTGCTGATTATTTGTCATACAGTGCAGTAATAACTTGCTCTTTGGGCCACCATGCTCTGTGTACAGGCGATTCACAATCAAGCTAGATATCTTTGGGCATTATATTGATGGAACATCTATTTCAGAGTCTATTTCAGAGTCTGATTTTGTTCATTGTAAATATGTGTCCTAATACAGTCGCTCAATAAATCTGTAAAGGAACTCGCGAGTGCACGATCTATGGCATGCATTTGATCCTCTTTAAGAGTTGTATGCACATGAAGTGCGCTTGAGTGTAGTTTACTTTACTCGCAAGCAATCACGTTGCGTCTAGCTTGTCCATACAAGGCTCCTCTTGTGCCTCGACGGTTCTATTACCAGCCAGTGCATGAAGTACGTACGGTACAGCTCGATTATAACTTTTAAAAAACTCGCGTGCGCAATTACACACGCACTACACGAACAGCAAAAATATCGTGGCGTGTTTGCGAGTGCACGAGAAATTGATGACGTCTCAACTGCTCGCAGAGTGTTAAAAAACTCCTCGCGAGTCTAAATAAACTCGTGCACTCGACGCATGGAGTCTGCTCGAGTATAGTACAAACGCATGTAAACGAGCAGCAACGTACGTGCCTACCTTGAAACTGGCCGGGAAGGTTATCTGCACGTCCCAACTTCTTTAACATAAGGTTCTACGTGCCCTTCCATTATCTCTTGTTAAGAACAAAAACGAATATCATGTGCGCATGTGATTCTAATAAGTTTATGCGAGATTTTTTGTGACTAACACGTGCTTGTCAGCAGGCGCATTTATTTAACAGACACGATGACTGACAAGATCGATTGGAATAATGGTAACAATGTTTTATGTTTGCTTTTTAGCCTTCCCATCTTTAAATCACTGGCGTACGCATACTATACGCGCACGTGTCATTTGTCCCAGTATACTCGTGTGGTGCAGCTTACAGGTTACTCATGGCAATCACGAAGATAACGTGCGTGTAGTGCACGCAAAATTCTCGTGCAGTTGTGTACAAACATGCGAGTTTTTTAAAAATACTCGAATAGAGTTACAAAATACACGCATGTAGGTGACACGCATGTTTCAAGTTATAATCGAGCTGTACCGTACTTCGAATGGGTAAAACACAAAGCTAACATAACATAGGCATTTATTATAAGTGGCACGCCTTTCATTGCTCAATGCGCTTATACTAAAACTGCCACACCCACTAGACGTTCGTTTACTGGGATATGTGGTTCCTTCATGGACTATTGCATGTACATAATAGCTTTTTCTGAAAAGATGAGTTGATGTGTAATTCTACATTAAATAGTCATTGTTATTATTATCATTAAGGAAAGTTTTTAATTTAGTAAGTGAAAAGAGTGCTTTAAGATGATTGTTAGCTGGTTTCTTGAGCCATGGCGCTCGTGTCATTGCGTAATAATCCACATGTGTTAATGCGAATGTGTGCCGCTGATACTGTTTCTTTAAAAGGCGGATAAAAACAAGGTTTGTTATTAATTGCTCTATATAGAATAGAAGCAGGAAGATTGTTGTTGAGGTTCTTTATTATACTCATGATGAGGCTCTAGTTTATGCTTGTGATGAGACTTGTATGTTAGTGCTGGGCGGTATGGAATTTTCATCTCAGTATCGGTATGAAGAAAATACCCCGGTATATCGGTATTTCATGGTATTTAAGATATCACAACTTACATAGTAAAATACAGTGGAAGGTACATTATAGTGGAACACTACAAACTATTTTCAAGTCATCATTATCTCAAAAAATTTAAAAATGAGATAAAATAGTACCCACAAGGGAAATTTTTTATCAGTTTAACTGGTTATAAATACAAATTTACACCTTCCATAGAAGAAGGTTGGTGTTTGCCTGTAATGTTTAAGTGTTAACCTCACTGTTTAGCCTGTTTACACTACTAGACAGATGCTACAGCATCGTGGGG
This sequence comes from Spongia lamella, assembly GCA_963930835.1. NCBI lineage: Eukaryota > Metazoa > Porifera > Demospongiae > Dictyoceratida > Spongiidae > Spongia > Spongia lamella. Next base: position 5,319,257 of record OZ005750.1, on the reverse strand, counting down.
CGAGCCTGAGTGTGTATTTTTGAAGTATTAACGTAAGAAATAATCTGATACTCCAGCGAATCTTACTTCTCTTTCTTGTGGTGTTTCTTCTGCTCATCTAAGTCTATACAGTTCTCGTCTCCTACGCAGCCTCTCTTGTCTATCCATCACATGCAAATATCACTGAGTAGACTAAACTCGACCAAATATGGAGCATCAGTAAACTCAACTCGCTATTGTCCGCGACACGAACGACCCTACCAACCAAATATGGAGCATTAGTAAACTCAACTCGTTATTGTTCACGACACGAACGACCCTACCAACTAAATATGGAGCGTCAGTAAACTCAACTCGTTATTGTTCGCGAAACGAACGACCCTACCAACCAAATATGGAGCATCAGTAAACTCAACTCGTTATTGTTCGTGACACGAACGACCCTACCAACCAAATATGGAGCGTCAGTAAACTCAATTCGTTATTCTCCGCGACACGAACCAAATATGGCACGTAAGTAGAATGCACTCGTTATTCTTCGCAACACGAACAACTGTTAAGGAGCGTTAATAAACTGTGTTTGTTATCTTTTGCGACATGAACAATCGTACCAACCAAATATGGAATTTGTTCGCTTTTCGTCGGAGTTGTTTGTATACGTGAAACTACCGTACCAACCAAATATGGAAATCGTTCGCTTTTTCTCGTAGTTGTTTGTATACGTGATGACCGTACCAAGCTTCTTGCTAGTGTGGGGCTTGCTCAGGCTCGCCCCAATAACTTATGGCTGCCTGGACCACCTCTAATTCACAAAAATGTAATAAAGAAAATATCGGTATAAATACTATGGTAACCGGTATTGCTTACATACTGTGAATAACTACAAATACTGGTATACCGTCCAGCACTATTGTATGTGATAGGAGGTGCCTAATTTGCTCACAAATAAGCTCAAGAGTAGGTGCATTATTCCCGTGTGTTCCCGTGTAGATACAATAAACACGCGAACACTCGCGAATTTCAAGAAGCCACTCAAAAAAATCTATAGAAAGCACTCGAGTTTGGTTCACGCGAATGTCAAGTTTAAATCAAGCTGTACCATAGCTTGTTTTGTGTTGTGGTGTTGCATTATGTGAAATGTGATGTTCATATACAAATTATGCCAACACATACATAATGTGTGACTGGCTCTGCAAAAACCCTATTTGTAGCTCGAAGCAAATATGCAAATTTCTATGAAATGGTTTAAGAGTTATGACATTTTAAATGGTCAAAATTTGCATGAGAACATGGAGGGTCAGACACATAAATACACCCATACAATAAATATCTTTCTTTTCAAAGTTTTGATTACCATTTAGTACAAGTTTTCTTATATTAGGAAACAGATATGCTCAAAGAAAACATGCTGCAAGCTGATAACCAAAGAACACCTGTACGCGCCAATGAGTTGTCCAAACTGAAACCTACTCCCTCTCCTAATGTGAGGATTGCACCATCCCTTAGAAACCAGCAGGTTGGTGTCTAATCTTATTCAATGTAAACTGTTTATTGTCAACTGTAAATAGAATTTTAATGCAAGTTTAACAGCAGGTTAAACAGGATTAACTAGCAGGTCAATGTGCTAGCTACCGCAGAATGGCTTATGCAACTTGCTTGCTTGTTTGCTTGATACATCAAAATCTCTTTATATGGCTGAAAGCCGTTTAAGTGCAAACCAACATTACATCAACCATTACATTAAACAGGTGGAGTACTAACCAGCATTACATAAAACACGTGGACTCGTGGAGTGCTAACCATAGTATGCGAACCATTAATGCTAACCATAGGCATGTATATACCATTCAAGTGCTAACCAACCACAATGAATAAAACTTTCTAATCAGCTTAGAGTTTGTAATAGTAAAGCTGATCATTTGATGTTAGGATTGCATATAGCACTGAATGGCTAGATAGATGCATTGAAGTATCAACTGCCATGTTGCCCTATAGCCAGCTAGCTACATAATTTTCTACAATATAAAGATAGGTGACTATTAGCTAGATGTTGTTTATAAAGATATAAGAAACAAATCTTCCTTTACACGTTGTCAAAAGCGGTGGGGTCTACTTTTCTTTATAATAGCCGATACCACCGCTTGCTTATTATGCATGCTTGTGATACCTTTTGTAATATTATTACATATGTTATTTCAATCCACTGTAATTACTTTAATGATAATATCCCAGTTTTCATGAAATACATACCAGTACAAATTTTTAAGACCATCATGTAGATAGCTGCACTATTGCTTGTACACTGAGACTGAACTGTAGCTACATGTTTAGTTCTCTGTGCTTATAATTATTACAATGTCAAATTGCATATGAAGGTCATCAATGGTAGCTAAGTGTATACGTACATGCATCTATCAAAGCATCAGGCTTGACCCTCAATGCCATGCATTTCACCTAGTATTAAAAATTATGCATGATGCACACTGTCATTTGCCAACACTCAGTAAGCAATGATGTTGATAAAGTATCTAAGGCAGTGAATGCTATATGTCAATTCAAGCAAAGATGGATTGGGGAACCCGGATCATTTGAACATTGTTGCATGGCAGCAGGTTTATCACTTACACTTGGTCCAGGATGAACTGAAGCTGCTTGGAAACATCTATTTGGAGCCTGCTCCACCGTTACTAGGAATTTTTGCAACTGCTGCAACAGAAAACATGATAAAGACACTAAAAGAAATTCATCAGATGAATACTAGCATGCTAGAATAGAAAAACTCTACCATCTTACATCATCATCCACTGATACAGACGATAGTTCTGTAAGGAATATTTAGAGTTACTGCAGGTGCCACAATAGGCTACTGATCCTCTCCAAACAGTTTATGACAGCTATAAGAATTTTAAAGTCCTGGTAGAATCGGGACTGTGTGATTGCTAATTGACCTTGAACCTAGTAATAGTTGTGAGTTTTCTTCAGTAAGGTACAACTATCAATCGAAGTACAACAAAATCTGTTCATTTCATGGCAAGCAGTTTCAGGTGTCATTCTTCTTGTGGAATCTCAAGGATACCATACCGCCTTTCCACACTTTCAGGTGGATCCTTTCTGGTGATGCAGCCATCCAGCCAACCATGGGTGATGTGAATGCCTGATCTTGTTACCTGGTAAAACTCTCCAAATTGGTGGTGACCTACATTTTCCTTGTAATTTCTTCGTGGGATCTCCCCCATCCACAGAATTGGGTGGTGGTTTGTAAAAGATGTGATAGAAAGCAACTCTTCCAGGCCGTTACATCTATCACCAGTTAATATTTTACTCATGACAGCAGCTACATTACTCTGGTAAGTGGACCTTATCGTACCATCTGGTTTTTAAGGTCAATTTTGTTACAGGATGTAAATAAAAATTCTTCATTACATTTGTCACATCTGGTCAGGAAGGTTGACTTAAATACTTCTCTAATCAAACCTACTGGAAAATTACACATTGCACTATGTTGTGTAATAAATAGTATGAATAGCATCGTGTAGCTTCTGCAGAGTGATCAAGTGTGTACTGTTTTTTTGCTTACAGCACTACCACCTACGTATGCTGGAATGTGGCTGTCCGTGTGTGAGGGGCTGTGTATTTGTGAAGAGCTGCTGCCTGTTAAATGTTTTGTTTTCTATGTTAAAATATTAAAATAAGCGGAATTTATATACATATACTTAAATTTTAAGAATTACCCGTGTACGTTGAACAGTGTTGTCGCTAAATTTAGAATTTAAAACTCTGGCTGTATTCCTCCATAGCTTCTTAAAGCCTTATTACATGCACTAGAAATATGTTTAGCTCATCTGCGTGAACCACTACCCACTTCTAATACATTTTGTAGTATTTTACTGCTAAAGCTGTTGCTAATATTATTAATGCTTTGACAGTGCTAAAAGACACCTGACAAGTCAAGGCTTTAAATTTTGGGGAAGAATAGAAGTTTCAAAATTTATATATTGTATCACATCATACATTGTAAGTTTGGGGCACCCACATCCACTTGACCGCCACCTTAAACACTCAATGTTGTACACTGTGCTATATTCTTGATGTACCAATTGAGTTGTAGTCAACTTTTCACATACTGATTTTATAATGGTTGTTTTCTGAGGAACACATTTTTAGGAAGCCATTTTCCTACAGTTAAGGTTATATGTTTATTAAGTGGCACTGAAATGTATTGACTAGCCTTCTTCTTCTTGTATTTTGTATCAAGTGGCCTTGTTACTCCCTTCTAGCTACTATATAAAAAGTCTGTAGACACTGTTGATAAGCCATCAACCAAGTAATTTTTGCACAAATTATGTTCCTGTTTTAATTATCCCGAAATTACTGTGGCGAGTTTGCCATTGCCAGTCTATCTACAGTGTCTATGGACTTTTTATACAGAACTGTGATAGTGGTATAGGGTAATGAGGCTGCTTTTAAAGACAACAAAGTTAATGCCAATTTGTTTAATGAGAACCTACCAACATTATTGATATAGTTTTGTTTATTTTGTAGAAAAGCGGTACAGCAGTACGAAAATTTACTTCAGGTGCTAAAAAGGTATGTAACTAATTAAGCTGATTGCAAATTGTGATGATTTGTATGTAGGCGTGTGTTACAGCAGTCAGTGACAGTGAAATGAGTCAGTTTAAAGAACTGTTCCCTAGCTATAGCACCACTGACAAATCAAAAGTATGGTGGATTTCATTAACCAAGTTTTGTATATACATAAATAATATAGGAAGCAAAGGTTGGGTTTAAAAGAAACACTAAAAGCAATGATGTAAAGAGTACTCCTACTAAGTCATTCAAGTATTCATCACTGTCTGTAACTAAAAAGGGTCCATCAAAGACTAGCAAAAGAGGCACAAACAGTAAGCAGCCTGAGATGTCATGGTTTGAAATTGATCCAATATTTGGATTTACTGCTGAAGATTAACATAGCATGCATGTATTAACCTCTCTTGTGTATTCTTAGACTTTCTCTATGTTATAACAGTAGTTATATACGTATTAAAGGAAAATGTATAACATTCATGTATTTATCTATGACATCATTATGAACTATAATTTATCAATATTAAAGGCCCATTTTATGTATAGGTATATGGAGTGGTGATCAAGTAGATGGGTAGGGAAAGCATGGAGGCAGGAAGGGATGAGGTTGTGAGGTACTAAACCTTACAAAACATTGTTAGTCTCACAGATATGCCTGGACTACTTTTTCCATTTATGCTTCCTGTCTGAGTTAAAGGGTCTCTACAATAGAGCTTTTCCATTTCCATAGCGATGAAAATAAACATCCATAGCTTCCCGGTTGTTATGCCATATTTATGCCATATTGTTGAACAACCTAACGAGACGTTGTATTGCAGTCTGCTCATTTCTTTAAAGGTAAAGATGCACACGGTATATATTATTCCATTCCTTTTATAATAAGTATTGACAGGTTTAAAATGCTGTGCTTTTATAAACTTGGGCGAAATAAGCATTTTAACACTTTCTACTACAGTTCGTGCATCAAAAATATGGCTGACTTAAAACTGTAACCATGGAGATGGAAAAGCTCTATACCTGGACTCCGGATTCACAGCTTTTCTATCTGTGCACTGAAAGAAAACTACTAAAATGCATAGTTAAAGCTTAGGCTGATCACTCAAGCGCTGACTGTAATTGGTTTTAACAATGCTACGTATGTTTAGTTGCTGATGTCACACATACATTATACAAGAAGAAATGTTATGGCTACCATTCAAGTTTCTACTCCTACTCCTTTAATTTCTCTAAGCCAGAAGAGTGGCCAAAGTGGTTAAAGGGTTTTGAGTAATTCACACAAGCTTCTGAACTTTGCAGAAAGTCTGGGGAGAGCCAACTAAATACTATATTGTATACATACATGGGAATAATGGCTGATGATATTTTGCATATACACCTGTTGAATCACATAATATATATATAGTGTAAGTTATGACATAGAGTAAAAAGAATATGATACAGTAGTAGAATATGTACCACTAAAACATTATTGTTGAGAGAGCAAAATTTTAATAGGAGGAAGGAGAGTCTGCAGATACCTTTATTACTACATTATTATGGACTAGCAGAGCACTGCGGGTTTGGACTGCTTCGTGACAAACTATTATGTGATTTTATAATTGTCGGAATTAGAGATGTAGCACTATCAGAAAAGCTACAACTATTAGTTTTGCAAAAGGCAGTCAATGCAGTTAGACAAGGTGTGACAGTAAAAAAGCAACAAGCCACTATCAGCTACTTCCACAGATGATGTGACACTGGCTGCAAGTAGTCCGAATCCTCAAGCAAACAGAGAGGCAGAATGAGCAGTTAGGACAGTTAAAACACTTCAAAATTCATTGATGGCACCCTTGGTGTAGCGCCCTATATACTCCCCTAGAGAATGAACACAGTCCTGTAGAACTCCATATGAGATGAAAGCTGAGAACAACAATTCCATTAATTCCAGCAGTGCTAGCACTGCAGCCAAAACTACCAAATCATAGCGCTAGACCTCTGGTGAAACAGTATGGATTGTGGCACAACAGGAACAGTAACAAAAGATCTAAAATAGCTCCCATATGGTATAACGCCCAAACTACCACTGGACAATATCATCACAATCGTGACATGTCATTCCACTCCCATCAGATCAGTCGAACAGTTTATCAACTGAAACAACTAATGCCAACACTGACTTATGATCATGAATGGATCATAATCCACCAAGTGACAGCCTGTTTATAAGATCCAGCATGTATGCACACTTGAAGTGGTTGTGTGTCTAAACCTCCTACCTACTTATCAAGTGGACTGATTTGACTGGTTTGCATTTTTGTACCTTTATTAGACTCTGGAAGAGGAGATGTAGTAATAATGTATTTAACAGGTACCTGTAGCTAGTAAATGTGTGGTTGTACTTACGTGGATTTGTATTGTCATATTCTCTTAGCTATTCCATTGTTGTAGTTACCTTGTATCTATTGTATTGTCAGCTGAGCCATATTGCCTAAAAAAGTTAGCTAGTGGATAACTAACTACTACACCAAATAAAATCTCAAAGAACAAACTTATATTTTTAAAATATACAATCTGGCATTTGACAAAGTACCACATGAACGATTGTGCAAGAAATTGTTTCATTATGGAGTAAGAGGTTCTTTCTTGGGATGGATTAGTAATTTTCTAAAAAAACAGATACTAATCTGTATTGTTGGAGGGCCACAAGAGTTTGTCTATGCCTGTTTTGTCTGGGGTCCCACAAGAGACAGTACTGAAACCAGTTATTTTTATGTTTCATTAATATTTGGTAACATCAAAAATATGACTATATGCACGTTGATGATTTTTTGTTATATTCAATTATCGAGACCCCGGAAGACTGTGAGCAACTCCAACTAGATTTATATAAATTGGAGTCATATAAATTATATAAAAGTTTAATTTATAAATTAAATTATTATACGAGTTCATAAAACTCGCAATGACTGGTACACAGGAACTATTGAATTAATTTCCTCCATCATTGGTTTACTGATTCTATATAGTAAGAATGTACTAGGTCTGTGATTACTAAGCGATAGCTTTTATGATGGCTTAGATACACTGTCTGCAAATTTTTGAGCGGTGCTACTTGTAAATAACTCATTCATTGCATACTGCTGCTTCTTATTGGCCTCACGACTCATGAGTCTTAATTAACTTAGCTATAATTATACAGATGGTCATACAAAACACAACATAATAACTATTACATCATAAGATATTAGCTAACTACCGTATAGTGCAAAATTTTGATGGTGGAAAATTTAGATGAATTGGGGGCTAGGAAAATTGATAAGTAAAATTTTGATGGATTGTATCAGCCTTAAATACAAACAGCTATTGGGAAGAAAATTTTGAATGATAAAATTTTGATGAATTACAAAAAAATTGTCAAATTTGTCACTATTTTCCCTCGTCAAAATTTTGCGCCATACGGTATTACATCATAACATTATTACATCAAAACATATTAAGTGTGTGCATTAGTTAACTTCCTTACATCACTCCCATCTCAATTTATTGTCACTATACCGAACTGGAGACCTATGAACTCTTTCACAATAACACCTCAGTACTTCTGGGGGGAGTGTAATCATCAATTTGCAATTATTTGTAAATTAGTTCCAAATGGTACAGATGGAAGAGCTGAGGAAGATCGATGTGTAGGTTGTTGAGCAGGTTGCTTAACTAGTGGTAAAAATAGGTGGGCATAGCTTAAGACAATCAAAATGTACTACAATGAAGAGACACGTGTCTAACCAAAAACACCTAACTGCATAAAAGAGTATCCTACCTAATTGTAACTATATACAACATGAATAAAGTGAATAGGTACAGATATGTGTAAATGAAAATTAACTATACTCAACCCTCTATACATATTCAAAACATATTGTGCTAATATTAGCTATCTTCCTTACACTGGATAATTGCGGGGGCAGATCAAGGGCCCCGGGGTCAATTGACCCCCTCCTGAACCATATCAGGGAAGCTAAAAGAATGATGTATTGGTACAAACACACACTAAACTATATTATTTCTTGAGTTAAGTGTCATTTCAGTACTTCATAAGATAAAACAACCTTAAATAATAGTCAATAATTACTATAATTGCACTATTATGACTTCTACTTTTTAGTTCTTGATGCAAGAACTTTGCAAATTGCTGTACCATTAGCGACAAAACATTATTCATAACACGGATATAATATACCGAAAGTGTACAAAATAAATCAAAATTGGCCATGATAGACATACTAAGTATTAAACTGTAATCCCAGTGATAAGAGTGATCGTAGTGATCCAAGTGATTTGAGTGACCTGAGTGATCCTAGTGATTTAAGTGCATGATCCTAGTGATTTGGATGATTTGAGTGATCCTGGTGATTTGAGTGATCCCAGAGTGATTTGAATAATCCTAGTGAGATTTGAGTTGATCCCAGAGTGATTTTAATGATTTGAGTGATCCTGTATATAGTACAATTTGAGTGATCCTGGTGATTTGAGTGATTCTATTTGAGTGATCCTAGTGATTTGAGTGATCTTGGCGATTTGAGTGATCTGAGTGATTTGAGTGATCAGTGATCCTGAGTACGATCCTGGTGATTTGAGTGATCCTGGTGATATGAGTGATCCTAGTGATTTGAGTGATTGCAATGATTTGAGTGATCCTGGTGATTTGAGTGGTCTTAGTGATTTGAATGATCCGGCCTAGTGATTTGAGTGATCCTGATGAGTAATCCTACTCAAATCACCAGAATCACTCAAATTACTTGGATCACTCAAATCACTTGGATCACTCAAATCCCTTGGATCACTCAAATCACGTGGATCACTCAAATCACGTGGATCATCAAATCACTTAAACCACTAGGATCACTCAAATCTCAAGTCACTCACATCACCAGTATCACTAGGATCACTCAAATCATAGATAAAGTAATACACATCATAGATATAGTAATATTTATTCTTATTCTCACTCTCAACCTTTTTAAGTATGCTCTGGTCTCAAGACGTTTGTGGCAGCATTGTGATGCGTAATTACCAGCGATCGCACAATTCCGACGAAGATTTGGACATTGAACACAAATTAATGACGACAACAAAACCCTCGACAAAACTTTACTAGATTTACCACGGATTATTTGCCCATATATCATGCACGGTCAAGGGGTAGTCACTTTCATAAGGCCTGTAGAACCATTTGCGGCCAGGATCAAGGTTTTTGATTGACGAAAGTTTACCTTGATCTCTTGATCGCACCCAATAAAGGCCCTTGATCACTTGATATTTTTATCAAAAAGCCATTTAAATGCTTGTTTTGCTTTACAGTCATTCTTCTAAGCTTCTTGGTCGCCTCTTTGAAGCATTCCTTGGTCGCCTGATTTAGCACTAAATATCGTCTTGATCCTTTTGATCCCTGTTGTAAATGGTTCTACTGGCATTATGAGAGTGGATAATAGAGCAAACGCAATAATTATATTATGCTCGACACGGTCACGTGATTAATATAAGGAAGTGCATGGTTACAAAGAAATGGGCGTTGCCCCTGAATTCTACGGCGATTTCATCTTTTATTACTTAACTATCTTGACGTCTTACACGCACAGACCTTGGTTAGCTAGTGGACATGTTAAACATACGTTAGCATGGTTAATTCTCGACAAATTACTGGTTTCTAAAAAATGGGCGGCGACCGAGCGGCGATGTACAAATCACTTTTGTAGTTTTATAAAGTTACGGGTTTTCAACGAAATTTATTCTATTCAGCAGTTACATTAAGACGCCAGCTATGCATTAATGCAGTCAGTTTCTTATAGACAGCTATGGTATTACAATAATAAGGCCAGGCAAACTTGATTTCTTGTTTCTCATCCACCAAATTCTGTGCTTATATGCGGGCGGGCGGTCATTTTTCATTATTCATTATACAGTAATTTATTCAAAATGTTAAAAAAAGCTCATTAAAATTGTTAAAATTGTAAAAATAGGCAAAAATTGAGATAATGAAAGTTGAGGCAGTGGTATTGAAACCCATGCGGGCGGGGATGAGAAACAAGTAATCAAATTTGCTTGGCCTAACAAGGTTACTACATCGGTATTAAAGGTCACTTCACCCGAGTATTTGAGCTGCTATTGTTGTATACCATAGCTGTCCATAAGAATAGCTCCATAATGCATAGCTGGTATCTTAATGTAACTGCTGAATAGAATATATTTCGTTGAAAACCCGTAACTTTCTTTATAAAACTACAAAAGTGATTTTGTACGTCGCCGCCCATTTTTTAGAAACCAGTAATTCGTCGAGAATTAACTACGCTAACGTCTGTTTAACATGTCCACTAACTAACCAAGGTCTGTGCGTGTAAGACGTCAAGATAGTTAAGTAATAGAAGATGAAATCACCCTAGAATTCAGGGGCAACACCCATTTCTTTGTACCATGCACTTCCTTATATTAATCACGTGACCGTGTCGAGCATTATACCGTAAAATATATTGCGTTTCTAATCCATGCGTAAGCTCTATTATCTATGGTGTAAGTATCTATGGTTTAACATAGTCTAGTAGCCAGACCGCTCCACAAAGAAAAACGGGAAAAAGCGGTCTGGCTACCGAACAGAGGCAAATCTTCGGTACTCGATCCGTATTCAAAATTTAGATTGTTTACCGCCACCAAATTACGCGTTATATTTTAAATAAAGCGCAGTTTCAGTTTTGTCACTTGTCTTAAGGCTTTTTATGTACGTTGTATTAATGGAATTTGAGAAGCACACGAGCGGGGCGTCGTATAACAGGTAAACGAATGAGTTTTATGTACATTTTTATGTTAGTATGGACAGTGTCATTTGTGTCAATGTTAAGCATAAAATGGGTGTTAATAAGTGTGAATAACAGTGTAAAGTTAGTAACTTTTGTCACACTTTAACTCATTTGTTTTGCTTATTTAGTTTTTCAGGTGATGGTGCACAGTCAATGCGTCAACAGAAGCTTGATCGACAGGTATGCTTTGATTGATTATTATTATTATTGATAGCCTGTACAAGGTGGTCCCTGACACATACATAGATACATACATACATGCATACATACATGCATACATACATACATACATACATACATACATACATACATACATACATACATACATACATACATACTACATACATACATACATACATACATACATACATACATACATACATACATACATACATACATACATACATACATACATACATACATACATACATACATACATACATACATACATACATACATACATACATACATACATACATACATACATACATACATACATACATACATACATACATACATACATACATACATACATACATACATACATACATACATACATACATACATACATACATACATACATACATACATACATACATACATACATACATACATACATACATACATACATACATACATACATACATACATACATACATACAATTACAGACCAAACAAAATACAAACAAACTAAACATATAAACATTAATCACAAAAAGAAATCTAATTACAAAAAAGAAAACGCTTAAGCTTACATTAAAAAGTATTTACAGTTGGTTGGGATAAAATCTCATAGGGTATCAAGTTCCATAACATTGGAAAAAAGGAATGTCTGAGTGCATTAATGGTGGAGGAAACCAGGTTCAGAGTCAAAGGATGAGACCTTGTAGCTAGTGTATTAAAATGAAAGTAGCTTGAAAAACCAATAGCAGTTGTCTCATGTAAAATGGAATAGAGTGTCCAGAGTGACAAATACTTTCGACATACTTTAAGAGAAGGTTCTAGTTCTCTTGCACAAGTTGTGGAAGACTTGGATCACTTAAGTGCAGATGAATCCCAGAAGCTTTTTACCCAATGTGCGGCTTAAATTTGACTGACTTCCAACAAATCATTATCATGGACAGTATAGGGGGCCCACACTACACAAGCATACTCAAGGTAAGGTCTAACGAATGCTTTATAAGCATTAATCTTTGCTACCTGTGTACAGCCATACATAGCATGACGTATACGATTCAAACACTTGGTGGCTTTACTGACTACGTACTGATAGTGATCATTCCACTTGAGTTTTGAATTGATGATAACACCATCCATAAAATGCTTTTAAAATATCTTATCAATAATAAATGATGTACAACCATACATACATGAAACTGGATGACTTCCAACATAGTAGTCAATGTCAATAGAGGAACGCTTGTTGCTGATGTTAATAGCCTCACATTTGTTAGGGTTTAGTCTAAGCCCACTTGAGGGACCATTGATAAACACACAGTAAATCATTCTGTAACTTTAAGCAATAATCATAACAAGACACCTGAAATGTCATCAGCAAAAATTTTGATGGATGAATGATTAACAACATGCCTAATATCATCAATATATAATACAAATAATAATGGTCCCAATATGGAACCCTGAGGGACTCCAGAATCAACAGGGAGCCACTCAGAGTAATGACCATTTACAACAACCCTCTGAGATCATGTGGTTAAAAAATAATGAAATCACTGAAGCAGCTGGCTAGATACGTCCAAGGTCTGTAATTTTAACAAAAGTCGATGGTGAGGCACACTGTCAAAAGCTTTGGTAAAATCTAAATATAAACAGTGGCAGCTGTCACGGCATTCCAAAGCTTTAGCCTAATCATGTACTGCTTCAAGCAGAAGGTAAGTAGTTGAAAGATTTTTACGAAAGCCAAACTGATGAACACCGATCAAATTGTGAGACTCTAAGGATTATACGTTCCATGGTCTTGATAACAATTGAGGTCAGGCTGATAGGTCGATAATTAGAAGGGATAACGATAACAAGTGTGCATAATACCATAATTGTAAATTGTATTTTTGTTCCCTCTGTATCATACAGTTACCACTGCCACTATCAACTGCCCAGAGGTTATATTTATCAGTTAAATCACTCAACGAACCTTGTATTGAGCAAATTATAATTCCAGGTTTTTCGCCTAATCAAGAAATTTGTGATCCTGTAAAGTTTTCTGTATTTCACTCATCCCTAAAGAAACATTATTTCTGCCTCAATTTTATAGACTTAAACTAAGGCATTTGGCAATTGAAATTTTAAAAAGTTAGTATGGATCTATCTTTCAGTGTTACAAAAAGTAAGGAAATTCTGGCATAAAATAACAATAAAGATTCTAGCATGAGATAATTTTAATCCCTAATTTCGGTTCAAAATTTCAGTAGGTTAGTATGATCAAGCCAAAAGTAGGGATTAAACTTTTATATACTATCTCATGCCAGAATGCTTTTTATAGTATACTTGCATAAGTATAATAATTTGCATTATAAATCAATCTGTCATTGCCTTCTAGATGCCTAAATGACCAGGTTGATTAGTAGAAGAAGGTTCCATAGCTCCTGGGGTTAAAATTGCCTATATAAAATATGTCATATAGGTTAAAGCATTGCCTTGAGTGCTATATGAAAAATAAGCAAGAGACAACAAGGCCGAGATGGCTATAATAGCACTAGGTGAAGCGAATGCTATATTAGCATCAAGGTCAAGTGCTTTATTTTTCATATAGCACAAGGCAAGGAATTGCCATAGAGAATTACCTCTACAAATTTGTGTGCCACCGTGAAACGGCCAATTTTCTGCAGAAAAGTTTGATTATTGTTTCCCAGTGTTTCTACTGTTTACTGCCATATCCATCAGTATAAATGACAAAAACAAGAGGTATAAAGTCTTCCATTTTTACTGATTATGTGTTTCTGGTTCTATAAATGCTTTCTTATGTTCACACCTCATGGTGCTATATGAACAATATTGCACTGTTTTCGGCTTTGATCCTCCCACGGAAAATTCTTTATTTATATATATATATATGGGTTTCCAAGCTACGAGTGAGTGAAAATGCAAATTGTCCCTCCTGTAAATAATACACTGGTGTCATTGGCTCATAAATTTATGACTATCCTGTGTCTTTGATAGCATGCTAAACTATGTACACCACAGAATAAAATAAGTTATAGTACACTTACCATCTCATTAAAAGAATGCTATATCTAGTATGTACTTGAAACTTGCATTTATGCCTTATTAAGCACATCCACTTAGAGAGCATGTGATAGGTACATGCGCTTAATATAACCAAATTCTATGATTATACAGTAATATAGGGGATTGTAAACATCCAAGAAAATTTCCATGTACGATATATGGTAGTCAATTTTCACGGATGCATTCTTTTGAATTACAAACTGTTTTATTTATAGAGAGCTCTGATGGAGCAGAAGAAGAAGCAAAAAAGGATGTGCACTGGTAATATAATGTAAATTTTGTACATACATAATATCTGCACATTTAAGGTAAAATGCTAAAAACATTGTAAAACCACTGATAAACATAATTATGTTTAACTATAGAATGAATTGTAGACTTGGCTGTTAATACAAATGCATAGTATGTTGAATAAGTTCTATGCTAAGTTTTGTTGATCTTACAAAAATCAAGGTAAACATTTGTTGCTATGCCTGAGTTAGGGTTGGGCGATAACAAAAATTCCATGTCACAATATATCGTGAGAGAAATTATCACGATAATCGATATCATTTTAGCTAACCAGTGACAGTATTACAAGCACTAAAATTGTGACATAGGATATGATGTTATAAAATTTGAATGTATATGAGTGTGTACTTGTATCAGAAAAGTATAGTTAATAATTTCGACCCGCCCCAACGCCTGCTGGACTAGAGCATACCAATATGCCCCAACCAAGCCTCCAGTGACCAACTGGTGGTTTGGCAGGTCAGGAGCCTGGGTATGTCCAAATTGCTAAGCTAATGCCAGTGGAGGTCCCTTCTAGTTTACCTGACACGTAAATTGCCCCTGCATCCTTTATTAATTCATAGCTAACTACCTCAGCTTGGGGGAGAGGACATGTACACTTATTGCCGACAGTCCTATCTTGATTAGCTGTCAATATGCTGTATATAAAATAGTGTACCTATGCTGTTGTTTGTTATAATTATAGTGTTTCAGCTAGAATTGATATAAATTGTGATAATTTTTCTCATGGCGTGTGAACTTACAGTAAGAAAGCACTATCCATTATCTGAATATAGAGTCCTTGATTCCTGCTTTGCTGCAATTGAAGCTAATTAACCTCCAAAATTACTCGCAAAGCTTTGACCACTCATTGAAAAGGATAGAATGTGATTACTCGTTACTCTTCTAGTACATAAACATAGTTAGAGGTGTACTGATATCAAATTGGCAAAATATCAGGTAGTTCTTTAATACCAGGAATCAATATTTTATATAGGTAATCACACACATTTGAGTGCAATTCGAGAATAATTGTACCAGTAACAGTCAAGGAATTGCACGAGGCAAAGCCGAGTGCAATTTTGACTAATATGTCTACAATTATTCTTGAATTGCATGAAAATGTGTATGATTGCCTGTTAATCGCATTGCATGACCTACAACACCCTCTCTAATCTGAGGTACACTGCTCATTTCAATCTGAGGCACGGTTGCAAATCTTGTCACTTCCGCATCACTAGTAGTGGTGTGTTCAGAATTGATTTGAAATCCATTCTAAAAAGTTAGCATCAAGAAATTCTTCTACAGACTATGGGGTACTTATTCTGCCTGTAACCAATACTTTGTTGTCACATAAGTCGGTTACCATAAATTTCCAGTGCTACACAATTTCGTTTGCTGCTTATTGCATCATTGTTAGTTGCACTTAAATGGCTTCCTACATTGCGAATTTTGGTTGGCTATTTTAGTGTGCAATTACTGAATATTGCTATGCACTAGGCTATTAAAACTGTGCAATTTGAGAATAATTGCATGGCTACTAATGGCACAATATTTATGGTCATGTGATAAATTATCAAGTTTCTACCAATATTAATGCAAGTGCTCACAGGATTAATCTTTTTTGTGTGCTGTTGAGTTGCCACTGCATTGTACTGTGTTGATGCTTATTTTGCAAGCTTTGTTGCTATTGTTGTCATGGAATCTCTTAGCTCTGTGACTGGTTTACATGCATGAAATACATATATTGGATTGGCTATCATCTGTATTTTTCAAGTACATGAACATTCAATACTAAAATCTGTGTTTTTATATCAGTACACCTTTCCATGCAGGGCCTTATAACTTGCAGTACCTTGTACAGAAATAAGAGTCTAGTTTATATGATGCTGCTCTTTTAGTATCAGTGCATAAAACTTTTTATAAAAGTTAACAACAGCATCAACTGATGCGATGATTCCTGAAATAACAACATACAAGGGCAATGATAAACAGGCTCACAAGATGGCACATTTAATGATTACTAATAGTGGGTTTGGACATCACATGCACAGAACTGATTAATTTTTGTTGTAACAATAGAACAATTAAATTTGCCTGCCCATTTGTCTTGGCCAAATTCTTTCTGCCCCCATTTATCAAAGGCTTACCCCCACCAGAATTTTCAATATATGGTATTTGAAATTCAGTAATCTTTCTACGTACCTTTCTGTATTATTCATGTATTTTTAGTGCTGCCATGATATATCAATATAGTGATGTATATCGTGACATATACCACTTTGACACCTCACATCAAAGTAATATATTTCAAATATACCCTGGGAACAGGTATATATCATGATACATCCCACTGCCATGGTGACCAGTCATTGATGTAGAAATGAAACTACCACTCTTTATATAGGCGCACGAATGCAATATTGATTGTGGGTTTTAGTTTTCTAAATTTAATGTTTATTTGAAGTTGAAAAATAAACTTTGTTACTAGTCTAAAAGTATTTGTATTTGAAGTGTATAAGCCGATATAAGCCAAAGGACGCCATTTGAGGTGAGTTTCTAACGTGATTAAATAGTCTATTCACTGCGTGACTTAATAATTAATCTACTCTATTTACACACTCACCATTAGTTTATCCTTTTGAAACGATTAAACAGGATTTTTTGCCCATTATAAGTGCTGCAGCTTTATAAAAATTTGTGGTAAACCCACAATCGCCAGCACTACCATGCAAGAATGTCACGACAACGATAAAATCGAGTCCCACAATCACAATGAGTACCCGTTACTATATAAAGAGGCCGAATTATTGACGTCAATTTTGGGCAAATTTTTAGAGTGCCGGAAGGGGAATATATTAGTTATAACATGGGCACTCGAGATTTTCCTGATATATATGCCTGCGCCCTCGGGCTTGGGCATATATATCAGGCGAATCCCTCTTGCCCATGTTATAACTATTACATGTACTTATGATATAAACAAAAATCACTATCAATATTGTATTTAATAATAACTATTTTAAAATACATGATTTGACTGCACAAGATATAGAGTATTGGTCATATAAACACACTTCATTAGACTAATCTGTGGAGAAATTTAAATTTTTTATCTTTGGTAATTAAGGTAGCATGAATCAAATTTCATGTCATGACATGTATTCAAACTTTCATAACGTGACATAAGAAATTTCTGTATCGTGGCAGCACTAATGTATTTATTTTAAACCAACAATCACTGCCCTGCCCTACAGAGACTACTTCCCAAAAAGCATTGGGTAATTCATGTCACTACCTTCCACTAGGGAATTTATGTAGAGCTGTGAAAAATAACCTAATAACTGGTTAACCAATCAGTTATTTTTAAAAATTCAGTTACCAGTTATTTTTTCCATACCTGGGTAACTGGTTTTTAATATTTTCATGCAAAAAATGAATGGTACAATGGTACATGCTTCTATTTGTTGCGTTAACACATTAATATCATGCAAACAAAGCAACATGGTTAATATTGTTGCAAGTTTTTAACAATGGTTTCATGCACTTATACGTATGCATAAGTATGTACTGTATGCATAAATTATGGATTAAGTAAAATGTAATTGCATGTTTTTCAGCAAATTCATACTCCTCCAGTTAACCGGTTAACCGGCAGTTATTTTTGCTCAGTAACTGGTTATGATTTGCTGGCCAGTTTCACAGCTCTAGATATATATATGGATTTTGCAGTTGATATTGAATTCTATATAGCCAAGGGTACTAGGCAAGTGTAGAGTCTGAGTTAGAGAAAGAAGTAAGCAATCACCATGCAAGAAATAATTTTGCTTTTCTGAGCATTTAAAGGTGAAATTACATACAAGTTAATTGCTAAACTATAGATATCGATAATTTGCAATAACATCAAATGGTGAGGTTGCAAATTCACCAAACTACGTATATAGAGTATAACTTATAATTTGAGCACTGTATATATATAGCCAGTTGAAATTAAGTGATATGCTTACCATATTGAACCGCCAGTTACATAAAATGCTATTACAGGTATGGTAGTAGCCAATACTAATGTTACTAGACCACTTTCATCACGAGGATTAAAAAGCTCCAGTCGACCATCTTCTGCACTGACATCCTCCTGTAAGTCATGCTAAGAATGATTATATGTTATGTTTATATGTATGGGATAGTGACCGGTTCATCACAAGTGTTACAATCCAGTGTTGCTACTGATGTTACTGATGGTAACATCAGTATTGAGAGCATAATAACAAAACCTTCCTTGACAAGCTCGAGGTTGCATTCTGATACTGCTTGTGATAGTGATGATAACACACCACATCTCTCTAATGAACATTATCCATTATTAAGTGATGCTCAAATGACTACTAACAGTGATGATTTATCAAAATCAGAAGTGACCAGTGATCAGGTAATGATTAACTTCAACTGAAGCTTGTTTTATGTATTTGTTGTAGAAATCAACAACAGAAAAGCGGTTGGCAGAGTTAGGTATAGCTGCCAGTGTGGATTATCATGATGATCAGCAGTCATCTTACTTGTTAAATAGTGATGATGAGAATGATGAAAATGCTGCTATAGCACCCATTGGTTTTACACCTACTTCTAGTCCTGAACAGCTACCAGATCTTCTGCAGAAAAATGATACCTTATCAGATCAAGATTATCAAGAACACAAGGATAAGGAAAACCAACCAAATGAAGCGATTACAAAATCTGAACAGCCTCTACCTAATGTTGGTGATTTGGAAATTTTTGCTATACAGTAAGTTAAATCTCTGTTTAAACTCATCTATGACAGAGTATAACATGTTATCATTTAGCAATTAATGTTTGTTTTTTCCTTTTAGGCCTGTAGCACAGAACACTGTGTTACAGTGTAGGATTACTAGAGATAAGCATGGATTGGATCATGGTATGTATCCCATTTACCATTTGCACATGGAGCAAAGCAATGGCCAAAAGGTTTGGAGTATAACGAAAATTGGTAGTTATATCACCATCTCAATTATGTAAAAGTATTGCATTTCAGGTTTCAATTTCAGTCCCTAATCAATATACTTAAATTTTAAATTATTATTAGTTTAACCACAAAGGTTATAAAGGAACAGTGTGCCGCCGGCCAATATTGTTTTCATGCAAGCCATTTAAATTTAACAGCCTGTTTTATTATGCACTCCTATAGGCTTGTTGCAGGGGAAGTGCACCAGTACTGTTTATCTGTGCAAAGCTGTTTAACTTCTTTATGTAATTATACAAGCCGCATGATATCCAATAATATATGTGGTAGAGAAGAGAACAGAAAAAAGTCCTAGCAATTATGCTGTTTTTCAATTTTACACCAGTGATTCAACATCTACTTTAGAATGCTGACTGTTAGAAGGACTATTGGCAGCACTCAAAACAATGCTTTCCCCAGTTCTTTCACCTACGTACGTAGCTCATATAAAATTCAATACTGAGCTGTGAATGTTGCACCATTGTGACCACATGTGTACAACATTAGTCAAACTACTAAATACACATGCAAAAAGGAGAAGTATATATTGCTGTGGATAACACATAAATTACAAAAAGAATACACATTACACTTAAAAATTATAATATTATACACTCAAAATTCTACAACTGACTTAAACCAGAACAACTGGTATGCTGCATAAGGAGTTCACAGTGTTTATGTAATACATTGTAGCTATGCAAACCATTTGTGGCACTCCACACTTTACATACTGGTACATTTGCTGTTGTATATGGAGTATTGATATGGATTGTTTGTAGGTATTTTTGATGGCTGCTCGAAAGAGAAAAAAGAGTAAAAGTGCTAACTATGCTATTTCTGTGGATCCATTGGAACTAAAAAGAAATTCTCCTTGTTTTATTGGAAAATTGAGGTGTGTACATTGTATCATTCACACCTCCTAACATATCTTGAAAGAGAAAGTACATTGGTAATGCTATAATAACACTGTAACCTTAAATATAATGCTAACAATACAATCTACGTACGTATAGAAATTTTTCAAATCTACCTGCGTATATTTAATTTTTATTTGACACCTTACCATAAAACTCACTAGTATACTCAATATCAAAATGTTGATCACAGATTCTGCTTATTATCTCACACCATATGTGAACTGAACAATGATGTTTTCATGTTTTCATGCATGTGCAGATGCAAGGTTATTTTACCCAGTATAGCCACATCTATACTCTTGCTAGCCACTTTACACAAAACAAAGTGTCTACAAGGAATCCTAGAAACAGTTTGAGCATAGATATAAAGATCACTAAGTTTCAGAGATTTAAAAGCCACCACTCTCTTAAACCAGGGCACATCCCTGACTACAGTAGGTTTTCATGCAGGCACTGCAGCCATACAGCCAGGTCCCCATTAATACAGCTGGATGTACCTTATCAACTTGAACATACTTGTGAGTGTATGTATGTTTGCATTATTATCAAGGACCTGGCCTATTGGAAGACAACAATAGATTAATCGATTTACCTATGTACACAAGTAACAAGTATACATACCATAAAAATTTAGCTAAGTAAGGAAACACAGATATCCTGCCTGAGATATTATATAAAAGTTTATCCCCAACTTAGAATTACCTACATGGAAATTTTTGTTATTAGGGCTAACTTTGTTGGCACTTCATTTACTGTGTACGATAATGGAGTCAATCCTAACAAGGGGGAAGCATTACCAGGTGGCTCAAATTGTAGGCAGGAGCTTGCTGCTATTGTTTATGTGAGTACGTATGTATGTATGTTAAATGTGTATGCAAGTACATGTGTAGAATATTTCAGCAATACTCACAATTAAAAGCAACAATAATAATATGTAGTAGTAGACTCACAAAACATGTAGCAAAAGTGAAATTCTGTATGGAGACTTAACAGATTTATCATCTGCTTCCACCAATTGTGTAGGAAAAATTTAACTAATGATTATAGTGAATACTATATATGTGACCGGATCTGCAAAAATCAACCATCTAGTCGCACAAAAATCGTCTCAGATATATATCTTACCATAACTTATGCTCTATTTATACTAATAAGCTAAATGTTTTACCACAAATGCAGAATGTAATGGGGAATCTTTTAAAGCTTACAGAATAAAAATACTCCTTATAGAACTGAAGATATTCATGAATATCTAACTAGGTGTAATTTGTGCTCACATGGCTGATTTTCGCAGGCCCGGTCACACATAGTTTATCACATGAGAGCAGATGACCAGGCTTAGTGGTGCTGTACAACTGTGCTTCTCTCCCAAATATAGTCTACATACTTCCAGTAGGTGTATTATTCAAGTGTGGAGACAGAAAAAATGATTATAACCCTCCTGCATATGTGCTAAGGGTTAATAATGAGAGCTATATAATAAGGATAATAAAGCACTCAGCTGTTTATAGTATACAAACTACAAAATAAGCTTTGATTGGTGGACACAAACAGATTGTTATTCTACAAAAGAAGCACTGAATCTGATTGGTATAGCCTTTTGAGATACAAGCATGTTATATTCCATGTACGTTTGTTTGTGTGATATCAACACTTGTCCTACTTTAATGGCAACTGTTCTGTGTAAGTGTATGTGTGGCTGTGTGCGTGCATGTAGTTCATGCTAATACATCCTTTCACACTGTTTAATAGTATTTCTGAAGTGAAATATAGCTAGAAAGTTAATGTTTCTCACTTAAATGTTTATAGTAGCAAACTAAACAAAAATTTAACCTTCTCTTGTCAAGACTTTCCCAATATATGTATGATACTACTATGTTATTTTTTTTAAATAGGAAACTAATGTGTTTGGTTTTAAAGGCCCTCGGAAAATGAGTATTATTATTCCAGCTATGACTCCAGAGTTTGAGCGTTATGTGATACGACCCACCAAGGTACGTATACTGTTGCATATATTGTTATGTATATTATTTGTGCATAATAGTACTGTGATTTATTCTGCATATATAAAGCTGAAATAATGTCCTTCTGTCCATCCATCCATCCATCTGCATTTACCTCGTCACGAATATTACTCAGTGATCCCTGCATTGACTGAAACCGGACTTACTGCAATTGAAAGCTGTGTCCTCTGAATCATGAAGTTCATTTCTGAAAGTATTAAGAGCTGCAGTGCAGATATGTTTGAACATTTTCCACGTTAGCATGCCATAGCTCAAATGAATCAGCATTTAGTGAACAATAAAATTATCTAAACTTGAGGCCAGTAGACAATATGCTTGCAGAGGGTTGCTTTTTTACATGTATGTGGCAAATATGACATAGGCTTACATTTACATTAAGCCATTAACCAGTGTCAGTATATCCACTGCAGTTGGAATAGCTTACTTTTGTGGCACTAAAAGATCGATACCCACTTACTTTTTCAAATTTTTAATTCTAGTTTGTTTTTAACAGCATACTTGCAGAAGTACATAGTTTGCATAATTATTCAATCTGTCCTTGCATGGTATAAGTATTAGTTAAAGCATTGCTGCGAGTGCTATACGTGAAATAAAGCACGAGGTGCACGGCCGAGATGCTAATAAAGCACGAGGCGCAGCTGAGTGCTTTATTAGCATCGAGGCCGCACGCCGAGTGCTTTATTTCGCATATAGCACGAGCAAGGCAATGCTTTAACTGTTTTATAGAATTTTCAAGACTATAACGCTTCGATATAAATGCACTCACTGGTTCATTTAAGATTTAAGCTTGCTTAGGTTGTAAGTTTAATCAAACAAGAGTATCATTACATCACTTACGCATCTGTGTTTTGGCGCACTGACTATATGCTCCTTGAGGTACATGCAGGAAGTGTTTGGCTTATAGCAACCTTTCTGTTGCTGACAGTCATGATCACTATGAGGTATAGCTATGTACACAGATACTAGATAGATAGCCTGGAGCAAAAGAAGAACGTGTGACCTATGTACCTATATACCGGATTATTTATTACGTTCAAATAACTCTATTGACCCCATTCATTTCCATTGTTTGTTTATTGTTTGTTATTTTCATTTATTTCCATTTCCATTGGTCTTGTAATATTACCAAATCAGCCCACTAAGTGGACATGTAAAAAATTAAGAAACTAGATTAAATATGAATAGGGATCGAAAATGCTATATTGGTTTTTTTATAAATGACTGATACGTACATAACACACTAACTATAAAATATAAGCATGCAACACCTTTATGCAATCACTTAACCGCAATTGGCTTTATGCATGGTTAGTGGCTTGTAGAGTACTACCATACTGAATGATGAAACCTTATAATTATTATAAACAGACATGCATAGTAACAGTCGATTAGCTTAATGTCTTATGACTTAGCTACCATGCATGACATTCATTTGCATATAGTCATATAAGACTATCAGTTTAGGAGACTAGGCAGAGTTATAGGAGGCATATCCACAGGTTGGAAAGACAACTCATCCTCAAAACAATTTTTCTCAGTCTTCATTGCTCATGTTATCTTCATAAGTGATGGTAGTTCTGTTGAACTACACCTTCCCCCTAAAAGCCTGTCCATGGGTTGGAAAGACGATTCATCATCAAAAGTTTCCTCTTCTCCCAGTGAACTCCAGTCACTTCCTTCATTGTCACCTAAAATGACACTAAGGACTTTTTGCATTCATAGTGAACTTATGGATAAACAGATTTTTCCATATAGATGGTGCCCTGTAATATTTTTGTAGGGTACTTGGAACGCATAGACAGATTAATTTATATAAATTATCTCATGCTCTATCTTCATGCATAGGCTCTGAACTTTGACCTCCTATGGTGTGCACACCAATGATACTATTGAAAAACAGTTTGGTACTAGAGAAAGCCACATGTATGGGCTTTTATTTGAACTATTGGAAATAGCAATAGGACTGATTATGACACGTTAGCAAGTGGTTGTTTTGTGTGATATATTAGCAGGTTGTAACAGTCTATTGACACATTCTTTCATTAAAATCCTCTGCAGATCGTATTATTAGCATTTTTACAGTATTTAATGAAGGTACAGCGTTATTTATAGTGTTACCAATACATTTCAGTCAATTTTCTGTGTAAAGCTTATTGTAAGGCGTGTTGTAGAGGTACTTAAAAAATTCATGTTGATACCTACTGTTAGCTCTTGGCCTTAGCTATAGATTAAAACTATGTGAAGAATGGTAAGTATGTATGTATTTTATCCATATTTCTACATATTTTCTTGACAGTAGAATTATTTCTGATTTATGATCTTACATGCATAGGAATCAGAAACATTGCTTGAAAGATATAAGGTCAACAAAATGGATGATTTACTGATATTAGTTAACAAGCAGCCTCAGTGGTCTGATGGTACGTATTTCTTTCTGTATATATTATCATTATGTATTATACATTTATTTTCATGCAGACAGTCAGGCTTATGTACTTAACTTTCATGGACGTGTAACACAGGCATCAGTTAAAAACTTCCAGCTAGTGCATAGTGCTAACAGTAAGTGTGGTAACCATTGCAAACTATTTCTTAGCTTTTGATTTGTGTAGTTGACTACATAGTGCTACAGTTTGGTCGAATATCTGAAGATACTTTTACAATGGATGTACAATTTCCATTATGTCCTTTACAAGCCTTTGCTATATGTTTGAGTAGCTTGGACTCTAAGCTAGCTTGTGAATAGTTAATGTTGTGTAGAGGATGGCAACCCTGTCGCTTATTACAAAGTGCTATAACATTTTTGTGTATACATATGTATAATTGTACAGTCAAAAGTTACAAAATGTGATATGTGCTTCTTGTTCAACCGTTACTGTTAGAGATTTTCTGTAAAGTATACACATAATAAAGTTAGCATGAATGAGTAAAATTTTATAGGATCCAGATGCCATCCAGAACATCTATCTATGCTGAATTTCTTACAAATGTACAAGGGTAAGCTCAGAAGATGAGCCAAATTTTGTGGATCCTTAAAATCATTACTGCATGTGCATTAAATTTTGTAATAGGCAAATCTGAAGGTATTGTTTTGCTGATCCACTGCACTTTTAAAGACTATGCTCAACAAAATTTGCAGATTTATAATAGTTTATTAGCTAGCTAGTTATATAGCTGCAAATCAGGATTTATGTTTAGTGTACAAATCCTGATCTGAGTAAGGGAATATTCTGTATTCTGGGGCAGCTTCTAGTTAATTACAACACCTTGATAGCTTACAAACTTGAATTGAGAATGTACTTGCTGTTCATCATTTCAATCATTACTTGATCACTGTATGCAATTATTGGGTTGATCTGTCTTCTTACTGGAGAAGGACGTGTAAATCTGTAGAATTATTCCCCACTGTTCTGTGATGTTAACAACACTTGTCATCAGTAAGCCATCTTCATGCCTGGGGCCCTGCTGTGCATTTACGTTGCATCAATCCATGTAATTTTAATGCACTTGATAGAAGATTCAGGCGTAGCTGGCAAGTTTTAGCAGTTCATCTTTGGAACTCTCCTCTGGCTGAAGCAGAGCTATCCATGACTGGCGTACCATATTGAAGCAAGCATGCACGGTTCCATGTACTATGTATTGTATTGTCTATGTGTGTTAAAGCACTGCCGCGAGTATGTACGGGAAATACAGCACGAGGGGGTGTGTCGAGAGGTAAATACAGCACGAGGCGTAGCCGAGTGCTGTATTTACCTCGAGACACCCCCCGAGTGCTGTATTTTTCGTACATGACGAGCTAAGGCAGTGCTTTAACTGTTATATAGTATTTTTTTGCCGGATTCAGTCGTCTATAAGGCGCAGACGGCCTGAAGCAGATCGTGGAGCGCGATGGTTCAAGTTCTTAGACTAGGCATGAATTATCAATGTAGCTTACGTAGCTAGCTGTTGAGGCGGCGTGGCATAGTGTCGACAAGCAAATCGACAACACCATTAACTCGAATGAATCAGTTCCGGCGATTAGACAAGCAAGACTAAGGTGGTAGATAACAAAAAGAACTCGATTTTACGCGTTTTTAACAGATAAGCAATGGATTTCATTTGAAATCAGTTGGTTACTGCTATCAACATCTGGAATTTCACACCTATATAACAACAACAATTATTTACATAACTGTACTGTATTCACGCATAACTGTACTTTATTTTCCATACAGCACACTTAATAATAATAATAATATAATAATAATGATTTTATAGCAGCACATAGCTACAGTGAGAATTACATTTATAAGTATTTAGGTATTTATTTACAGTGCAGCTAAAGGCACACTACTTGCTACTTTATGGAATATAAAGTACACTTTTGCCCTTTGATCTGCCCACGCAAAATACTTTATAACATAATATTGTATTATCTTGTATTTAATTGGTTCATTACAGTAAAAAATTATACATATACATAATTTTTTGTATATGCAAATGCCCTGACACTAACAGGTTCAACTAGCTGTTTCCCAGATGTAGGCCAGATTAACTTAATATACCTAAAGGATATTTTAAGGAGAGCCTGCTTTAGGATCTAAATAGTGATTGGTATACGATTGATCTTAATGATATATTTATAGGATATTTCACAATGTATATGATTACCTTAACACTTGACCACCCAAAATCTCACAAGCACTTTCCATATAAATGTCAATTCCTGTGTGCAGTGTGCTTTGTAAAAGATTTGCCTATTATGCTGGAATTATGCTCAATGCTTTTGTCATCTCAGTATGCTAGCACAATCAGGTATAGCATGTGCCTGAAATCAGTTGGACCAGCACGAAATTTACAAATATGTACATACTAGGTGATACACATGTGCATTAGCCTCACGCAGTCCATAACTGTTGGAAGAATTTGCATGGGATAGATGAAATTTCATTTAACTTTACAGCCATGAAATTGTCCAATACTCTATGATACAGCTTGAGCTACATACTACAACAATGGAGGTTGTTCTTCCTCCACATGCACCTGATTTATTCTTAGACTAATACACATGGCTTGTTAGGTAGTTATGTGCATGGTTGTTATATGCACATTGGCCTGCACCTCACCACACACTATAGCTTAAAATCATTCAAGCCAAAAGTAGGGATTAACTTTTATCAATTATCTCGTGCCAGAATCTAGTGTTCTCTTGTGCCAAAATCTTATTCCTTGTTTCCTTACTTTTTGTATCAATCCCTATTGCCTTTCATATAGTTATATTGGCACTACATAGCTACATGCAAAAACATCCCGTCTGTTAATAGTATAATTTAATCATGTCGCGTGTGCAAGTGGCTTACATAACTCTTCAGGTATGCAGAAAATTGTTTAGGCAACAGATCACGGAAATACGCATCGTTCAAATGCAAATGCAATCAACTATACTGTCGTGGCTCACACAGACAGACCTTAGAGCAACAAATTAAAGTCTATTTGATGGTTTACAACAAATTTTGTGAGTTCCTACCATTGAGGTTGTCATTTCCACTTCTATAGCATATGTTCACAACTATGATTGGCTTTGTCACCTGACCACCTTTATATATGGACAAAGCCAATCATATAACTGAAAAATGCTATAAACTATTGTATGTCATTCAAGTAGTT
Organism: Spongia lamella; assembly: GCA_963930835.1. Lineage (NCBI taxonomy): Eukaryota > Metazoa > Porifera > Demospongiae > Dictyoceratida > Spongiidae > Spongia > Spongia lamella. The sequence goes on along the minus strand of OZ005750.1, from coordinate 5,290,744 downwards.
AAAAAGATTTTTGATAGGTAACTTCTTGGCCTCAGCTGATATCAAAGATTTTGGTCACACATGCCTATTTACAATGCTCCTTCTGATTGGCCTTAGCATATCACTACTTTTTTGGAAATATGAACAGATGTTATTATTAGTAAGCAGCAGGGAAGTACTGCATGGGCATAACTTGTACTTGCTTAGCACACAATATTGTAAATTAAACTTTGAAGCTTAATTTTGAAAAACTCAAGCCCAAATTTTTCACTATAGAGTGATACATCAATACAGATTAAATCACATGAAGGGGGTCCAAGTTATGGCAACTATCAACTTGCAGTGAAATAGCCATTCTCAAATACAACTTCAGTCTGAAAATAGTATGACAGGTGGAGCATAAGTGCTGATACACTTTGGCTAAAATCCATGAAGAAATGATCATGAGTGAGTTATAAGACAAACAAGTGAATGTACCAAATGAGAGTTAGAAAAAACTTCTGGGTAGCTAATTATTTAAGCTACTAACTAAAACTGCCTCAACTCTGCTCTTTTTAAGCAAAGAACTCTAGCCTTTGGAGGCTGAGGGTACCTGGAAGCTTGCTGTATCTTCAGTGAAAAAGCAATTGTAAAGACAGTACTTTTACTTTTAGGAGATAGTTTATTGAGTAAAATGGAAAAATCTGAGTCAACATCACAGCTGTCTCATGATCAACTGCCTCAGCTGCCGAATCATCACACCTGAAACATCTGAATTATCACAACTGTCTCAACTAGTATACTGTCACAGTTGTAACAACTGTCACAGTGGTCTCAATTATCACAACCCTTACAGCTGTCTTAACTGTGGCCAGCTGTCTCAATTGTCTCAATTGTTACAGCTGTCTTAACTGTATCAACTACAGCTGTCAGTGACAGTTTGTGACATTTGGGACTTTAAATGATGAATCCTATAATCCTATTGTTACAGCTGTCTTAACTGTATCAACTACAACTGTCAGTGACAGTTTGTGACATTTGGGACTTTAAATGATGAATCCTATAATCCTGGCTGTAAAATGTAGCGGTCAAGTAAATCAAAAATGGGTGGTGAAAGCTCGTGTTAGTGCTCCTGCTAATGGAAATATGATGGAAATAAAAATTTGTAATCATAATTCAGGCCCATTAATTAATACTAGCCAGGAGGTTGAGATCTTAATCTACCCTGAGTCCATTTTTAATTGATCTCATGTGTTCCCAAAAATCAAAAAGAACTTTTTAGCTATATATTCACACTTGTCCAAAAATTAAATAAATATTATCTATGCACGTTGACTGTTCTATTAGAGTATATTTAGTTTCCTTCGGAAAGTGAATGTTCCATTACAGTATAGCCACCACCTATTTCTTATAAATTATTAAAACTTCAAAAATGTAAATTGAAAAGTCGCTACTCGGTGCCATTGCCAATCCTGATTGCCCCCCACGCAATTCCGCGCGGTGATCTTATTCCGGTGGGGCCCGGCTGTGACAATCAGTGGATCGGAGCACCACATGGCTACACTCGGGCAACCTTTCTCAGCGACGTGGAGCTTGCACCAGAGTTTCCACTCTGGAGGAATTAAGGGAGGAGACTGGCCGTTCCTAGCCAAGGATTGAACCCCAGCAAACGAATCCACTGGGATTCGAACCCCTGCCAGCACCACCTGCCCGGTTTCCCAAAGCAGTTACCTCAACCGAGCCACTCTAGTGACAAGCTCCGAATGAGTTACATTTTAACTACTATTTAAATCCAAATAGATCAATACATTCAATCAGAAAAAGTTGAAATTAAAAAAAAAGCGGACCAACCTGGGAAACGAACCCGTAACACATGTATGGACTACCAGCATCCTCCCCAACGAGCCATCAGGTCCGGCCCAAGCAAATATTTTTTGGGTAGGTATAATAAGGCTGCGCCTAATATGCCGGCATGATTTTGGGGAATAATAGGAAATAAGGAGTATAATAGACATAATGATAATAGGTAGTGTTTGGCTACCAAAGATAGATATACTCTAATAGAACATTCACAAGATAATACTTTATTAATTTTTGGACAAGTGTGCTAACTTTTATAACAAAGCAAGTTAACAGTGGTTTATTCCTGAGCACAAGTCTGATACATGAGCATAATAGGTGAAGTTTATGAGCACTACAGCATAGCATAATGATAGGTAAAAATAAAAGCATAATAGGCTGGTCCCTACCATAAACCCACTACTATAATACAAACTATCTAAAATACTCGCTTGATAATCAGAGTACAAGTCTGTTTACATAATATAGCCTCCTGGCTATACCTCTAACTAGAGCTGGGCAATATCATGGTGTTTATCGTATATCGCGATATGTAACCAACATCATGGCAAAAAATTGCAACACGATAATATTTCAATAATTACAATTTTTTAGAGGCGGCAAGTAATGTATAAGCATTAAGGTTAACACAGCTAACAATTTCAAACAAGTGTAAGCCTGTTTGCTTAGGGATGTTTAATATGTAATCAGATACGTAGATGATGTGAACTTAACTTGTGGGCTACTTTTATGCTGACCTACAAAACAATATCGTGATATTTAGTAATAATTATTGTGAAGTTTAAAGAAATATTTTGTCATCATCCTTTTTTCAGATATCGCCCAGCTCTACCTCTAACCAACAATTTAACAATCAAATACAGCATAACCCAATTATTGTGACTGTCTTTCACTATCACTCAGGCCAAGTGTCTGTAAAATTACTTTAAGTAATGTTGAGCAATTTAGTGGTTATACAGCAACTTTAACCAACTTTGACTCTATTGCCTTAGTGATAAACTTTTAAATTATAGGCAATCATACTTGCATAGCTACTCCTATGCATCCTGTGATAACATCTACATAACTCCTTGATATAATAGCTATATAATATTTATCTACTTGCCCATGTACTTAAGACAGCATCATTTTTAAGAGAAAACATGATTTAGATTACTTCTATTATGAAAAATTCAAGAACATAATAAATGGCCTATGAATAAATGGAAATGGCCTATGAATGTGAATGCATAAAACAAGTACAATACACATTATATAACTATTATATAACTAGGTGTTATTTATGATAAATTACAAGTATCACACTAATATTCATCCACTAAATTGTCTTTGCAAACGCCTTTCATAACAATCTTGAAGTGTTATCTTGGTAGCATTATCTTGAACTTTTAATGCTTGCTACAGAATGAAAATTAAGATCACACAATAGTTTTTGCAAATCAGATCATTAATTATTAACTTTAATAATTAATATTTATAGATTTAATAATCACTCTGTGATCTCTATTAACAAGCTACATGGTTTTTAATGCACTTCACATAATTATGTGACCAGATTGCAAAAACTGACCATATCATCACATAACTGAAATCTATTTTAATGCAGCCACACTTGAGTACTATCCAGACACAGTAACAAAATAGCATAGATAGCTGGATCTACTTTTACAGACAGCTTTTTGCCAACACTGTTAAGCCACGAAGGGTCACAACAGAGCATAAAGAGGCACCGGGAGCATTAAAAAAGCAGCATGGGGTGCCAATCTGCTCCCAACGTCCACCCCAGTTTGTGTGCTATGGTCTAGGCCACCTGTGGCTGTTTCTGCCAACTACTGGAGGGAGCCGGTAGTACAGCGGTTAAGGTCTGAAAATTAATGAAATTGTTCACTTTGTGATAAAAGCATAGAATTTGGTATAGATATTCATGCTGAATCATTCCAGCATGGGTTCCATCAAATTATATGTTTACAAGATGGATTATTTAATGATATACTGTTGTTTACCGTATAGCGCAATTATGCAGTGGGGAAAATATTGGCAAATAGGCTTATCTCCAAGGATTGGTGGGGAAATATTTGGCGATTTTGGATTTAAGAGTAAAGGTACTAACTTGGGTAAGTAAGTATTGGTAGGTAAAATATTGGCGAATGGCAGTCGATTTGCCAAATTCGCCAATATTTTTCCCCGCCGCATAATTGCGCTATACGGTAGTTAATTAAATCTGATACGTACATATAATTTTAGACAAAATCACCTAAGTTAAGGTCATAAATATTCACTAAATAACATGTCTGCTACGATGTCCTACGCATGCACAAAGAATTGTCTGCTAAGACTGGCTTGGAAGCACTTGACAAGACATTTTGCAGCCATAGTGGATTACCTGTACTACGTAGCTTCTGGTAATTTCGTACATTTGGGAACCCATCCATTCTTAAATTCTTCCCAACCCTATCCTACCGGTGGAGGAACTTCTTGCTGACAAATCAGTGTTTGCCCCTATATATATATATCCAGCCTGAAATACTGCCCTACAAATATGTTGTTGTATTAATGCTCCTTTTGTAGGAGAAATGTTTTCAATTGTCCTTGTTACTTTAATAAATATTTCTTTCTAATTATTCTAGTTTTGTGAACATTTCATCAGTTGGAATACAAGAATTTATAATTATGCATAAGGCTGAAAGTAGATGTGATTTCAGGAAATACATTCCATATGTCTCATGCAGTTTTTCCCCTACCAGCAAAAGCTGAGGTAGTATCACATTCATTAATGCATTATAAAAGCTAGGTAATTTTCAAGGCCAGTTCTCACTGCATTTGAGTGTACAGATTAGGGGTGAGTGATTGTGAGAATTTGAGGCATCACCATATGATTCCACATATCACGATTGTGAGAGCTATCACGATTATCATAATTATAATGCTCATACGTATTTAGTACATAACAAGCTGTATAAAATCCTTTAGTGATGCAACATGTTTAAAAAACCATTTAGTGTACAATCTATCATTAAGTACGGTAGTACTTAATAGTAGGGATTTGTAAGAAATTGTATGGTTTCCTGATTTTTTGCACTTCAGAAAACAACCTTCTAATAGGCTTTACCCAAAAAAACCGACTGGAATGCATTGGTAAGGCTGTAATGATGCTGTACCTTGGTTAAACGAAGCGACAAGTCGAATATTTCGACCTACAGCCAACTTTGAAAATTTTGAAATTCACCTGTATTTCGTCTGCCAGCCTGCCAGCCAGCCAGCCTGCTGTAAAACCCGGTTGCGCTAAAAGGGTCTGTACAGCTCCAGAAATTTCACACAATAAAGGTAATGGCGGTGGATTTATGAAAATGTTGTTCCGAAGACGATTTACCCACTGCGCCATGACGATTCCTTTTATCCTTCATTCCCTTCCTTGTTCTTCTATATTCCTTTAGCAAGGTGTGAATCTCACCTTCGAAGGTGACGATAGCCTGTTACGGCTTCTGCTTATTATGTCACGCAAAACCCTGGCTTGCACGTGATATAATTAGTTACAGTGGCACCATGACACGATGTTTTCGCGTGTACTTTATTACATCGTAAACTTCGAGATTATAGCCTTGGATAAATAACTTTCGCTGTTTTTGCATTATTTGCTATTACACAGCTGCTTTGCCATGTAAGCGCGTTGTTAACAAGCGCCTGTAAACAAGCATAATTATTACGTAAGCGCCTGCAACATTTGTGCGCCTGCTGAAAGATTATTATGAATGCTTAGCATGTATAAAAAGCAAACAAACTAGAATGATAAAAAAATTAAAAATTTTCAATGGTAAGTAGGGATGGAATTCAATAGTGCTACAAAAAGTAAGGAAACAAGGAATAAGATTTTGGGACGAGAGAACATTCTGGCATGAGATAATTTATAAAAGTTTAATCCCTACTTTTGGCAAACCTACTGAAGTGGGCCAAAAGTAGGGATTAAACTTTTATAAATTATCTCATGCCAGAATGTTCTCTCGTCCCAAAATCTTATTCCTTGTTTCCTTACTTTTTGTAGCACTATTGAATTCAATTCCTACTTACCATTGAAAATTTTTAATTTTTTTATCATTCTTAGTGATAGTAGTTGATACTATGGCTAGTCGGATTCCTAGTTCCAAGAGTTGTTAGCACACCTTTAAGCAGGAAAAGTGTGTAACCAAGAAAATTCTTCAATCACGATTGTAGAGAGATAACATCACCATCACGATTATGATGAACACATCACGATTGTTCTGATAATCCCATATATCGCCTCACCCCTAGTGCAGGTGTGACTCAGTGATGTTTACCAACTCTGAATTCTAATTAGCTGTAGGTTATGCATTTGAAAATTGCAAACAGTTTGCACTATGACCACCAGTCATGCACCTTCACTGAGTCAGCCCCAGTATGTAATACTTCAAGATAAGGATGTAGTACTTATTCAAAGTCTCCCTGAAGAGGACAGTATAGGTTGATTTTCATGAACAAAGAATTGCTTTATATTTGCTTCTCTTGACTGACAAGCGATATACAATCCTGACAATTTGAGTGTTGTTGTTTTGAAAGTTATTTTAAATCCTTTTTAGATTTGTTATGAAGCAAATGCATGTTAAAGATGATTCTGTCAGCAAAAGCTTCATGTTGCATTGTTATACCAAGTTGCTTAGCTGATAAAATAGACTTTACTGCATCATCATTCATTATATCTTTAGTATTAAGTGTACGAAGTTTCTTACTACATTCCAAAAGGGTTACTTAGCTCATTAAAAACAGCTATCGGATAGTTAATATCTTTTGCAGATGCAGTTTGATAATGTATGTACAGTTAGTTCATAACACCTAGTAACAATATTGTCATCGTCCATTGATTCCTCAAACTCAGCTGCTACTCAAGACATTGCTGCATCCATCTCCTAAGCGCAGCAGCACCTTCCGTAAGTCCCACTGCACCTGCATCTCCTTTGATGCATTTGTTTGACTGCTCATGGGACTGATCAAGTATTTGTGTATAGACCGTTGCACAACAAAATTACAGTTTTTAAACTGAAGGATGCATAGTTTTAAGTGCTACCATATATCTCAAATGTGACTTGATAGCCAACATGCATAATGTACATGATTTAATGCAAAAACCATGGTTCAAAGTGTCCATGTAGATGTCAAAAGTTCCTTCACGTAGTGATCTTATGAACACTAATGGACCAGTTATAATATTGAGGATGTTGCCGAGCCTTTTCACTACACCATGCAGTAAAACTAGGTGTTACTTCAGCTTCCTTTAATGTCATACAATGATTTTTTAAATGCAGTGTCTTGAAGACATGCAAAGAAGCAGCTATAACTTGTTGGGCATAATGTGTATACTTTATATGAGAAGCAGAAATCAGTGCTTCTGCTCTGCCTAATGTTGTAATGTTGTAATGCCGGTTTCAACAAGAGCACTAGACCAACCACTTCACTTTCCTAGCATGCTAAGTACAGCCATCTCAATATGCAACCCTCCCAACATTACAACAAATGATTCCTCAATCTAGATGAGGAATCATTTGATTCCTATTTTACTGTATTTGTATGGCTTTGAGTATAATATTTTTGGAAATCTATAAGTAATGCTTTTTGTACCATACCCTTAAAATTTTTGATTCTGAAATCCAAAGATATGACTTGAAGAACTCGTGTACCAAATTTGGTGTTTTTATCACAAAGCGAACGATTTTTGGCTTATCTGCTGCACTACCATGAATCTATCAATTATTGAATAGTTGTTGTAGAGGGAACAACTGAAGCAATAAGCAATATTAACATTGTAAAACTCAGGGAATTTTTCTGTGACAAATAAAATAAATATACTGTTCCTTACATGGTAAATTGCTTGACTTTCCTGCAGTTGTAGTATATCAATAAGCGCTTGTTCTGCACTAGCCTTCACAGCAGTATTTTTATCTTTCACCAGTGGTAACAAAGCTGGTATGCATTCCTTCAGTAGTTGATCACTGATGCTTTTTACATGATTACCAATACAGCTGAATGTATCACAAGCTGCAACTCGGACATCAGATGAAGTATGATTAAGCATCTACAAATGCACATTGCAATTTGTAAACATTGACATGTAAACTATCTACAGTTAACAATCAATCGATGCAGAGACCGATACCTACTTTAATAAATTCATTTTATTATTATTCTTGTAATCTATAAATTACAGAGTCAACTATATCTAGTTTTATACTAATTATAATCATTATATGCAAAACTGTACCTCAAAAAGTAATGGCATCATTGACAAAGAAAGGTTTACTTTTGCCATATACATACCCAAGCACTGTAGTCCACCAACACAGACAGGTACCTACAAAATTAAATTAGATATGTAATATGGTTAGTGAAACAATGTTTTGTGAGAACAATTGCTTTTTTAGCTTCATATTTTTAAAATACTGTATAGTGGGAAAATATTTTAAATACGTAGCTTACTTTTGAAAAAACTAAACTTGAAAACCCACAAGAATGGGAACTTCGATATTGATATTAATATAATTTAATAACCTATCAAGTAAGTTCTTAATGTTTTCCACTAACCACTAAGAGGCATACGTATATGCAACACACAAATTTCTAGTTGAAACGAATGACTAATATGGCATTCTTTAATGCAGATAGCCGTTTGGTTGCTAAGGCCACACACACAAATAAAGTATGTCTAGAACTGTAGCTTAAGATATCAAGCATCTGGTGTTAAGACTGCAATGCTACAGTTAGTGTATTTTTAATTTTGATCCTTGTAATTTATAAGGATCCTTGTTTAGTTTTTTTAGCAAAGATCCCAACTCCCTTTTTAAAATTGAAATTTTAATTCTTTTTGCATAATCCTAGTATAATTAAAACTTGATATTAAGGAATGATACAAAAATAGCATCCAAATTTTATGTACCTCCAAAACATACCTTACAATAAGCTTTACCTGAAATTTTGATGAATGGCCATGATAGTTATTTATAGTTATTTTGTTTACACATTGGAGTGTTTCAACTTTATTGCTAACATAATTGTATTATTAGTTTACCCTATCAGATTTAGCATATGCTATAATCCCAGTTAATAACTTGTCTTGAAGTCCAAGTTGTGCAATACGAAGGTGATCATTTGAAATGACAAAACTAAGAGCTTTAGCTTGAGCTTGAAGTGTAGACCAATCCTTTGATCCAAGGACTTTTAGTAATGTTGTTTGTAATATATTGGCTAAATTTTCATCAGACATAAAGTGGCATAAATTTCCTAGGCAGCGAGCAGCTTCAATACGGACAGATTCCTGTAATAACAAAAGTATCAGTTATGTATGTTGTAGTTCAAAATTAGGGATTAAAATTATTGAATGTTTATTCATATACGCTCTAGTACGCATTCATTATATATAACGCTTACTTGCATAGTCTGTAGCAACATTACTAAAGTCTCCCTTAAATCATCTACTACTGTCTCTTTAACTTTCTCACCAACAGTATTTATGATCATACCAACTGCTTGTAAAAGTGTTTCACTAAAGTTAATAGAGAACAATGTGCAGTATTCTCTTGCTTATGATACAGATTCATACACATATTACTTTAATGTAGGGGTATGCATAGTATGCTTTCATTATTCACAGTTAATGAAGTCTTTAACAACTACCAATACTCTAAGCAGATTCTCAGAACCTCCCATGAAATCAATGTTACTTATATAGTATTAACTATTGATATTGGTTGTGGGTCTGCATAATATTATTAAATTGATTGTATGAAAAATCAATCATTCATCCTTTGTCAACACATCTAGACTATATTTATAGGTGTAAGACACTGAGCTAGGTAGGCAAAATAGACTAGAGACATAGGAGACTATAGGCATAGTCATAGGATACTACGTAGGTATGCAGAGGCCTAGACTAGGTAGGCATATGCAGCTAATAGGAGACTACGCAGATAGTCCATGCATTGCAGAGCAGTCGACTAGCTTAATCATCTAGCTACCATGCATAGCATGCATTTAGCTATACCTGATCGATAAGGCAGGTACATTTGTTAGTAGTCATATACATATGACAAAGAAGACTAGAGAGAAATAGAATACTAGACAGGCATGGAAGACTAGGTAAAAAGGCTGAGAAGAAACAGGTATAGGAAACTATAGCCTGACCAAGTACAAAAGCACAGGAGACTATAGCCAGGTAAAAAACAAAGTGCGCATACTACTTATTGTTATATAACATATGACACTATGTTGATTACAGTGTGATTGGTACTCTGTAGTGTCATAATTATAATAGCTACAGAACATCTTTACAGTGATATAGGAAACTAAACAGGCATAAGATACCAAGTACGTAGCTAACCAGGAATATAGCAATGGAGGTTTAAGAAATTTAGGGATAGGAGACTAGGTACATACGTAGGTGTAGGAGACCCTAGGCACCATAGGAGATTAAGGCATAGGAGACTACAGACTAGGAATGCACAGGAAACTAAGGGAGACTAGGGAATCCATGGTGGAGCAATCAACTATCTAATATCTTATGATCTAGCTACCATGAACAGCATGCGTTTAACTACAACTGCAAGATAAATTAGGTACATCTGCTAATACACATATAATTATTACTCTTGGTAGTGGTCACATGTTTTATGACAACATGTGCATAAATTTTACTTACATAACTTGTTGATTAAACAAAATAACACTGTAAGTGATGACACCATATTACTCAAACAGTATAAACAATGCTAGTTAGATTATACAACACATACTGTAAATATTATTGTAGTACATGTACACACAATGATACTGCACATACCGTACAGAAGTATCATCATTCTTTTTAATTCCATTGTGCAGTTCAACAATTAAGTTATCTAATCGTGATACAAAAGGAGAAATCTCCTTTAATCCCTCAACAGCCAGTAACCGTATATTACGCAATGACTGTTTATCATTTAGAGTTTTAACATATGATGTTTGAAGTTGTGGCATAAATGATCTTGCTGCTCTTCCTACCTACAAATGTGAGGAAAGTATATGTAAGTTTGCAATTTTAGTGAAATATTATCACGCTTATGATATGACCCACATTTAGGCTTCTTAAAATTAAACAGGTCAACACCCACTGAAACAATGACTGCAACAACTTTAGGATTTTGAAGTTGGCTTGAATATACAAGTGACACAGTAGACAAGTTTCATTGTAAGGACATAATAACTGTGTATACTCACTGAACATTTAATCCAGTAAGGAACAGGCCTGTGTGATAATGGAAAAACTATATCTCGATAATGAGCAATAAATTATCTTGATAACAATAAATATCTTGATAAACAATGACAGGGCATTTATAGCTTTACTATTCTAAAATTGTTTTTATATATACTATCATTCCTACAAGTTTTACATTAATATCCAGAAATTTCCTTAGTATCCGGAAATTTACTATTATCACGATATTATCTTTATCATGATGATGCATAAATATCTCGATAACCCAATTTATCTAGATTATTGCACAGCTCTAGTAAGGAATATTGAATCTATTTATATTTCTGAATGATACTAGCATTAAAAGGTATGACTCCAATGTTTCATGCAACAAAGATAATTGTAGCAGATTTATGAAACTATTGTTCTGATAAATGCTCCACCATGGCAGTATATGGAATAAAAAATACTCAAACAAACGTCAGGACAATATAAAATTTTGTCCTGACATTTACCAAAATCAGTAGAAATATATACTGTAGTATTACAGTTTGGTTTGGACACTTGTCAGATCAATACCAAAAGTACTTAAAAAGTCAGAAATTAGGCTGTTATTTCATGCTCTGCCATGGTGCTTCTTAAGTTGCAAATTCACAGGGTCAGATCAGTTAGCTTATGCAACAAAAAACATTATGTAGGATAACGTATAAGTGTAGCTATTAGCTAATGAAAAATTAAAATTGGTACTTGTGTGAGAGCATAATTGAAGAAGTAAGAAAACAGAATAATCAAGCGCATGGTTTTCTTCATTTCCAGATGTTCTACAAATGTTTACATTATAGAGAGCTGCTAGGCTCCCAAATTACTATGACCAAAGTCAAAATAGATTTCACCTCTGGCATTTTGAGGTAATATTAATCAGTATTGATTTCTACCAAAACCAAACATCATCACCAATGGTAGATATACATATCATACACGTACCTATTATGATTGTAATGTGCATATATTTTCTGATTGTAATACAAGCCTACTACGCATGTGTGTTCATTCTATATGGCAGGGTTGGGCTAACTTTCGTACTAGCTATATAGGTACGTAGAACACAATCGGTAGCTACTAAAGTTTGATTTTTAATACAGTACACTCACCACTTTTTGCCATGGTACTGTTCGGTGCAAGTTTACAATCAAGCACAAGCCGAGCGCTCGATATGTTGCTTGCAAGGGAAATCTTGCGTGTATTTCAAGTGCTCATTACAATTGTTTACTCATAACTATCATTTGCGAGTGCAATGCCTTGATCTTAGCCACAAGGAAAAGCTCTGACTACTCAAAACTATAAGGTCATAAATAATCATACTTTGTACGTATGAATTTATTATTCTGCATGGATTTCTGTTGTCTTACAGGCGATTCTCTAAAGCTCATCCAAAAGCCAGACAACTTATTGATCGATATAGTTTATTATTGCTTATTATAAACATTCATTGTACGTAGCTACGTATGCTATTATATTACACTTAATAAATAATAATAGTATGTTACAGTATTGCACCTATCAATGTTAAGCCTCACCCCACCCAATACGGGGATGGGTGGGGCATTACCAAGGGATTTGATGCAAAATTCTGTCCTGAGGGTGGGGCATGAACTAAGTTCCATGTATTTTTCATAGGCAATATACAAAATCAAATCCCCTATCTTCCTCACCTCAACAAGTGGGGATAAGTGGGGAATTTGATCTCCCATTTCAGCCCCAGGGTGGGGAGATTGATTACTGGTTAGGTCAAATCCACACTATATCCCCACCCTCCCCGTACTTGGGGGTAGGGCTTAACAATGATAGGTGCATATAATAATATCCAATGATGCTACATCACCTGTCAGTTGCAATCATAGAGTTCACTGAAGTCATTGGCACTGAAGAACTATCCGTCATGATGGAAAGTAAGCTACAGGCTAACCTGTATTATACGTAAAAGGCCTAAACTACTATATATAAATTTAGCAAACTACAGCTATGCTGTGTTTAAAATTCCGTCTCTAAAACTAATCAATCTAGTAAATCTAGACACCTAAAATTTACTTTTAAAGCGTGTACTAATTGGAATGACATTGTTCTATTGTTCAGAGAGGTTCCAGGTATAATGAATTATTGTGAAGACTATAGGTGAGCATTTTTATTATAAATTTGTATTTATAATATTCATGGCAATAATACTACAGCATGTTTCAGTTCACAAGTTTTAAGCTGGCACCCCAGAGTGCACTGTGACATGGCCAAGCTAGCTATCTCTCATGGGTCTACAGGCAATGAAGTTTTCAGTGATGAACAAGACTCGAAATATAATAACCACTGATGAGCAAACCTCGAAAACAGCTAATTAATTTCACTCATATTGATAGCTATATTCCCGGATATCTGGCGTTGATGTTCATTTCCAAGTAGATGCCCACGTGATGGATTCCTGAAATAAAATAATCAATATAGACTATATTGCATTGTAGTATGAAAGTCATCAGCACTATGGTCATAGTACGAAAAGCCCTGCTGATGGCCGTAGTATGAAAAATTACAATTTTCAGCTACACTGTTTTTACATTTTTTCCCAGCGTACAACAATGTTAATATGACTACGAAACGTTAACTATTTTGCTCACTACTGTATATATATAAACAAGTGAACATAATGTAAAACCTGAGACTGCATGTATCAACATACTAATCCAAATTTTACTATTTTATTGATGTAGTATGTATATTTGTATTACCTTTTTAATCAATTCATTAAGAGCTTCCAAGGTAGCTAAACGTATATTCCATCCATGGCGATCGCCATAAACCCGAATAAGAGGGCCTCCTAGTTGCAACACACATTTAGATAAAACCTAAAGGAACAAAAGCATGTTGATATCGATCATCTAAATATGAGACATCCATATAATTATGTTCATGATATACTAGATGATTAAAAATTTTGAATTTAAAAAGGGGAGTAGGGATCGCAATAAAAAGTAAGGAAACAGGTAGTCAGCAAATAAGTTATCACTTATCACCCAGCATTGTATACTGTATGTGTTTACTCCAGTGGTGTTTAGGAGCTAGGTCAATCCCTGTTGACAGGCTGGCAAGCAGACAAAAATCTACTGTTTTTCGAAATTTTTAAAATTCGCTAGCAGGCCAAGTTAGCAACATTTGGCTATTTTGAATGAAGTTATATAGTGTTGTACCAATAGAGTTGTAGTTGGTTTTTGCATTCAGATTTTATAAAGGTTGTTTTTCAAGGTGTATTTTTTGGAAGCCATAGATTTCATGGCAATCTCTACTATTGTACTACTGTACTTAATGATGTTTACCTATAAGTTTCCTCAGCCTTGCTGCCAATGTCTCTCTAGTCTAACATAGCTACCTATAGCTATAGTTGGTTCGCATTCACTGTGTGGTCGCTATAATTCTTTAATAATTTCCAGTAGAAACACGCTAGAATAAAATTTTATATCATTGTGAAGCCTGTCAAATGCCGGAGACGATTAAAGAAGTGCTTCAGCTGGAGCTACCGCTTGGAAGTTACGGAGCTTTTAAGTTTTTCCATATATTTCTTATGGTAGAAGTCGTTTGAGTACGTACAATCCTTTGAAGTTACCGAGCTGACACATGTTCATGACGTATTTGTAGACAAGGATACACGCCAATATTTCATCAGTGATAATAAGTGCTGTACCTTTTCGTTGCCAATGGTGAATTGTTCACTCGAAGATACCTCTGAAGGTACAGTAATCTAATCCAACTATAGCACTATACATAGAAAGTAATTCTAATTTTATCGTTCACACTAAAACTTATTTTACCTTGGTTTACTGATTAAAACATACTTATACGTATTACCGCTCCAGAAGCGCTTTTCTTTCTTTAACACAGTGTAGCACGAGTCTTGGTGAAGACGCCAATTTTGCTAACGTGATCCTTTGTGTGCGCATATTACGCATAATTAAAACCGTGATGTAGGAAACGTATGTCGAAAATACTTTGATCTTAAATGGCTTCATTTCAGCCAGCTCAACCGCACAGTGAACGTGACCAACTATAGTATCTGCCTATTTAACAACTGATTTGGCACTCCATAAAGACAATAATAGAGACAGCTCTGTAACAATAGTCAATTACCCAATAGCCCTAGCCATATAGTGAACACTTAAAATACTGTAAGAGTATACTCAGTTAATTCCTTGTTTTAAATCCCACTGACTGGGCCCATAACTTGTTAGCAATTGTGTTGGCTGATTTGTCAACCAACTTTCAACTGATCAGCAAGCAACCCAGAAATTCTTAACATAACACTATAGGCCAGTCTTCTTTAATAAGCTTTGCTACCTGCATGGTACATTTACTTTTAAAACTGAAGTGCTCCATCTTTGTTAGTACTGCACAACTAATAAAATACCTTTTCTGTGAAATAAATGGCTAATACAGCAGCTTCTTATTCTTCTTTGGCAGTAATTCACGATGCACTTCATTACTAAGGCCATGCCCATCAACAGTATCAATGGCAAGTATCATAAAAAAACTTAAAATTGCATATGCAATATACATGTAACTTGAAAGCTGCTAAAATGCATATTGTGTATGTGAAAAAATATTATTTATCACTTTCTAATAGCCTGTATGTGCTCATTTTTACATGCTATACTGAAGTTTGATACTCTCCTAAATTCCTTAAGCCAGTATAACACAGTACACTCATATGATATCTTAACTATTAGCACTTGCACTTTGGATTTCTAAATAATAGTTAGACGCCAAGGCCAAGGGAACTAAGCGATTTAGTAACCCGAAGGCCCGAGGCTGTGGCGCCCGAGCGTAGTGAGGGCGCTACTAAGGGCCTGAGGGTTACTAAATCGCTTAGTTCCCGTAGGTCGCGGCGTCTAACTTATTTAGACTGCACTGAACAAGAATCACATGATAATACCTTCAAATGCCATTATAAGCGCGGAAGAGCTAGTTATCGATTTCCTGAGCGAAAAGCTTTTGATGTTTCCATGGTACCTACTTGGCAACTAGTGCTAGGTGTATTTTCGACGATGTTGACGCGCTTAACATCTTCACGAGCAAATAAGCCGAAGAAGACTACAAACAGCGAAATGAAGTTTGTCACGCTACCATTTACCTAAGTAAGAATGAAAAGTTGTTTTGTACATCAAAATACAGTCGAAATGTATTTGACGGTAGGTCGTTGCCTGAGGGCCAGGGCACTAAGTAAACATGTGTAGGTGACTAAGTGAACATGCAGGTGAATAAGTGATTTAGTAACCCTGCAAATTCGCTATATCATAGTCTAAGAACTCGTACTCTACTGTGATATAACTTAAATTGCTTTTAAGGTACACAAGTTGTTTCCTTACCTGTACTGGAGATAATTGTACAAGTAAAATAATAACACGAGCTGACTCTTCCTTTTCATCTGGAGTTCCATTAAACAGCCCATCTTTAACCATTATAACAATAGGATCAATTCCCTGTAAGTATAATGCACTTTCATGATATACACAAACATAATTGAAAATACCTTTAATGCAAACCCAGAAAGCTCACTTCCATCTATTTTTTCTTGAGCTATAGCCGCTAAAGTTTTGTGTACACAACCAACCAAACGAGAGAGTTCTTTAGCTTCTTCAGCACGCTAATGCCAAAATTTTGCACTAAATACATGTTATAGCACCACAGAAATGTAGTACATACTAAACAGTACAAGCAGTGTAAAGCGACAATACAGCAAGAAATATAGTAGATTATACCTGAAAACTAAGTACGTATATAAAAATTCTGAATTTTAATAATAGAGTAAGAATTACAACAAAAGTAAGTAAATAAGTACCTAACAAATAGCTAGCTATAACTTACGAGCCAGCTGCATGTGTTTGCTCAAACACATTTACAGCTGGGCAACTAACTACTACATACTGTATATTGCAAATTGTTTGAGGTGGAAAACTTTTGCGGTTCGTTCACCCCTGCGGTCAAAATGTGCTTATGCGCGTATGTGATTTGATTAATCGAACAAATCTGCTTAATAATTCCGAATACTTATATGTACCACTTAACTTGTCACTTTCTAACCTTGGCAGACATAGCTAGACAGTGTGGCTGTAAGATTGTGTCAAGCTGGAAATCATACAATGTGTAGCCTGAGCTACAGTTTTGGCAATGCCGATGCGCGGCGTGCCAACCGTGTGGACACGTGTGAAATCTTATTAATGGCAGAGGAGTTCAAAATAACCAGCAGTATATCGCATTGACACTTCCTGTAGTGTTCGACCGTGATATTCCAAGAACGAAAATGTTTAGCTAGAAAAGTTTCATGGTCACCAATTAATCTGCGAAAATTTTCCACCTCAAACAATTTGCAATATACGGTATCAACTAATGAACATATTCTCTAACACATCTACAAGAAAATTTTCATCTCTACTTTTTGCAGTCAAAGTTGGAATTAAATCTTGTTGATGATTGTGCTAGAGAAGGTGTTTTGTCACTTGGTGTTTAGGTAACTAACTACCCAACTGCAATTGTGTTAGAGCAAACACACGCAGTAGCTGGTAATTAATACTTAGCTATTTGGTAGCTAGCTACTTGTTTCCTTACTTTTTGCTGTGATTCCCACTTCAAAATATAATGAGTAAAGAAAATTTTGACAAAATTTAGACAACAGCTTAAGTGATATAAATTGCATATTCTAAAAGTATTTCATAGGTTCCAGTTACTTTCTATTTTAAACCACTATCATACTTTATAACAAAAAGTAAAATACATTATGACTATCATACTTTGATAATTGCAGTCATGGCTAACCAGGCCTTTTCAATTACCAATATTTCAGGATCAGATTGTTGATGCAATAGAAAAGGTAGCATGGTTGGTGTCAGTTCTCTGAGGTCCAGTAAACTATTTTCACACATTGCTAATAGTAGTGACATTGCGGTCTAAATGATTATAAGGTTAAAAAGACATCAAATCATCGTAAATAAGTTTTTGCTAGATAACTTACAATGCGAGTAGAAGGAAATTGGCTTTTACAAGCTTTATGAAGTTCTTCCATAAGAAGAACTGGACCAGGATCGACAGTAACACTAAGAACAACATCCTTAGCAGCAATCCAAGCCTGCAAAATAAAAAAATACCAAGTATATCATTACACACAACACAATTCAATGCAAATAATCAAAGGTACTGATGAGGCACATAATCATTAACCTTATTGCACTTTGCGTGGGAGGAAAGAAAGTACTGTCTTTGGCATACAATATCAAGTGTACTGTATACATAATACATCAAGTATGCCGTATATGAAATACAGCATTGTGGTTAGCAAATACAGTACAGTTAGTATTAATTAAATCACTGCTGCGAGTATGTACAGAAAATACAGCACGACAGGGTATGTTGAACAACTTAAGGCAAAGCTAAGTGCTGTATTTATCTTGAAGTACACCCTGAGTGCTGTATTTTCCGTACTCACAAGCTTAGGTGGTGCTTAACATTGTATTTCTTGCTGGATTCAGTTGCCTAAAGGTGATCATGAAGCACAATGATTCAAATTGTTAGAAGGTCAGAGCCACTGTTCAAACAATAAAATCTGTCAGTTAACTCTATCCTAAACAAAAACAGTCTGGCTGTAAAAAAGTGTGAGGCCAATCAGAAGCAGTATTGTAAATGGTAATAAGTGATCAAAAACTTTGATATCAGGTAAGGCCAAGAAGTTACACGTTTCTATTAAAAATCTTGAATGATATGCAATAGTTTACAGGACACCTTAACAACTATGATCGGCTTTGTCACTTGGCCACCTTTTTGTACTTAAAGGTAGCCAAGTGACAAAGCCAATCATAGTTGTGAAGATACTCTGTAAACTATTGTGTATCAATCAAGTATGTAAAAGCAATTTCAATAAAAAGGTTTAGTGAATATTGATGCATTAATGTAGTTTGTGTATCTGAAATTTTATGTAAACGATCCTTCGAGTTATGACAACTTCTGTCCTGCTATGTAAAAGTTTCTCTCCAGCACACTAATGTCAATAATGTGTTTGCTTAACCCTGAAAATTGCTTGACTTGTACAGTAGAGAAATGCTGGTGCAAGTTTGATTGAAATCAGTGAAAAATTGAGTGAGTTATTAGACAACAAAGTGTGATGTACAGTATGAAAATCTGAGGGTTCATGTAAGCCCTCATAAAGTGTGCAATGAAAATAAAGAAAGAAAAAATGAAAAATTTTTAATGAAAGGAGGACTTTATACAGTTGTAACAGAAGAATGGATGAACTAATTTCAAAGAATTTTAGGTAATCAATTCTACATTATATTGGTAGTAATTCTCGAGTAATGAGTGGGAAGGAAAGGATTGTTCATTGGCCGTTATCGCACAAACGAGTGCCATAAAACTCACAATGGCTATTACTCAGGAATGGTGAAGCCAATTTCATCCATCATCGGTTTGTTGATTGTATATAGTAAGAACGTACTGTACTGGGTCTGTAATAACTAAGCTATAACTTTTATGGCAGCTTAGTTACAGCATCTGTTGTGCGGTGCTACATGTAAATAACTCACATTCGTTGCTTACTACTGCTTCTTCTTGGCTTCGTAACTCACTATCGTGAGTCTTGATAATTATACTGATTTTCTATCACTGAACTTAAATTTGGCATTAAAATAAACTATTCTTTGATTACATATTATCATTGCTAACTTAAAAGTTTGTTATTTAAATGAATTTTGGTTTATCTTGTCACAGATACATACATATTAATATATTAAAGTAATATCTTCTGAACATGGAATACAAACAAGAAATATTATTGTCATTATATCATAAATAAATCACTACCAATTACCTCTACATTTTCATCAGGCAGAAGTTCTTCTAGTGATTGTATTAATGCGGGTATTATTTTAGAAATGTATTTATGCAAGGAATCACCAGCCACAGAACATAACAAAGCAAGAGCTCGAGTATTGATAGGAGGGACAGTGAGCTACAAAACCACAAATTAAATGGTTATCATAATATGCAATAATATGACACCATTAAATCATTTATTAAGTATGCATTAATGTACATTGTATATTCTAAAAATATGCTATGTAGAATATAGTACTATTTAAACCTTTGGTATCAAATAAGGCAAAACAGCAGAGCTCTTAACACTCATTGCCTGCTTTAATCCATCTAGAGCAAGTTCTCGACAATTTTCTTCACCATTAAGATTATTAAGTAATGGAGGAAGTACACTATCCAAACTTTTAGGTCCAACCGATGAGTGTAGCGCTTCAAATGCTAAAGCTGCTGCTTGTCTAACTTCAATACTAGTATCGCATAATGCTTTTAGTACAATTGAAACTAATGAATCAAAGTGAACATTGATCTGCAAAGTAACAAAAACACACAGTATTAGTTTTACAAGGATAACTTACATTAATTACATATAGAAAAATATGAGCAAGTATGTATACCTTTTGAGTGAGATCTGACATTATAATACCAGGTACAGTACAGCTCAGAGGTAACGTCGCCTCGCTCGCAACTTACACACTCGCCACTCGAATGCTCGATACGCTGCACTCGATCACTGTCGAGGGATAAAACACTCGAGGGTTGAAGATACTTGCGTTTACACAAAGCTCGAATCACTAGGGATGTTTGCTCGAGATTTATTATTAGAACCATACGCTATGCTTTAAATAGAATAATACTTGGGCATGCGCATAAACAGTGGCACGTTTTATAATGTAGTCGCTGTACTGGTCTCAGTGCATCAATTTCGCTCGTTCTTCAATTTGTTAGTGATTAAAATAGGATTAGTTTCATCATTGTATTATTTGTGAGTGGCAAAGAAGGCAACACAACAAAAGAACAATGCACGTAAGTGTATCTTAATATTTTCGAGCAATATAAAATTATTATCTATGCGGCAATAGATCTCGATAGATTAATATTTTATGCGTGTTAGGCTTTTACCGCATGTTACATAGTATATCTAAAGGAAACTAAAGTTGACTTGTGAAGTTACTCTTCACACTTGAGTACTCGTCGTCTACTTGCGCTTTGTCACTATAAGGCCTGTCACGTACGTGCAGTACTTACGTAGCTTTATGCTAAATCATGCACTCGAGTTTACTTCGAGTACTCGTCACTTCACTTCGAGTACTCGTCACTTCACACGCTGCGAATGCTTCAGTACACGAAACTCGATCGAGTAATGCTGTTTACTCGACAAAATTTGTGAGCGAGTGCGACGTTACCTTAGAGCTGTACTGTACAACAAGATAAAATGTCTAGGATCCTCCAATCAATATTAAATAATTGCACAAAGCCACCTTTGCTAGGAGGATCCCTTTCCTTAGTTTTATAACAGATTATTAATGACCTCTGTTTATTTAAAGGAGGGATTGTATACTTACAAGAGACACGAAATTAACAAATTTTAATATATACCTGTGGTCTAAATTAATGTAACATACTACAGACACAAATTACTGTAATATACAGTACTTGTTTGTAGTACTGAGAGACTGATCCTTACCAATGTTTGCTTACTATGCTTATTAACTATAAAAGGAGCACTATAGTGCAGTGGAAGAACCTTCATTGGAACAACAGTTTAAGTAAATTGGACACAATTACCTTGTTGTGTGAAAGATCTGAAGCCATACACCAAGTGCTAGTAGTACTACAGCTGGCCAGCAAGCCAGCAGGCAGACAGTGAAATTAAATACTAGTAGATTTGAAAATTCTTTACAGACCGCATTGTTAGTATTTTCATGCTGTTTAATGAAGGTGTACTTTTACCATTACATTTAAGTCAGTTTTCTCAGGGTAAAGTTTATTGTGTCTTATGGAAATCCATTAAAATGTTTTTCATGTGATCCCTACTCTTAACTACCATCGTACTTAATGATAAAACTTACATGGTCATGTGATGAATACTGAATAAGTTCTGACACACCAAAACATACTCCTTGTCTTTCTTCTGTATATGATGATGACATTTTATTCTCCAGCAGTGGTATTATATCCGGTAATATTCTTTCTCCAAGTTTACGTAATAAATCTCCCAGACTATGAGCAGCTGACTGGCGCTTGTCAAAATCACTGCTGCTTAAACATGACAATAAAAGATCAATAAGTATATCAAGAATATCTCTCAGAGTTTTTGGAGTGTTTGTAACAACAACTTTCCATACATGAAGTGCATTTTGTCGCACAAGAATTGAAACATCAGAACGTGCTAAATAAAGCCCAGCCAAAACTCTATTTCGTTTTAGTAAACCTAAAGAGTCAATTAAGGCTTTCCTTGCTTCTTCAGTACCAAAATTGTCATCTTCTGCACTTTCAGTTGACATTTTACCAGACACTCCTGATAAACAATAGAGTAAATCTCCCAAAAGTTGAACACTAGCTAGCCTGATCCTCCAATTAGTATCCAAAAGACCTTCTAGTAACCGTGGTAAAAAATATTCAACTGAAGAATCCGCATATTGGTTAATGATGCCTTGACCAGCTTTTAGTGCAGTATCACGTATATACTCTACTTCATCTGAAAGACCCTATACAATGTTATGTACGTAGTACACAAGGTAAACCTAGCTCATACAAAATTAATGTAAATACTTTTTAAAATTACAGGGGAAGCAGTAATACCCGGAATACGGAATAGCGGAATAAGTGAATTTCAATTTTATACATTTTTCATTACAGAAAGCCATTCTTCTTTGGATTCATAGCATTACTATTTGCAAACGTTATATCTGTGCATTAAAATGCTGGCAAGCTTACTTATAGTGTGCATTAAATAAAGCTGAAAACCAAAAATTTACTTTTAAAACAATCAATCTTTGATGCATTAGCTAGTTAACCATTAAAATATAACCTTGAACAAAGAAATGCTAGCACTACCTTCGTTACCGAGTATAACTAGCCAGACCTGCTAATCAACATAAAAGCACCTATACTTTTATCAAGTGTTTACTATCAATGAAGTATCAGTTTGACTAACAAATTGAAGCATGGTCAATGTAGCATTACCTTAGTCTAATTTGGCAGGAATTCAGGATATGCCTTGTCACTTAAGGCCATGCCTATCAAAATCGAAAGTGAAAAGCAGTAGAACTTTTGTGATTAAGGTTTCATTTCACATATTATGCCCTTCACACGTATGTGCATACGTATGTACAATCATGGACAAAAGTAATCTTAAGCAACCTGGCTCATGTTGGCGAAAACCTGTGTGAACTTAGGGTACTGAAGTGTAAAAACCATTTATGAAGTAAAAATATTAAATAGTTACTATAGTTGGTTCACATTCACTGTGCAGTTGTTATTTCTTTAACAACTTCCAGTAGAAATGCACTAGAATAAAATTTTTTAGATCATCGTAAAGCCTGTTAAATGCCGGAGACGATTATAAAAAAAGAACACTTCCAGCTGGAGATAGCGCTGAGAGTTATGGAGCTTTTAAGTTTTCCAATGTAGAAGTCATTTAAGTATGTACAATCCTCTGAAGTTAGTGACGTATCCAGACAAGTAGACGAGCCAATATTTCATCAGTAATCACACAGTTTTGTCGCTAATGGCGAGTTGTTCGCTCGAAGATACC
Source organism: Spongia lamella (assembly GCA_963930835.1). Lineage (NCBI taxonomy): Eukaryota > Metazoa > Porifera > Demospongiae > Dictyoceratida > Spongiidae > Spongia > Spongia lamella. The sequence continues at coordinate 5,267,039 of OZ005750.1, read as the reverse complement.
TCTAAAAGTACATAGCGCAAAAGCAACTCATTTTAATTTTATTGTTCACTTTAAACTTGCCATTCTTGGTTATATATTTTCATTAAACATACTTACAGTTGCTTCAGAAGTGCCTTTCTTTCTTCAAAACAGTATAGCATGAGTCTTGGCGAAGATGCCATTTTTGCGAACATGAGCCATTGTGCACGCATATTATGCATAAAAAAAATCATGACGTATAAAACATGTCAAAACGCTTTGATCTTAAATGGCTTCATTTCAACCGGCTCAACCGCACGATGAACATGAACCAACTATAGCTAGTATACCTCAGTAAACCATAAAAAGTAGCTATACAAACTGGAATTAACAAAAATAAATAGGATCACAATGAAAAGTGCTAGAACACACATAGATAGCTATCACAGTATGCAATAAATCATAAGGAAACAAGTAACTAGCAAATAGTTAGCCGTTGTTTTAGTATCTCTACAATAATGGTGTATTGCTTATAATTATGCCAAAATCTTTTATAGCTACTTTGATTTGTACATGTACATACATTGCAATTCCACTTTAATGAACATGTACAGTAGCTAATGCTGCCTTATGAATCCATTTTAAATTTAAATTTATCGATAATTACCTTTAGAATACATGGAAGAACTTGAGAAATAAATGTTGAAAACTGCTCCTTAAAAATAGCTGGTAAATATATGAACATCATAAGAAATCCATCTCGAACATGTGGTGCATTGGCTTCATTTTCAATGTAGCTTATAAAACTCGGCATCATTTTAATCAAATGATCTATTCCTTGAGACCACAAAACTTCTCCAAGTCCTATATAATGTATAGAAATAACATTTTTACCACTATTAAAACATTTGTATTTGATCTAAAGATGATATTAATGTCAAAATGTTGATATTAATGTTTCTTGCTGAAACTCTGTTAAAAGTATGCAAGGGGATTAAGACATATTGTTCATGTATGTAACAAAACAGCATTTCCAAAAGCATTTTTTATATAAAAATTAATAAACAAAATTACTAGACTATATTTAAAGGGATTAGCGATACATACCAATTTACCGATAATATCAATACAAATATCACTATTGCGATAGCAATATAATACATTGTGTACTGCAATTACCATTAGTCTGTCTTATAAAATATTTATAATTTTTCTCTTCCACCAAACAATCTAACATTCCATTTATAAGGAGTAGTCGTAATCAGTAATCGTAATCAGTAATCATAATCAAGTACAATTGAATACAGATACTTTAAAGCTTAACTCAAGGCCAGTCAGAAATTGCAATGTAAATGCTAAACAATGCAATTAATTAATTTTTTATTATGTGCAATGTGTATAAGTTACACATTACTGATAACATCAAGACTCATGATAGTGACAGAGTGAGTTATTTACACGTAGCACTGCACTCAAATTCGCAAATGCTTTAGCTAAGCCACCATAGAAGCTATTGCTTAGTTATTAAGGACCTAGTACGTTCTTAGTATATAGAATTAATATACCAATGATGGAGGACCATTCCTGAGTAACAGCCATTGCAAATTTTATGGCGCTCGTTTGTGCGACCACACCTGACGAACCATCCTTTCCCGCCTGATTCACTCATTACTGGAGAATTAGTGCCTTCATTTAATGTAGAATCAGTAACCTGAAGTTTATCGAAATCAGTTCAGCCAGTCTTATGTTACATAAAGTCCTCCTTTCATTAAAAAAATTTTAAGCGACAGTTGTTTTTTCTTATAATTCTTCTTCTTCTACTTTATTTATTATTTTCTTTGCACACTTTACGAGGGCTTGTGTGAACCCAGGAATATTTATTTTCAGATTTTCATTCTGTACATCACACTTTGTTATTGATTTCAATCAGCATTTCTCCTATGTATACTCTGCAAGTCAAGCAATCTTCAGGGTTAAGCAAATACATTAATGCTCTTGAGACAAACTTTTACATAGCAGGACGAAAGTTTCCATAACTCAAAGGAAAATCAACTCATTTGCATAAAATTTCAGAAACATAAACTAAATTGATACACAAATACCTACTAAAAGTTTAAAGAAATTGTGATGTTAAAATTAAGTTTTAAACATTACATACATAATATAGCTACTACCTAAGCAAATACTATGTCATGCCATCCACCTGGCCATTGTTTGGCAGCACAGTGACCTATAATTTATATATAGTACAAAAAGTATTTTAAGGTTATAGCTACCTGCATGGCATGCATATGTTTATCATATAGCTATAGTTGCTGCCATTCGCCTGCCATGCCATCTACATATAAAATGGAAAACTATATTATTATAGATAGAGGTGTACCAATAATCGGATTATCCGATATATTGGCTGCTGATATGCATATTTTTACCATATAGTAATTAATGACATCATGAGTAAGTCATGTGAGCAAAGACTCATCACTAATGGGCACATAGCAATGCATACAAATTTAATTCTTTGCTTTATACTCCAGTACTTTAGTAATAAAACTTTTCAAAAGTAGTACAAAGTTGTTTAAACCGAAATTCTTACTGTAACACTACAGGCTAGTCTTCTTTTATAAGCTCTGCAACCCGCATGGCACACCCACGTTTAAAACTGAAGCGCTCTGCTTGTTTGTACTGTATAGCAGGTAAAACGGTTTTTAATGATAAATGAATGGCTAATACAGTGTTACCTTAGTCTTCTTTGACAGTAACTTATGATGTGCTTTGTTATTAACTCTATTGCTCAGATAATTATTTTATACTGTTTGAGTTGGTGAATTCTTTTTATTGTTGTGATATATTTGTAAGTTTCAAAACAAATAAACTGATGAAAAATTAATGTGATTTTTCACTAACAATTAGTGAAATTAATGCACAGAGATCTATACGACTTCACTGTAAAAACGTTGTTCTGATGTGTTTTTGCCCATGCCCAAGTATCATTCTATCAAAAGCATACTGTATGGTTTTAATAATAAATCTTCAAGCAAACTTACCTAATGTTTCCATTTTGTGAACATGATTGTCTTTGATTGAGTAAACAATTGATTGTTTTATACTCATACTCAAAAAATAGTAAGAGTAATCGAGTTTATAGTATCAACATTTGAGAGGCAAGCAAGTGTGATGTTGCCATTGAGCAGTACGTACCGTATGTATACAACTAGTTATACTCTATATCTCATAGGATAGCCAGTTAGTCATGTTACAATCGGTCATACTGCTGGTATATTCAGTTAACAACTAGCTTCTGCTATCCAAGCCTCCACTGCACCTTTGTCTTTGTATGTTTATTGATTTATTAATGTTTCTTCTTTCAGAAATAATCAGAAAACAAAGGGATGTTTTCTACCATAACCTTGAGTGTGGCTATACTAAAATTTCAGTTAATATGAATGTGACAATACGGTCAGTGTTTGCTAATCCAGTCACATAATTATGTACATATGTTGAATAACTATAAATTCCAATAACTTGCCTTGTGCTGCACCAGCGCGATCAACAGATCCTGAATCAGACTTTAGCGTTGACAAAAGCCATGATAATAAGTCTTTAAGACCATCATCTTCTATACCAGTTGCCATAGTTCCAAGAGCTTTAGCAGCAAAACTACGAACCTGGTTTACAATAATATTATATTTGCAAGTCTCAAATTAAAATTAGTTATGTACCTCAGGGACTGGATCAATAAGTGCTTGCTTAAGATGTGGAAGCAATTCAGTTAAATATGGTTCTAATTCCTGTAAATATGACAAAAATATTTTCAGAACTTAATATAAAAATGTGGTTTTTGTATTTTAATTATTAATATTAATATAAAAATTTCCGCCTTAATTTACTTTAAAATGGTTAACTTTCTAACAATAAAACCATTAAATTACAGAAATATTATAGCAAGAGTTCCTATCACTATGCACATAGGATCAAATCTTGATGATGTGCTAGAGAATGTTATTCATTTGTGTATGTAGCTACACAGCTGCTATTATGTTGAGCAAACATACTCAGTAGCCAAAACTCGTTGGTGAATATTAGATAGCTATTTGCTAGCTAGCTACTAAATTCCTTGCTGTATATTACAATCTCACTTCCTGTTCAAATCTAAAATTTATTTTTAATTCTTGTATTAAAAACTAATACGTACACTACAAACATAACATGTAGTAAACAACCTTAGGATGTGTCAAACAGTATATGTTTGCTATTATCTGTGTGGCAATCTTCTTGCTCTCAGTAGATCTTAGTTGTAATGCTCGTTGGAGTAATGGCATTATCAAAGCCAAAGAAGGTGCATCAACTACATGTACAAACTCTGTGTCTAGAAGTAGCTTAAGACAAGTTGTAGCTTTATTGTTTGGGTCTGACAATCCAGCAAGTAGTGAAGGAACCAATTCTAAATTAAGAAAAAATATATCTGTAAGCAAGAACTAACCAAAAAACAGTGCAATTTTTGATGCATGATGTATAGAGAGATACATGTTGCTATTTAATCAAAAACTAGAGAACTAGTGCTGCCACAACAATATATAAATATGATTATGTACATGCGCAAAGCTGTTTATTGTCTATGATGGTATCAACAGAAAATGGTGCTGAGTGTGGATACATTAGTCCCACTTTCCAAAGTAAAGAGTGAAGTATGAAAGTTCTTTGAATTTGCTAGCAACGGTTAAGGGTTTAAAGATAAGAAATATTTTTGTAAACTATGCAACCTGCTATTTGGGCTTGCTTACTCTGTCTGACCTTGCTTACCGTCCTTAGTTTATCAAGCTTGGTGAGAAGACAGAATACCAGCTAGCTGGGCTTATTTATACTTATCTTCCCTTTGGTCTCACTTAGCCAGACTAAATTCAGGGCATTATCACTTGTAATATTAGCGACCAGCTTGAAAAGGGTCTGATTCAGTAAAGCTTGCTGGTCCTAGCACCCCCACCTCATCCTTTAGGTGACAAATAACTAGCCTGTTATTCTTAGTTACATACGTAGCTTGTTCTCACGATAAGCTTTGTAACAAGGGCCACTACCAACAAACAATATCAATAACTGCAATGGTAATATAAGTGCACCAAAACTAGCTAGTAAACTTTTGTCAAAGGTTTAATTCATGTGAACTGTTGTTAATACTACCACATACATATGTGACCAGACATGAGAAAACCGATCTTATGTACACAAAATACACCTGTTCATACTATAGTAAATATATCCTTTACTGTATAAGATTTTCACAATCTGTAAGTTCCACGACATTCCTTATTAATGGCTGCATAAACAGTGAAAAATTTGTTAGACTACTATGTTTGGTTGCTGTAAAATTTTCTCCTCTTACACGCAAACCCTCTCACAAGCCAGTGAAGATGGGCTCACAATTCCTGTGGTGTTGGTCTGTTTAGATTAATACCTACGTACATAAATCGATTCGCCGTAGCATAACGAATCCTTTAAACCTTATTTATGCTTCATAGAAGTAATACAGAGGTCTTTATATAGGGCCATTTGTATTTGTATGTCATCTTGACATCAACAGCAATTTAACATGTCAGTGGAAAATAACGTATAGCACAATTTTTAATGGGGAAAATATTGACAGATTTGACACTAAGCTAGCAATGCATCAAAAATTTCCCTTCAAATTATCTACAGTATTATAGCTAATACAGGTAGTCTAGGATGCTATCCGTCAATATTTTCCCCATTAAATTTCTTGATCAAGTCTATCTGTCAATATTTTCTCCCGTCAAAAAGTTGAGCTATATGGTAGGTCATAGCTTTTGTATACCAGCTCATACAGGTTTGAATAAAAAACCATTATATTCCATATGGAATAGCGATTCTTTTAAACTACAATAAAAGGCAGCATGTTTAATAGTTAACTAGTTACAAGCCTCATCAAAAGTATTCGTTATTTTGAAGGAGGAAAAATGATGTCATTTTTAAAGAAGTTGGCATATCTTAGTAACGAAAGCATCCTTTGCCACCATTTCAAATCAGTTTTTTCTTCTTTATTGACGTGTATCTTTTGTACAAAAGTGTTTTAAAAAGGAAAACAAAATTAACCTTTCTACAACTGAAATTACCTCCTTATTGCTGCCACTTAACAATCAGCGTTCCATTAACCACTAAAACAAAATTCACCTCTATCGGTACAGGGAATCTATAGATATGGTTTTTGCGAAATCTGCATTATGAAAATTTTTCGTTCATTTCCTTTGTCTGGTTTATTTTTTGCAGGTTGTGGACAAACTTATGGGCACTTATAACAATTACTGGTTACCTGAATCCATCATAAGTTGCTTGTAACTTCCATTGGCATTGTCCTGAATGTTTACTAAACAAATAAAAGTATTTTATTACTCAATCTAAAGTTGAATGTGTCCATCAAAATTCGATCCCAGAATTTCAATTTTAAACTTTGTGATAGCAAAAAATGTTATTAGCTTCTTACAGCACTAATTTAGTTTGAAAGCGTTCTGTGAAGGTTGATGGTAATTTTTCACCTTGGCGGCTATTTCCAATATAACGCGCATTAGACTACCAGGTATTTTAATTTTACCGTCACGTGATATACTTGTTGAAAGCGTGATCAGAGTCTACAGTAACATTGTAGAGAGTAGGCCGACTAGGTTTCCTACAATATTGCAGTATCCTTATAAATGCCTGCACAACTGCAAAACTGCCCTTGTACGCATGTGATCAAGTTATTGCTGTTGGGAGGCTCTTTACGATTACTATGTATGTGCTGTACGTGTTCAAGATCCACTGGTTATTAAAGGCAAAAGTTTTTCACTGAAAAGAGTCAATGAACAACCATAGCAAGGTCAGTGAACTGAGTTGCATAACATAATTATAATCATAATTACATGCAATAATTTGTTTGTGACAATTATATACACAAGACACAAGACCATGAGGCAACGTGGCTCTTCATCATGTAATGAATGGAGATTGAACATGCTCTAAATAAATAGAATAATAAATATAAAAACAGCCTTATACAACATGTCTTTACTCCATCCAGTTTGCTTAATTTGTTGTTGAAAATGTACCTGCTTTGAAACACTGGTATACTGTATAGTTGGTTTTTTCAAGGTACTTATATTCCACGAATGCCTAATTTTTAGCTTTTTCGCATTTATATTTTCACAAATGTCCTTCCCAAATGGTATATATTTGGTGTATTTTTCGTTTTTGCTTAATTTTTCAAGCACTTTAATTTCACGAATCTACTAATATCTGCGAAATTTGCGGAATTTAAGTACCTCGTAAAAACCAACATAGTTAGATAGTCACATGATGAAGATCTACTAGTCTACTGAGACTACATCATATCGCTTTTATATGTATAGGCAGAATCATTTTGCTGCTAGCAAAGTACACCATAATTATGGAAAAAGTAAATACTCTTGACAAAACTTGATGCCCATTCTCATGGAGGAAAATAACGTATTAACATATTATTTTGAAGTTTATACTAACAAAAAGATGAGATATCCGGTAAACAAAAACATCTCGGGTGTAAAAAATGGTGTGGCCAAGAAAAACTGCTGCAGCGACTAAAAGGACTGATATCGGATTGTGGCCAAGGTCTATATACAATCACAATACACCATGGGATGAAAAAGTGAGACCAATCAGAAGCTTTAACTTTCTTCAAAACAAATTGGAAGATTTATAAATTGAATTTGATGAGTAAGAAGAGTTAACAAATCTCACAAAAATAATTAGCTTGTCACTTGGCCACCTTTTCATGACAGTTGGAATTGTAAGAGAAAAAAGGTGGCAGTGTGGTGTATACTCTAAAGAGCTACTTTTCAAGTGTCAGTACATAGTTCCATCACACAAATCTATTGTGTTGTAATACATGCAAGGAGAGTATTGGATATATACACTGAGCTGGTCAGGATGGATATTTACTGACTTGTTACAGTAGCTATAGGTTAATAGGCACTGGTACATGTGTATTAGCTGTACAATTACGTATAAGGGTGAAGGAAGCAGCTATAATTTACCTGACACACATCTCTAGACATAGTCTCGGTCTAACAGAGGCAGAAAGTGAGAAATAGAGCAAATGCCATAAAATAAACCCTTTTTGAAGGTTCATAATAATAAGGATGATTTTATCGGATACCTTGATGGATAGTACCATTTTAACTATAGATGACTTTTGTGGTATATCAGTGACTTAAAATATCGGATCGGTTGTGTTACGTATTAAAAAAAATTTATATCTGCTATCGGATCGGTAAAAAGTCATATTGGTACACCTCAAGTAAGGCTAGAAGTATCCCACAAGTCAAAGCTTCCATCACCTGTTTGGTTATTATACAAATTAACACTGATACATAAGTAGGCTGCTACAGTTTAAGTGTTAACCTCAGTGTTTGTATAAGGTATGGCTTCCTGGCCACCACTAAAATTACCCAAAAATTTAATTAACAATAACTTGTGCTGATAGGGTATTTCTGATAGCTAATGGAAATTTCATGGTGACTGAAATGGTGATAGAAATATTGGTCTTACTTAAATAATTGCACTATAAGATATTTTATTGAGGCATGTGTTGAAAGCCAGTTTCTGGCTTATGAACATTAAAGGATTAATTAATATCAGAGTGTGCATAATAAAAACATACAGTAATTATACGTACCTTGGACCTCAGGATTCTTAATGACAGATCCAATTTTGTGTAAAGCTTGATTACTAGCATCTTGCACTTTGAAATGAGAATCAGCCAATGCCTCGATCAAAGGAGGAACAATTGTTGGAAGACAAGAAGATAACTGCTTAGGTGCACAGTATGCCATGGTACCTAACAGTTCAGCACTTCCTGCAGTGTAAGGAAAATGACATTAAATAATGAAAATCTTGCATGTATATATCCTAAATATATATTTTCAAAAGGTAACTAGATATCAATCCTACAAAATAAGGAAATAATTTTGCATGACATACCACTAAAGATTCTGGCATGAGATAATTGTTGATTCCTACATTTGGCAAACATTCCTCATTTATATAAACCGGGCATGCTGGCCAACTTCACATATGTACACCATTGCAAAGTTTTAATAAGTAAAATATATAGATTCTCCAATAAATTTTGCATTAATGGTAAAAATTCTGTTTTGTTAGTGTAATCTTAATTATAAAGTTGAAAAAATTAGGTGATGTTCATGGTTGATCTTTGCAGGCATAGTCAAATATACTGTATCTACATATCTATCATCCTAGCTGGCCATTAGTACAATCACCAACACTACAAAATGTATTTATTTAGTAGTTACTGTAGTCAATCTCTTGATGCAGAGTGTTAAATAATCAGAGGTTACAGAAATAATAACAAGAATTTACAATGTAGACTTTATTAGTTTAAACGATGAATGACTATAACAAAATTGTATTCAACATTAAGCTACCAGCTTTGGTTCTCCACTGGTCTTCATTCAATACAGTAAGTAATGAAGGCAGGACCATTTTCACACCATGACCACTCAGGTTTTTCATTATCGTTTTTGCAGTATTTTCAGCAGCCTGTAAAAATAGTAGGTACAAATTTTTATAAGAAACTTTATTTTAATCTACATTTAATAAACACACACGTTAACAACAACACAAACTTGTTGGTTATTCAAATAAACAACCAATAGGTAGAGCATATGTTACTCATTCCATGTCAGCCATGACCCACTTTGTTATTGCATATAAAATTGCACAAATAAAATTACTGATTCTATACATAAAGAATGACTTAATCAATAATGGTAGTGCACTGTTCATATGCACATGGTGTACTGTTAAAATTAATGTTAACACCTTCAAAACTATTGAAGAAGATCAGTGTATGAACAAGACAAATCTTGCCATTACACACACACGCATGCACGCACACACACACACACACACACACACACACACACACACACACACACACACACACACACACACACACACACACACACACACACACACACACACACATGGCATGCGCTGGCCAACCAGGGAGGCAATTTCAAGAAACCAAGGCACACACCAAAAGCCAGCACGTGCCTCCTGGCTTAAAAAGAGAATAAAAGAAGACCCAAACAAGATGCAGACTTGTAGATTCCATTTAACTATTTACTATTACAGCAACAGCTAACTTCTGCTTACTAAGTACGTAACTGTAGATTGTTTACAAAACTAGCTGATCAAATGTAACAGACAATCTCGGGATTATAAATGTAAAAGAATTTACAAGCTTCCATTACTTTCTCTTTTAATGATCACTATTATCAATTTCAAAATGATTTGTGTTATCTGATGTCTGCTATAGCTTTACAAATTTGAAAAAGCATTATACTATGCTACAATTCATACCAATAATATATTACAGACAAGTTCAATACTTACTTCTCTAACGTATTGATTTCCATCTCCATAACATACAAGCAAATCAGGTAAAAGTTTAACAACATAAGGCTCAAATAATCGTCCCAAAATAACACAAAGTAATTCAAAAGCAAACAAAGCTCCTTCTCTATGTTGATAATTTTTCTTATTTTGGATTGCATCCTGTAGTCGTGGCATGATATTATATTGCTTCAAAGAAGGAATTCCAATTCCTTTAACTATAGCTGTCACCCCATAAGCTGCTCCTCTACGTTCACCATAAGTTTTGCCATTTAGTAGCTGCAAAAAGCAACAGTATTAATAAAAACACAACACTTAGTAATCTAATCTGCTACTAATGATAATGGGCTAAGCATTACCATAGCCGTAAAACTATTAACTAAAGGAGTAACAACCTTCACTAATTGGATATTAGTACTACACACATATACCACAAGCCAACTTATACACATACATGTAACACTTTCACACCTCAGATCAAAGGAATCTACAGAGATACATAAGCCATGTATCCCTCTTCTACTTCACATTTAATTGTGAGATATGGCATGATTTAGGACCGTGTTTCCTGGATTACTTTTGTGTATACTGGTATACAAGTATACACGCAATGTATAGCTATGTGGTACAAGGCAGTTGTACAGTAAGCACTAGCTACTGATGTGCATCAATATACCAGGATACACAAGTACACACATGTATACACAGGTATACACACCAGTATACACCAGTATACGCAGGTATACACAGGTATACACCAGTATACACAGGTATACATCAGTATGCACTGGTATACATCAGTATGCACTGGTATACATAGGTATACACCAGTATATACAGGTATACACCAGTATACACAGGTATATACACCGGTATACACAGGTATACACCAGTATACACAGGTATACACTAGTATACACAGGTATATACACCAGTGTACACCAGTATACACCATTATACACCAGGTATGTATACACTAGTATACACAGGTATACACCAGTATACCATATAGAGGGAAACTTTGGAGGGAGGAAACATTGGCGGATTTGGCGAATGACCATAAATTCGCCATAGTTTCTTCAGCCAAAATACTTTGTTTGATACTAAATAACATTATAAACATTCAGATTCGCCAAAGTTCATTTCGCCAAAATGTGTTTTTGTAGTGAATTCACAAAAGTTTGCACCCACTAAAGTTTCCCTCTATATGGTACACAGGTATACACCATTATATGCAAGTATACACCAGTATACACAGTCACATATAGCTACATCAATATTATACAGATAAGCAGGTATACACCAGCAGATGGGTTGATACTAATACCATTTAATACTAGCTAGTAGGTATGTTATAGTTATATCACATTAGGAGTAGGATACGAGTGTTAATAACAAAGATATCCCACAACTACTGTGATATAACTGGCTTATTTCCCACCTAAGGCTTCAATAAAGCTTTGAGTTGAATGTGTCTAATAAAAACTTTAACACCTTACTTTAACAAAAGCCTTTAACAATAGTGTTGGCTTTAATACCTTACTGTACAATAACTTAGTTAAGGCTTGGGCAATAACCAAGTTATGTACAGTAAAATCCTTTGATGTATGGCTTCACTGGGAAATAATAGCTAGTTAATGATGTGTGTATACCGGCCTATGGTAAAACGCGGAATCGCGGAATTCCAGATTTTTGTAAAGTGCTGAGTTAAGTCGCGTGATGACTATTTACCGCCATCCTGTTTTCGCCAAGGTGGTTCGCACTCATTTGGTTCTTCTTCTAGTAGAGTAAAGTGTCTGGATTGTTTATAAAAGGTAGTTTGTTTACATTACTGCCAAAGTGGTTTTATTTTCACTGCTTTCATTTGCCACCCATACAGGCGTGCTTTCTTTAATGTACATGTCTATGGTAGTGCCGTCTCACCCATTTGTAGTTACAATGCCTTAATAGTGTTGAGCTTGCAGAGGGCGCTATGACTCAACTTAGCGCCTGAGGAATTATGTGATGAGGTTGTCTCCGTCAATACAATCGTGTTCATCTGTAAAACTGAAAACGAAACAAACGAGGATACTCTAACCGGGAAAGAAACACCATAATATATATCACGTGACATAATATACATCACGAGCGAGATCATGCAACTTAACTCAGCACTTTACAAAAATCCGGAATTCCGGATGTGGAATTCCGCGTTTTACCATAGGCCATGTATATCTGTGTATACTGGTGTACACCTGTGCATACCGGTGTATACCTGTGTATAGCTGTGTATACCAGTGTTGTATACCGGTGTATAGCTGTGTATACCAGTGTATACCGGTGTATATACCTGTGTATACCGGTGTATAGCTGTGTATACCGGTGTATACTGGTGTACATGTGCACAGCTACAGTACCTGTGTCTAAATTTTCTTATTAGATACAATATCATATGTACGTAAATGTGTGTATACTTGTATACCAGTATACACAAAAGTAATCCAGGAAACATGGTCCTAAATCATGCCACTACTGGAGACTAAGTGTACACCAGTGTACATGATCAAAGGGCAGATCAAACAGTTCAAAGGAAGATTTTCCTGGGATACATCTAGATGTATGTACATCTAGGCGTAGCATGGAAAAATCCTTCCTTTGAACTTATTGATCTACCCTTTGATCAATAAGTTAGTACATCACTAGCACTCTTTATATAGGTGCACAAGTGTGGCTTTTAGTTTTCCAATTTAATATTTATTTGCAGTTGAAATATGTTACTAGTCTAAAATGTTTGTTTTTCGTGTCCATGGAAGTTTAGAAGCCGATATAAACCAAAAGATACCATTTGAGGTAAGTTTCTCACATGATATATAAAAATAATGTGACTTAATGTATCTACATTAATCTGAGACACTCTACTCATGATTTAAATTTTAAATTATTCTAGTACACATATTAATTGTGTTATTTAATCATTGTCAAATAATATAGCTGCCTAATTACAAAGGTTTACAAGCTTTGATTAGTCTTGTGAGAGATCAATCCATGCAATTGTACACAACCTCGCCATACACTCAAATTTGTGTAATAACAAGCATACCATATTCATTCTGAGGTATTACTTGTGATGACTATCATGAAATTATATATCATGAAGTGATCAGATTTTGCTGTATCATGATATTTTACTATTTACTACTCGATACGATACACATCACAACATATATATGTATTACGTATAATCGTGGTACTACTAAGAAATAACATGTAATATTATCATTTCTTTACTTCATTGTAAAATAAGCTTAAATATATGTATTAAAGTATACAACACATCACACCACAAGTTAACATTCACAACAAACCTTGTTTAGCAAAGTTTCAATAAAATCAGCAGCTTGAAGTTTAATAATTGCTATTAGTGGTGGTAAGCATTTGGCAATGGCTTCTTGAACAGGCTGAGAGGGTGTGTCTAAAGTTTCTAATAATAAATTCACAATAGGTTCAATCTACAGGAGAAAAAAGTATCATAGACTACAATTTTTTTGCAATGTTCATAATAGTCATAAATATATGTAGGACTTATAAATATTAACATAAAAGAAGAAACAGTCAAGCAGAATCATTAAGCATTTCCTTTTCACTTCCAGAGTGTAATGGAAGGTGGAATGTCAAAACAATGTTATGGTAAAAACAACTGCCAAATTTCTTAATGTACTAGTTAAAGTACTGCAGCGAGTGCAATATGGGAAATATAGTACGAGGGAGTGGCCGAGAGGCTAGCATAGCACAAAGTGCAGCCGAGTGCTATATTAGTCTCGAGACAACACCTGTCATGAGATGAGCTATATTTACATAAATTATGCATTTAATAGAATAATGCTGTATATATATATATATTGTTTTTAATCATTAAATTTAGTCACCCTAAAACCGTGAAAGAAGTTACAAAATAGTTTGGTGCTGAAACCCAGGACCTGTTCGTTGCGTAAAGGTCGGCAACAATGAGGTCAAAGTGAACCTGGTGAAAGGGAACAGATTTACAGAGGGTGACTCACACTGTGTTGTCTATAATATATTTCCAGGATGTTTGGGCCAATAAGGCGACTTTTAGGACTGATGAAGGCTCGTCTTCAAGGTTATATTAAACAGGCAAGAACATTATTTATGATACCGATAAATGTTTCCGACCTAGAGAGGGAAGAGGTTGAATTGGAGGATCTCATACAACGATTATTGACGAACATCACTCTTCTTGAGAGATGTAACAAGGAATGGACAACGCTACTGAATGAGCTTAAAGATGACTCAAAATTGAAGGAAGAAAAGGAATATTTATGGGCCGCTGATGGTGATAATGGAATTATTGAACTGTTAATGGATTCTAATGAAACAGTTGCGTGCCTTCAAGGACGTTTGGCTCAAGTATTGAGAAAACAAGAAAGAAGTGCGTGAACCTTACCAGCAAGGGCAATGGAATCTTCAATAGATCAAGAGTAAAGGGAAAAGGTTACTTCATAAATTAAGTTGCCAAAATTAAACCCGCTGACATTTAACGGAGACATCTTTTGCTGGCAGGAATTTTGGGATGTTTTTAGTTCATCTGTTCACGAAAAGGAGATACCAAATGTTACAAAATTCAGTTATTTGAAAAGTTCTTTACGTGGTGTGACTGCTACTGCAATTTATGGTATTTCTATCACAAACGATAATTATGACACGGCAATAAAATTGCTTAAAGAAAAGTTTGGGAAAAGAGAAGTAATTATTGAAACATTGTATTCTCAGTTGCAACATATGCCAATGGCCACAAATCGAACTGGTGACATCAAATCCATATATGTAAATATTGAAAAGATTTTACGACAACTAGAGTCTCAAAGAGAGGATATTAACAATCAAAGGGTACTAGTCCAGAAGACAATACAGGTCATCATTAAACTTGAGGAATCAAAAGGAGTAGAAGACCTGTGGACTGTTCCAGTACTAAGAAAATCATCCTCAATGATATATTACCATTTTTACTAATGCTCATCGTTATGAGCTTAATGCAAGGTCGGCAAATTTAAATATAGTTACCAGAAGATCAGATAATCCTGATGTCATAAGACAAGAGAGAGCTCTCACAGATAACCAAGCTTCTGCAGAAGCATTAGTTACAAATACCTCTACAGATACCAACACTTCAACACAAGGGAACAGGGTTCGCGAACCAACTCGACCTTGTATTTTTTGTAATGGTAAACATTTTAATGATTGTTGCAAGGAATATGTTGATATCCATGAAAGGAAAAAACAATTACAAAAACAAGGAAGATGTTCTGTTTGTCTCAAGGGTGGCCATATTTCTAAAGAGTGTACAAGTGCCCAGTCAAAGGCATGTTACTATTGTAAGAAGGTTGAACATTATCATAGAAATATTTGCCCAACAAAGTTTCAAACGTCTGAGAATAATAATGTTAAAAGGATGTCTGTGAATTTAAGTTCAAATGAAATAAATCACAGGAATCTGAAGAGAAAGCACCTGATTCAACAACAGTCGTGAGTAATACAGTATTAGCTGACGAGTGGTGAATACTTGCGAGTAAATCGTGTCGTGCTCTTAAGTGCTCGCGAGTAATCACTGACGAGTGGTAAATACTAATGAGTAAATCCTGTCGTGCCCTTTGTCATGCAGTATAGACTTACACAAGTTTGTCTGCCCTTCCTTTATCAAATCAATATCACGCCCTGTTTAGGTTCAGCTTATTGGAGTGCATCTTGGAATGATCTCATAAAAGCGCCAGCTCCTTAACTTAAGCACTTTATCACGTGTGCTTTGTCTTAAAACGCAACCAAGAATTTAGCTGCGTGTCCTGTCTCAGTCTCGTGTCATTTGGACTCATTCGTGTGTTTGGTATTCAGTTTGGAGTGATACAATGACATCTACAGTTGATTGGAAATCCCCAAACTTAGAGGTATCTAATATGATCACTCAACACCATAAACTTGATTTATTACATGCGTACAAGCATACGTAGATACGTACACTGACTCATGTGCAGCACGCGAAGTCTGACTCGCGTGCAGCAAGCCATGTCCGACTCGTGTGGAGCACTCGAAGTATGACTTGAGTGCAGCGAGCGAATTATGACTCGCGTTTGACACGCGAGCTCCAACTGATCCCTCGAATAAAATTGAAAAACACGCGTGAATGGTACATGCGTGTGTAAACTCAGTTGTGAGCTGTACCGTAGGTCTCAAGATGCAGGGCATACTGAGAAAACTGATTCTTTGAGGGCTCTTATTAGACATGCAGCACTGGCAGCAAGATGCAAAATTAATGAACTTTTAGAGAATAATGCTTTGAATATATTACTTACTGCTGTTTGATTATTAGTAACTCATAATATTATTTTTGTATGGCCAGAGTGTCATGAGATGAGCTATATTTATATAATAAATTGTACATTTAATAGAATAATGCTGTATATATGTAATAGTTATAACATGGGCAAGAGGGATTTGCCTGATATATATGCCCAAGCCCGAGGGCTACAGGCCGAGTGCGCGGGCATATATATCAGGAAAATCCTGAGTGCCCATGTTATAACTAATATATTCCACTTCCGGCACTCTAAAAATCTACCAAAAACTGACATCAATAATTTGGCCTCTTTATATAGTAACGGGTACTCGTTGTGATTGTGGGGCTCGATTTTATCATTGTCATGACGTTCTTGCATGGTAGTGATGGCGATTGTGGGTTTACCACAACTTTTTATAAAGCTGCAGCAATTATAATGGGAAAAAAATCCTGTTTAATCGCTTCAAAAGGATAAACTAATGGTGAGTGTGTAAATAGAGTAGATTAATATATATTAAGTCACGCAGTGAATAGACTATTTTTATCACATTAGAAACTCACCTCAAATCGCGTCCTTTGGCCTTATATCGGCTTGTACACTCAATACAAACACTTTTAGACTAGTAACAAAGTTTATTTTCAACTTCAAATAAATATATTAAATTTAGAAAACTAAAACCCACAATCGATATCGCATTCTTGCGCCTATATAAAGAGTGGTAGTTCGTTTCTACATCACTGACTGGTCACCATGGCAGCGGGATATATCATGATATATACCTGTTCCCAGGGTATATTTGAAATATATCCCTGTGGTTTCCTTTGATGTGAGGTGTCAAAGTGGTATATATATATTCTTTATATTGTTTTTAATCATTAAAATTAGTCACCCTAAACAGTGAAAGAAGTTACGACAACACCTGAGTACTATATTTTCCGTAGTGCACGAGCGTAAGCAGTACTTTAACTGATTTATTGTGTGATATCCGGAATTCAAGTTTCACAATGGAAAAGAAACTGGTAGTATTGTTAGTCCTAGCATCTATAGAGATGTTCAGATGTACAATAGCCGTGATAAATGTACTAGGAGCTGGCAAAGAAGTGACAGCTTTCAATTAAAATCGTTTAGCTCACTCGGAGTGGTAAGTTGTAACTCTTATGCTCACACTCTGTTTGCTAGCTCTGTACTATAGCATGTAGCTATTATGTGTGGAATGTAATATTATGTAATCACACTTTAAGAATTATAACATGGTATCAGAAGTTAGCATCTGTGATGAATTTGTGTAAGCCCCCTGACCCGAATCAACAGAAAAATCTGATGGCGCCAAAATTGGCATTACGCTATCTCGCGTCGGCAAGGAGGACAGAGAACTCTACAAAACCCTACCGTGAGCAGCAGAGAGAGATGAAAAAAGTTCAATAAAGTCTTAGAGGCTTTTGAGCACTTTTGTTCTTCACAAAAGAACCTTCTATATGAAAGACATGGTTTTTGGCAATTAAGCAAACAAGAATGTGAACCCATTGATGCATATTTAACAAGATTGAGACTGAAAGTAGATTATTGCGAATATGATTAAGAAGGCTGGCAAGCCGCCGTTAAAGCAGAGATGCTACATGACAAATTTGTTTTCGGTTTAACAGATGATGCGCTAAAAGAGCACCTGCTTTGAGAAACAGGTAAACTACTGATAACTTTAGAGTGAGCCGTATCATTAGCACAGCATTTAGAGTCATCGTAGCTGCAAGTGAAGGAAATGTCAACATCTATTACAACAGTTGTTAATTGTGACGAGATTAGGCCACAACAGAATAAATCTGCTTCCAAAATGGTTTTGTGTGGACAGTGTGGAAGAACTCACTGCCCCAAGGAATGTCCAAATGTCACAAGTTACATCACTTTGCCAGAGTATGCAGAAGCAAATGATACCCCACAAATAGCCAAGTGAGTCACAGATACTCCAGTCCCAAAGACCCAGATGGTCGACCACTGAAAGCATGACAGTAGTGAATAGTGACTATAATGACGAGGATGATGATGTCACTTGTAATATTGAAACTAGTCAAAGCACTAACAATTCTGAAGAATCATCAGATCGACTCAGTAGCACGTGCACCCTTACAAACACATCTGAAACAAGATCATGATATGGAAGGATCATTCGACCACCCGTCAGATATCGTGAACAGGAAGTGTGATCATTAACACTTTATTAATTAGCATGTAAATTAGTACTGTGATTTATCTGGTGATTGTAAATAAGTTTTGTAGCTAGAGTTCAAGCAGGATGTTATATATGCTAGCTCTGTACTATAGTATGTGCGGAATGTAATTATTACGTAATCACACTTTAAGAATTATAACACACTCAAGTTATATATAATATGGCTTTGTTCAACGGTTTAGAGATCTGGGCTTCGTTTATTAATTGCTTCTTATGATATGTTAATATGCTATTTATCAACATTAAGCCGGAAAATCGCTTACCTGATGCTGTTTGTTTGACCCAGCTCACATTGCCAGCACAAATCACCATGCATTAATTCAGACCTCTCAACTCTCACAATTTGGTCGTGAGACACACGATTTCAGCATTGGTCTCACGACTGCTTGTACATCTCACGATTTCTCAAGATCTACAGAAATATTATTTATGCGCTAAAATATCCATTTATTGTGTCACGTGATCCCACACGTGACTTTAGATTTGAATTAATTGAAAGAACTTCGAAGCAGAAAGCTCGGCGAAAAGCCTAAACTCCACTCAGGAATGAAAAGATTGATGCGGTAAAGTTACCAGTGAATATTATTGCAAATGTTTATGCAAATTATTTTGTTGTAAGCTGACTACACTGGCCCCAAGAGGAGAATATCAGGTCGTACTCCATGAAGATACAGAGTGAACAATGAAGTTAAAATGGTGCGAAATTGATGAGTATTCTAGATATGAACCGGTTTCATACTGTACTCACGTGATCCAAGATTAACCGTGCTAAACGAAGATCGTGGGTTTTATCATAATATTATACAGATTATCATAGTGTAGGCTACACCATAGCATAGGAGAAATAATGAGCTACAGAAACAGC
The DNA here is from genome assembly GCA_963930835.1 of Spongia lamella. Lineage (NCBI taxonomy): Eukaryota > Metazoa > Porifera > Demospongiae > Dictyoceratida > Spongiidae > Spongia > Spongia lamella. The sequence goes on along the minus strand of OZ005750.1, from coordinate 5,247,223 downwards.
AGTGTTGCATCTAGCTAGCTAGGTAATCATGCATTTTTCAACAATATTTTTTAAAATTGTATCTGCATGCTGCGTGGGGTGGGTTTCTCACGACCAGGTCTGTTCCCAGGTTGAGAGGTCTGATTTATTGCCACTTCAGTGAGCAATCGCATTCTATTTAGTATGCTAGGACTAACAATATTAACAGCTTGCTTACAGCTCCATGTACATATTTGTATAGGTGTTATCAAACAACTACCTCCTGACAGGAATGCTGTCAGTGTGGGTTGTGGCACAAGTGCGCTTTATTGCAATCACAGGAAAAATATAGAACAGTGCTTATTATGATCAGAGGGATAACATAGCACACTGAGCGCATTATGAAAAATATAGCATACTTTAAACTTTGAGCTTAGATGGCTTCATACAACAAGTACAGTTAACTATCAATTAACCCTTCGAAGACCAGACACCACTATAGAGGCTTTTGAAGCATGCCTCTAATTAAACTACCATAGCTCCATAGCTCTATAACCATTCATCTTCATAAAAAACTATGTTATTCACCATAAAATTCTGATGCTTATGTGTTATAAAATATAGTAAATTACCTTATTTACTGCAAGTTTTGCAGCAAGTAGTCCTGCATTGCACTTACTTCATTTGTAACTAGACAGGTGTTTCAACATCGAGGGACGAGCCTGAGGAATTGCACAGATAGCTATAGATGCCGGGCAGAAATTAATGTTAACCTAAAGCTCATCATCCCAGCTAACCATCATTGAAGCCGACACTGTCTGTCATTTAGCTGGGACGTTTCAGTGTTGCAGTGATGACAGAAGGGGGAGAGGGGGCTGTAGCCCCTCCAGGGCGCAATATAACATTCACCACCCATTTCCTATGAAGCCTTTGTTACATTCACTTATTACTAGTCAAATTATAACGTATTGTGGGGCGAGTTTGAGCCATAAGTATAGTTTGACAGTTAGAACTTGAATAAACATAACTACATAAAACTTCAATACATCAAATATGATCGTGCTATCGTGACAAAATTTGTTGCAGTATTACCGTATAAATCACTGACTTGAAGTATACTGAAACTACGTATCATGTGGGTGTATAGACGTATGTACCCTTATGACTCTGTATATTGAAAATTAGTGCTGTGATAATGTAACTGTAGCTAGCTTCCATACTTGTTAGCATGCCAGAGGAAGTTATGAAAGATTGTTTATAGGTAAAATAATATGTGTAAATTCCACACTTTGCACCACAACTAATCAAAACTAATCAAATGAAGCGATACTAGCACATTAGTAACATACCCAAGCATACCAAATGACAAGTCTTCTATCACTGTTTTCAATACGCCCTTCTAGTTGAATAATTACTTAACGTAAACGCTAGGTGAAATAATTAATTAACAATCACTTGAATACTCATGTCGGCTTAATCATTTATTGCCAGCTCAGTTGTTAAATACCTACCTACTATCACTATAAGAGTTACTGTAACAAAATGTGCCAAATGAACAAATCGATGGTTATCTGTAAATTCAAATATATTCGTAAATAATTGTCAATGAACGTACCAACAGAGTCGGACAGACAGACAGACAGACAGACAGACAGACAGACAGACAGACAGAGAAACTCCACGTACATTACGTTTATGTGGGGCTCACTCAGGCTTGCCCCAACTAATTAAACAAACATAGGTCATTACAACGTTACACTAGTGTTATACCAACATGTTGATGGATATAGCCATTTTTATGTTTATCAGTCATAATACATCCATCTTTTAGTCATAAGTTTATAAATATTTGAGTCTGCCCAAATATTAGTAAATAAACAAATGCACTTTTAAAGAAATTAAAATGCACAATGCTATTAACCAATAACCTACAACAAATATTGATACAGAGATTAGTAGAATATAAACCCTGACCTCATCATCCTTATTATTGAGATGTTGAGCTAATGTTCCCATTAATATTACAACAGAATGTCGAGTTGCATCTAAAGTCTCATCATCTTCAGAAGTTTGTAGGTAGGTTTTAAATAAGTCCATCAAAGATCCACAAACATTATTAATCTATAAACAAAGTATAATACGAAAAAGCATTATGCTAACAAGCTATGAAGTATATGAAACTAAATAAATTTAATTAGTAATAAAAAGGGCATTTGAAATTTATACGCCTCTAAAACACACCTTATGAGTTAAATCTGTGGTACTACTCAGTGGCGGCTGAAGAGGGCTAGAAACCCTCCAACTTTGAAAAAGCAGGGGCAGAGCCCCTCCAAAAATAAACCAGTATATGCTTGAAATACTCTAAAATAACAGTCACTTCCAATCATTAGTGCAACTTTTATAATTTTAATAACCAAACAGCCGTCAACTTTTATTTGCTTCCTGCACCTCCTACTAAAATACACTTTTACTAATACACAAAATATCTGTAAGTTGCAAGTTTGAAGAGGCATATACGTATGTCATAATTGACAACACACTTATGTGCCCTTGCTTTTTTCGGAAAGCTGGAGAGCCTTTTGACTCGCTATGATACTCACTCACACATAACAATGTGCTCTATACTGTAATTACCACTGTAGTACGTATGAAAAAATTATCTATCCATGCATGCGTAATTTATTACATATTTATGATTTTAATGTTGCATATTGCAGCAGTAGTATGATTCTTATATGCATAATTTATTGTCTTTTGCGTGGGCGGATCAAAGAGAAAATAGTACTGTATTTACCATAAAATGTCTAGTATGCTGTTTTAGATATCAAGTGTGCTGTATAGGAAATATAGCAGTGTGGTTAGCAAATACAGTACAGTCATTTCAATTATCGTCTGCAACAGCTGCTGTAAACAACCCCCCTTGATAATTACTGCCCACCTATATGGATTCTTAATACTCCTGAAATGGATCTTCAAAGGTTATTGCCACACCTAAACACAAAGATTCAACTAACTTGTTTCAATAAAAGCCATGACTGAAGCATCATGTATATAGTCTATAGGGCTGCATTGTGTCAGACGGTAAGCCTAGTCTTATACTGAAAGCGATGGCGACCTGCGCCAAAAAGATCTGGCTCGCGAGACTACAGTAAGCCTTACACAATAAGCTAAAAACAATGCATAGCATGCTCAACATCACATTAGCCAGTAAGCCTTACAATACATGTTGAACAACCACTCCGACACGGCTTGAATGGTAGATTATCACAAAGGATCGCGTTAGATATACTTTAAAAGCATCACCAATAATACTAACTTGGCTAAAAGCATCGCACTGAGAGTCTATCACTACAAAATAACACTGATAATCCTCCCACACAAAAACAATAAATGAGTTAAAGCACTGTTGACTCGTGATGTACGGAAAAATACAGCACTCGGGGTGGGGTCTCGTGGTAAATACAGCACTCGGCTGTGCCTCATGCTGTATTTACCACTTGCCCCCACCCCTCGTGCTGTATTTTCCATACATCACTCGTGGCGGTGCTATAACATATACATAAAGTATTTTGCGTGGGCAGATCAAAGGGCAAAAGTGTACATAAAGTAGCGAGTGTGCTGTAGGGAAAATAAAGTACAGTTATGCGTGCTATATGGAAAATACAGTGCAGTTATGCAAAGAATTATTGTTGTTATAGGTGTGAAATTGCAGATGTTGATAGTAGTAACCAATTGGTTTCAAATGAAATCCATTGCTTATCTGTCAAAAACGCGTAAAATCGAGTTGTTTTTGTTATCTTATTCTTGCGTATCGAAATCGCTAATCACCGGAACTGATTCATTCGAGTTAATGATGTTGTCGATTTGCTTGTCGACACTACAGCCAGCTACGTAAGCTACATTGATAATTCATGCCTAGTTCAGTTGGTTGGTAGCGTAAACAGAGGCTCGACCTTCTAAGAGCTTGAACCATCGCACTCCACGATCTGCTGCTGGCCGCCTGCGCCTTATAGATGACTGAATCTGGCAAGAAATACTATATAACAGTTAAAGCACTACCTTAGCTCGTCATGTACGAAAATACAGCACTCGGGGGGTGTCTCGAGGTAAATACAGCACTCGGCTACACCTCGTGCTGTATTTTCCATACACACTCGCAGCAGTGCTTTAACTATACCAAATAGTATTGTGATTTGTAATAAAAACAATGTATGCTTGTAATTACGACTACATTATGTTAACTTTTTTTGCCCCCTACCTACGTAGGTAGGCAGGCCAATCACAGGTTATATCAAGACTCACAATAGTGAGTCACGAGGCCAAGAAGAAAAGCAGCAACACAACCACTGAGCGAGTTATTTACACATAGCACTGCCCCAAATTTGCAAACACTATAGCTAAGCCGCCATCAGTAAAATATTGAAATATTTTACTGATGTTATAAAATTTGAAATTTTTATGAGCAATAAATGTCATGATAATCACAATATTGATGATAATATTGTACTGCCAATGAAAAAATTAATTCTCTTCGATATCGATTATCATAACACTTTTATATTATGATATACGATAATATCGGTATATTGCCCAACCCTATCATTGAAAAAAGTAAAGACCCTAGTGCGCTTTCTTGAGGGATGCCACCTTTAACCTACCAAAATGGGATCAAAAAAAAGCAAACAGAAAGAAAGGTAAAGGAAGAAGGAAAAGAGTAGAAAAAAGAAAGACAAAAATCCTTCAGAAAGAAAAAGGAAGGATGTAAAAAACTCCATCACGTAGTGAACAAATCTTCATCAAAACAACACTTTCGCAAGTTCGACGTGATTACCTTTGTTTGGCAATAATCTGGAGCCATACTCCCATTCTAGTGGGTCTTAGGCAGTCATACCAATACTGAAAAATTTAAAATTGTACATAAAATTTGGATGTCATATTTTCTTGTGTTAATCCCAAGTACTATTGTACCTAATGATATTTGATATACAGAAGGCTAGAAACAAATGGCAGACCCATTTCAATAGTATTTAGTTTCTTGACTCAAAGCAACTTTCAAAATGATTAATAATAGACAAAATATAGAAATAAACTTAATTTCACAAAACAAGCAACAAAGTCTTTCAAAATGGATACTTATTAGCCATAACATAGAAAAAAGTGCCATGAGTCGTCAGATAAGTGCTTAGCTGCTTGCAGTAACAATCATAAATGGACTTATGATTCTCAATATGATTGTATAATACCTACACATATTTATAGCTACGTACTCCCAAATTAACTTTACACATACGTACAATAACAACATTACTTGTTTGTGAGAAGTAACAGTGGCTGTTGCAGCTTCAAGCATACTAGAACGAACGTTTACTTTGGCATCTCCCAATGGAGCTGATAACATAAACTTAAAAAATTCAACTGTTTCATCATCAGATAAGTAAGGCCCTAATTGTGACAGTCCCATTGCTATTCCAACTTTATTATCAGTAAAATCCTCAGTATCCTGAGACAACACTCGACCAACACTATCAGTTTTCACTGGTTTAACCTAAAGTACATCACACATACTTAATCTCATACCAGAAATCTGAGCAGTCCTGTTAGAAACTATGTAAATTAATTTGGTTGTTTCACTATGACACCAACTTATTCATATATCCTACTATTATTGCTACTTTCTACTTTCCTTGAACTATTTATTGTATAAAGTGGTACATTTGTGTCATTTGAATATATCAGCACTGATTCGATGGTCTATAATTATTTTACTGTTGACCAAACAACTTATATTTTAAGTAGTAATTGTTCTGTTAGAATCTTCTGAGATTAATAACTATGATTATTGTTAAAATCTATAACCAAACGAACTTTACATACATACATCCTAAACACATTTTAGAATAGATTTTACAACTTTACATGTGGTTTATAGCCTAACTACTTGCCTGCCAGCAAGCTTGCTTAATTGACTACAGATAAATTACTTAGAACCTAATCAGTAAGTGTCTATGACCAAAGCAGTTATGTGCTGTGGATGAGCACTGCAGCATGACAATTTCATTAGCTGCTACGTACATATAGCCAATGAGGTTTTTAAGATGGTGCTACATTAATATTACAGAAATGATTGAATAATACAAAATACAATACAGCTGTACCTGACTCCTTTCTTCATACATAGATATAAGTAATTTCAAAATTCTAGAGCTTTCATCGGGGTTTTTACACAGCCATTCACCCAAGGCAATAGAACATGCCTTTTGAAGATGCACATATTCACTGATCAGCTCAATTATCAATTGCTCTCCTAAATCATCATCATCAAACAATAAACCCCAGTTAGCCTGTAATCTGGTAGCTTCTGCTTTCACATCATCATTAGTATCATTTACCACAATCATCATTTTCAACAAAAATTTCTTAGAGTAAGAAGGCAAATCCTTCCATTGGCCTAATCCTTTCAGTGCAGTAAAACGCATTAAACTTGAAGTATTAGAAAGGAACTCTACAATGCAATTCATCAGTACATCACTCAGTGGCTGATCACTTAGTGAATGACATAACTTTACATAAGACTGGGAGATTCTCAACTAAATATTAATAAAAATTAATACAATGAAATACATACATACATACATACATACATACATACATACATACATACATACATACATACATACATACATACATACATACATACATACATACATACATACATACATACATACATACATACATACATACATACATACATGTAATAGATGTGACATGGGTAGGAGGGATTTGCCTGATATGCATGCCCGAAGCCCGAGGGCCCAAGGGCTGAGGGCATACATATCAGGTAAATCAAGAGTGCACATGTTACAAGTACGGTACAGCTCACGACTAAGTTTACACTCACATGTACCATTCACACTTGTGTTTATCAATTTTATTCAAGGGATCAGTAGGAACTCGCATGTCACCGCATGCAAGTCATACTTCGTGCGCTGCACTCGAGTCATACTTCGAGTGCTACATGTGAGTCGGACATGGCGTGCTGCACGCGAGTTGGACATGACGTGTTGCACGTGAGACGGACATGGCGTGCTGCACGTGAGTCAGACTTCGCGTGCTGCACGCGAGTCATTGTATGTAGCACTCCAAATTGAATACCAAACATGCGAATGAGTCCAAATGAAACAAGACTGAGACAGGACACGCAGCTAAATTTTTGCATGTGTTCTTAGACAAAGCGCACGTGTTCTAACACAAAGCGCACGTGATAAGGCGCTTAAATTAAGGAGCTGGCGCTATTTGTGAGATCATTCCAAGACGACACACCCCAAGATGTGCTTCAATAAGTTGAACCTAAACAGGGCGTGGTGTTGATTTGATAAGGAAGTGCGGACAAACTTGTGCAAGTCTATACTGCACGACAGGATTTACTCGCAAGTATATACCACTCGTCAGTGATTACTCGCGAACACTTAAGAGCACGACACGATTTACTCGCGAGTATTCATCACTTTTCAGTAATTACTCGCAAGCATTACTGACGTGCATTAAGTATTTATACGTGCGTTGTAATACTCGTGCGTTCGAGAACAACCCGCGAGTTATCTTCGAGATATGTCGAGGCACACCGGAGGACACGAGATGGATGTTAATTATAACATTAAGCACTTATAATCGGACACCTATTAATGACCTAGTAGCTGCATATTAAATTTAAAATGGTCTGGCTACGAGTAGAATATAGTCTTTCCTTCACAGTACAAGTCGTTTTACCATAAAGACACTTGATATCGTGATGAAACGAGTCTGTTGTAAAGGTGGGTGTGGCACATACGTAGCAAGCCATTGTAAACTATGTAGATATCAATTGCTAAGAAATAATTCAGGTCTTGAGTGCCTGTAAATTCAAAGGTGCTAAACCTATAGATACTGAAATATGCCATGCAATTTAATAAAGATTAAATAGCTAGCTAGCAGCCATACTAAAGAGAATACAGAAAGAAAAAACATAATGAAGGATGATAAAAAATACCATGGTGCAGTGGATGAATCTTCATCAGATAAACAATTTTGCAAATCACTGGAGAGATACTCCTAGTGCTAGTGGGTCTTATGGCAAGTAGTCAAGCAGGCAGGCAGTCAGATGAAGTACTGAAAATTAGTTAAATTCTCTACAGCTGATTTCAATGAACTTAGCGTTACTGATTCGACATTAAATGTAGGCATTAATTCTCGAGTAACAAGTGAATAGGGTGGGAAAGGATGGTTCCTCAGATGTGGTTACACAAACGAGTTGACTTGTTGGCGTGCTACAACTACGTAACTCATGCATGTAGAAAGGTAATATAGCCAAAACGCCCAAGCGAACAACGAATCTTATTCAAAAGTGTAAAGCCGTTCGTCATCAAATCAACAACTTACATACGTAAACTTGGGCTTGAGCAATTTGTAAATTCAGAATGCAACCAAACATTTGGGGATGTAATTTGTAGCAAACCTATGGAATACAGGTAGGTAAGCTATCTCAGCTTTGAATATCGCTATTGATTTGTATCTGCACTTAGCAGAGTTTTGGCGTTACGAAGTTTGTGGGGAAGATTATCAAAACTCATGATAGTGAGTCGTGAGGCCAAAAGAAGCAGCAGGACACGATAATTGAGTGAGTAATCAAATTTAGCACCACTCAAAATTTGCAGACACAGTACGTAGCTAAGCTGCCATAAAAGCTATCTCTTAGTTATTACAGACTTACAATATGAATGAAAATACCAATGATGGAGGAAATTGGTGCCACCATTTCTGAGTATCGGCCATTGCAAGTTTATGGGTGCAATACTAGCTTATATAACATCATTTAAACTGTAAGTAATACTATATTTACATACACTTATGATACCATCATACCTTCATTTAACACTGTGAAAATACAAACATCACGATTTGTAGAAAAATTAAAAATTATAAATCTAAATTATTTCCAACTGACTGCCTGCCTGCTTGTCTGCCTAGTACTAGACTAAGATATGATTCTATACTTTCACACAACAAAGGTTTGATTTACGAAATTGTGGTTGCAAGAAAGTCACCCACATGATATTGTTATGTGTACTTCACTACATTATGAACTTCAAAATAAGGACGATTATACACTTGGACAAACAGATTTAGAAATTTATTTGCCATATAATACCAGGAACACATCGAGTCCGAAAGACAAGGGAGCATGTAACTCTGTAAACAGCAAAATTCAAACATGGCGCTGGAGAGTATAAAAAGTAACTTATTCACTACCTTATTAGGATGTTATTAATGCACATGCTTGAGCACATTTTTAACATGCAATACAGACATTATAATTCAGTATACGATCTACTATAAACAGACTTACGTGATATGAGAAATAGGCAAAAAAGTGTAACACTCATCTTTTAACAAGTGGTAAGCAAGTCAGTGCCTCGTATATTGATATAATTATTAGTGTATGCGAGCATCGGAATTAATGCAATGATGCAACCGTGTACGTAACATAGCAACAATGATGCAACACGTGACACTTTACAGAATTACTTTATAAGAAAAATACATTAGGCCACCATGTTTGATTATTGTCATTTATATGGCTAGTAATACAGATGCTTTGTCATGAAAGAACTATTGCTAACAAGCACCTGTTGAAAGTTTAATTTTAAATAGTACCTATAAGTTCTGCATACCTGCTAGGCATCTGTAAGTCAAAGACAAATTGATGCAAGTACATATACCATAAAAACTAAAATTCAAAAATTTAAAAGTGATTAGGGATTCATTTCTCATGAGTATTACAAAAGGAAACTAGAAGGTGGCATAAAGTGAACGTTTTGGCTCATTCTAGTATATATATATGATTGAGGAATGTTACGGAATTAAATTTTTAACTTTAATTGTAAAATTTTTACATGTTTTGCAAATTTTCTTTCTACATAAATGCACAAACATACACATATTACACTTTTTACATACCTTAATTTTGGAAGAGACAGTAACTGAACAACCATCAGCAATCATTAAACTGAGTAACTGTAAAGTCTCTTCAACAGGAAACAATTGATGCTGGAACTGTAAAAATATAGCAATAATAAAGTAAACAACATAGCAATATAACTTTCCTTCTTATGCAGTAGTCGTTTTACATAAATGTTAAACTGAATTTCATTGGCTACTACTCCATAACATTATCATTACAAATTAAATAAAACCCACAATTTATTTATTTATGTCACAGTATAAATACGCCCCCATTTTCTAAGTCCGTTAAAGACTGCGCCCTCGGATCTTTGTGTATAAAAACCCCAGCTTCACCTTGGTTTTTAAAATCCACGAATCTCCTTGTGCTTGGTCTATAACCAATAAAAAATAGCACAACTGATAGAAATTTATTAAATTTCAAAAGAAAGTGTCTATACCTATTATGCTAAACTTTGGCCATAAAGATGTCAGCCTTTGTTGTGTCAAAATGCTATAAACATCAGTTAACAGACAGATATCGAAATTGAATGTTCGATACATTCTAATGATGTCATAAAAATGAAAGTTGGTTTCTAAATTGATCAGTTATCCATTGTTGAAAACTAAGATATTCAGTCGCAAAGATATGGCTGCATGTATATAAGAATGAACTGCTGGTGATAATTGGTACTTTATGCTACCTGTGTACCTTGAGCTATTCACAGGGGAATACACTATCCACCCTGGTTTTTCTGACTCGTGTTGCTTACTCTTAAAGATCAATTACACATTATAAACAAAATGTATAAAAATTTAATTTCATCCAAATTATGATGCATAATGGCAGTCATTTTGAAAGGACAGCCATGCCCTTACAGAACAAATCACAAATGGCCCTATTATGCCCCTATAACCAAAAATTTTCCGATGATCTGTCCTAACTACGTATGTGCCAAATTTCATGCATCTATCATTAAAAACACAAATCTATCATATATTGTCCCATAACTTCTGTACCAAAAGAGTCTGTTACATACAACTTTTTAAAGGAATTATTTAGTGGTGCCTATATTTCATGCAAAAGACGAAGCAAAAAGACCTAAAGGTATGAAGCTGTACATTGTTGAATTCAGAAAATAGAATGTACCAAATTAAAGCTCAACATAAAATGTTTTGTTTGTGTGGACAGCACAAGGGACAGTTGGTGACACATACTAGAGTGCCATGACCATTAAGATAGATTATGCTTGCCATGCCATATATACATCAGCTATGCTATAACACAAGCCTATTACTTATGTTATTTAGCAAAACATTAATCTTTGAATATATAGTTAGATAATTATTGCAATTGTGTTGTTAGGGTACTCAACAATAATGTCCTGTAAAAATAGTTAAGCTACACAAGGTTAAGTACACGTGTGATTTGTAGTCAGCTATTATGTGTTTTACTTTCTTGTACAAGCACATGCATGATTTTGCTTGTAAACTAGTGTGATATACATGGCCTTTGTGTGTACACGTTGCATGCCTTTGCTATGCAATCACATAGAAAACAAGTGTACAAGCTTTTACCTGATGATCACTAACATGAAGATCACAGAATTTAACAACAGTATCAATCATCTTATCCAAGTTTCCTACAATTTTATTAGCACCAACTAGCTGAACCTTTATCAATGGTAAATAGCAGCTAAACCACATGTCCAACATGTGTGGTTGAATCAGCTTAGCAAGTTCAACAGGATTCAGTGCATCCATTAATCGCTGCATAGCAAATGGAATTGATTCTTCACACCAGCATGGGTTGATAGGAGCAATAGGATTGAGCACACGAAGTGTTACATGAGCCAAAAGTAATGCTAAACACATTAAACAAATAAGTCAAATGAGTATATAAATACATACATACATACGTATGTGTACTACATACATAATAATACACACATACACCATTACATGTTATGTCATATACTATGATGACATCATAAATGAAAAGTACTGACAGGTACATATCAAGACTCACAATAGTGAATCGCGAGGCCAAGAAGAAGCAGCAGTACGTGACGAATGAGTGAGTTATTTACAGGTAGCACTGCTCAAAAATTCGCAGATGCTATAACTAAGCCGCCATAAAAGCTACCGCTTAGTTATTACAGACCTAGTACGTTCTTACTATATAGAATCAATATACCAACAATGAAGTAAATAGGTCCATCCATTCCTGAGTATCAGCCATCGCAAGTTTTATGGCGCTCGTTTTGCAACAACGCACGACGAACCATCGGCCCCGCCCCTTTTCGCTTGTTAATTAGAGAATTAGTACCTTCATTGTTTGAAGAATCAATAACTCGAAGTACATCGAAATTGGCTCAGCCAGTCTTCAGATATGGCCTTACAAAGTCCTTCCTTTCACAAAATTTTTTTAACGCGGCAGTCGTTTTTTTCTTCTTTCTTTCTTTTATTTTCATCGCACACTTTTTTCGGGGGCTTGCGGGAGCTTTCGTGAACCCCGAAAGTTTTTTTCAAACTCTCTGTTTATACATTCACTTGTTTGTCTAATAACTCACTCATTTCTTCATGGATTTCAGCCAAATTTGTATCAGCACTTCTCCTATGTATGCTCTACCTGTCATACTATTATCAGTCTGAAATAAACACTTGAATGTATTTGAGAAAGGTTATTACACTTCAGGTTGATGGTTGTCATAACTTGGACCCCCTTCAAATGATTTGCATAAACTTTCAAATATACAATCTATATTGATGTATCACTCTGTAGTGAAAGTTAAAAAAAAATCTCGGGCTTGAGTTTTTCAAAATTATGCTTCAAAGTTTAATTTGCAATATTGTGTGCTAGGCAAGTACAAGTTATGCCCATGCAGTACTTCTCTGCTGCTTGCTAGTAATAACATGTGTTTATACTTCCAAAAAAGTGTTGATATGCTAAACAAAAACACCTTGGGTGTAAAAAAAGTGCGAGGCCAATCAGAAGCAGCATTGCAAATAGGTATGTGCGACCAAAAACTTTGATATCAGTTGAGGCTAAGAAGTGGCTTATCAAAAATCTTTTCACTACTTGAATGACATGCAATAGTTTATAGCATATTTTCACAACTATGATTGGCTTTATCACTTGGCCACCTTTTTCACACCATCATTATTAATAAAGGTGGCCAAGTGACAAAGCCAATCATAGTTGTGAAAATATGCTATAAACTATTGTATGTCATTCAAGTAGTGAAAAGATTTTTGATAAGCCACTTCTTGGAATCAACTGATATCAAAGTTTTTGGTCGCACATACCTATTTGCAATGCTGCTTCTGATTGGCCTCGCACTTTTTTTATACCCAAGGTGTTTTTGTTTACCATATATTTAGGCACATAGCTACAACTGATAGAATATATAGATTCGCCCAGGAAATTTTTTCACATCAGACCAAACCACAAGACTGAATCAGACAGTCCAAAAAATGCCTAATGGTCATCACCTGTGATTTAAATTAACAAATTAAATGATTATAAGGAAAAATCAATATGGCTCTCTACCAAGCACAGCTCAGTAGAGATGGAGGGGTGCTCAATGAATCTAATAGTTTGACTCCCCCAGATGGCCAAGATGGCAGAACGCAGCAGGGAAAATGACAACGTACAACACATCCAGGACAGCATGTGACCATAATAGGAGGAATGTTTGGTGGATAATAAGTTAGCTAGGCAACTGTAAAAAATGGTGGCCTCCTTGCCTAGACGACCAAAAGTAGAAAACACAAAAGAAGCAGATTCAACAGCACGAACACGGTCTCCATATTCTTGTTTTTTTCAAGTTCATGTCGTTGGAACAAAGATACAATCTGGTTAAGATGATAGCTAGGTGTGTTGAGATGAAAAACCCTAATTTCAAAAATGCACTTTGTTGCAGAAAAAAGATACCACTGATTCGATGAAAAGCATCACATAATTCCACTTGTGTAAAACACCATGAACAAATGCACTGTTGTAGGGTAAAAATCTCATCACACCACAACTTCACCTTCTTAGAAACATATTCTTCTGTATAAGTCCTAGTGCTAATAGCAGCACCAACATGTTGTTGACCAAGACGAATAATCTGAACATTAGTGCCTTGAAAAAGTGTTGTTGCAGAGTCAAGGAACTGTGGCTTGACAATAAAATAAGTTTCAATGGCATTGGGAAAATACCCATAAGGAGAATCCCTAGATAAAAGTAGTTTCTACCATTGCAGTAATGGTGCCAACTGTCCAGTGGCAGTAGTGTCATCAGCAAACCAAACCTAAGAAACATCCAGTCGAGATTCATGAAGATGGTTAATCAATGGAGTAACAGCAATGGTGTACATAGCCATAGCAAGGGGATCCCCTATGTTGTATCCTCAGTAGAAGACAGTTCACCTTCACCAGTAACGAAAAGTCTGATAGGTATGCCGCAGGTATTGTTCACCCAGGAATCACATTATTATCATAAACCATCAAACACAAAAAAATATATTTTATATATGAGGTGGTTTTATCTTCCATATACTTATCTAGTCTCCTATTCCTACCTTAGTCTTGTATAACTATGCCTAGTTTCCTACACCTACCTAGTCTCCTATACCTATGATTACTAATGAATGTACTGCCCTATCGTGCAAGTATGCTATGTACGTATGATAACTAAATCATGCCGTATCAGTTAAGCTATAATCATCTGGACTATCTAGTCTCCAAAGCCTATACTTAACCTCCCATGCCTACCTTAACAGTGGCATAACCAAGGTAGGTACTGATAGAACACAATCCCAATCAATCTTTTTTGCCTAACCAACATTGCTGTTTATTAGTTGTGTTGTGTTAAGAAAAACTTGCAAGAAAACTGGGTCTTTAGTCATGTCACAAAAACAAAATCAGCATACTTTAATAGAAGTCAAACATAAAACAATCAGATTTACAGTGTATTACTTTAATAGAGCGATCAGATACTAAATTGGTTATTGCTGGTATTTGCATAGTCTATTGATTAATATACCGTACCATGCTATAGTGCTGTTGCAGACGAACTCATGTACTTGTTGCATTCTTTCTCTTCTTTCAAAGAGTTGAGATGCTACCATCAATGTGACCTCGAAGGACTCTCCCACAAATTTTGATGTGAAATTTGAGATGCTATAATGTGCAATCTCGAAGAACACCCCTACTAATGTAGTCGCAATGTTCACCCTGCTACCAACTGCACTTGCAATTGCATCAATCATGTTATACTATTTTTTGCTTCTTCAATTGCAAAACTAAACAGCTGATTTTAAAAAGTAAAAAACTGTACAGAGACTCGATCCCCATCCGCTGATTTAAGGTGTTACAGTCTATTGTGCTACAATCTACACAAAACCCATGATTCATGCATGGCCTCGACATACATGATACATATCTATCGCACACTAACTAGTGTCAACAAACTATAGCTTTTACAAACTCTAAACATAAATAAAAACACAACAATTATTAATAATTACCTGTTCTCTCAACTGGTATAGCAACTTTAACAATATAAGGCCATAATTCACATGCATAATGACTTGATAAAGGACAATCAAAGGATTTCATCATGGAATCAATCATTAAATGAAGGTACTGAATATGACCCTGTGGTTTTTGGTCCATTGAAGAAATCAAAATGGCAGTTGAAAATGAAACTTGCTGATCCAACTAAAATGAGTAAAGATTTGATTACAAAATTCAACACAAATAATGAGTGAAAAATAAACCTTATTAATTGTATTATCACACTTACTTTGAAGTTCACATGTAATTAAGTACACAAAAAACAATGTTAACTAATTACAAATTATATGATGTGTGCAAGTGGATTTTTTATGCAAAGTGTTAAGCAGAAGGTGTATCAATCAATAATCTATCGACACCTTCTTTCATGAGATTCTCACATTGTTCAAGGGAATGTAGAAAGAAAAATAAAGGTAATAAGAAAAACCTGGCACAATGAATGAAACTTCATAGGAACAACAATTTGATAAATCTGATGTGATTACCTAAATTATGGAATATGGATTTTATGGCAGGCCAGCAGACAGGCAGTCCAACAGGCTGAAAATCAGACAAAATACTGGTAGAATTGTAAAATTCTGAACAGACTATATTGTTAGTAGCTTTACAAAAGTACAGTGTCACCAATACATTTAAGTCATCAATATTCTCAGCATATTTTCGCATACGTAAAATACGTATAGGCAATATGTTTTTAAACTCTGGTATCTTGAAATTATTGTTTTTGTCCGCGAAGTCGGTATGCTTTTGTGTGTGTGTGTGTGTGTGTGTGTGTGTGTGCGTGCGTAGGTGTGTGTGTGTACGTGTGTGCGTGCGTAGGTGTGTGTATGTGTGTGTGTGTGTGTGTGTGTGTGTGTGTGTGTGTGTGTGTGTGTGTGTGTGTGTGTGTGTGTGTGTGTGTGTGTGTGTGTGTGTGTGTGTGTGTGTGTGTGTGTGTGTGTGTGTGTGTGTGTGTGTGTGTGTGTGTGTGTGTGTGTGTGTGTGTGTGTGTGTGTGTGTTCACTCCCTAGGCTATTAAAAATCATTCACGTGAAATGAAGCCTAAATAAGCAATCAAACATGCAGAGCTTATAAAAAGAAAACTGGCCTATAGTATTACAATAATAATTTCAACTTTACACTACTTTTATCACTAAAATACTGGAATATAAAGCCAATTTAAACAAAAGAATTAAATTTGTATGCGTTGCTATGTGTTCCTTAGTGATGAGTCTTTGCTCATGTGACTTAAACGTGATGTTATTAATTAGTACAATACAGTTGATTAACATTGGTTTAACTTACACAACGTCTGGTTTTTAGATGGTAATACATCAACTTGATCCCTATTTTTAAGTGCTACCGTACTTAATGTTACATTGCTAACACATTTACACTAACATCAACACATTTATACTAATAGCAATAAAGATAATCTTATATTTCTACCTTAATCATGCGAGATCGAGTTGCATTTTCTCTTGCTAACTCAATTTCTATGGCTTCTTGTAGTTTCTTAGGTAGACCAGCACTATGTATCAGTTTCTGTATATCATTACTTTGTAGCAAATTTTGTTTATGGCGAAGTTCAGCTTCTTGTTGAATCTTGATATCCCACTTCTCTTCTTCATAAGAATACAACCGATTACTGCGTCGAATGTTAGTTGGAGTAACACACTCAAGAGTTGACATTAATCTGTATGATTAACAGATAAATACAAAATCTCATGCAAAAATTCTCTGGGCTTAAAAAGAACAATCAATAAAATAACCAATTGGAATAAAGGGATTATCAACAATAAGAGGGGTGTAACCAAGGCTTATTATGATATGAACAGATAGATCCATTTAAGCTTAACACACAATTTTTGGTTCAATTATACTTTCAAATTGATTACGGTACTGATTTAATGCAACGTTGCACTCGTGAGTGCGAGCGGTAACACTCGCGAGTGCGAGCGGTAACTCGCGGGTGCGAGTGACAACGCTTGCATGTGCGAGTACAAACACTCGCAAGTACTAGTAACAGCAATGTACCAATAGCAAGTACAAGGCTAAACTATGCTGATATATGGCACGCCCTCTTTATAGTACTTCATGTTGCTACTTCAATACAAGCTTCATGCGTTCGATATTCGGTAGGTGCCACGCCCACTTTATATACTACAGTACTCCGTGTTACTATTTCAATACAAGCTTCATGCACTCGATATATCTGGTAGATGCCACGCCCACTACGTATATAAACTGTAGTGCTTCGTCTTGCTGCTTCAATGCCAGCTTCGTGCACTCGATTTTCAGTAGGTGCCACGCCCACCTTTAATATGAAAGTGCTTCATTTTACAATTACTTTACACTAAAGCATTTTGCTTTACTACTGGATTAAATTAAAGCTATTACACGGCATATAAACGATTCGTGGTCACTACTTCACTTGCGAGTAGTTTTACTCGCACTCACGAGTGATGACGCTCGCACTCGCATGTGATTGCACTCGCACACGCGTGCGATTGCGATGTTGCATTAAATCTGTACCGTATTAAAAAATTGATTAGTTGTTTAATTCCTTTGTCAATAATCAACAAAAGGCAGAAAGACAATAGATAAATTTTCCTCTGAAATTCTCTAGTTAATCAATTACGTAAAAGAGAAATTTGGTAAAAATACAGTTAAAATATTAAAAGGAATAATATAACGTACTCACATATACGTATTAATAATACATCCATTAGATATCAGAATGCAATATTAGATATCAGAATATATCATCAAAGACATGTTGCTACTGTCTACCACAGACTCGCCAGCATCTAGGAAATTGATAGGTGGTGTTTATTCAGCCCAGGTATCAGGTAGAAAGGCACTCAATTTACATTTAGATAAAGTTTTTGAAACAATGGGACCAAAAGTGAAAGGTATTTTAGAGAAAGTTGAGTTTGTTTGTACAATAGCAGATGTGTGGAAGGCATGTAACATAGGTTTTTTTGGTGTGACAGTCCACTGGATTGATCCTAGTACTCTACAACGTTGCATAGCTGCTATTTCCTGCTCAAGGCTTGTTGGCCACAACACTTATGATGTCCTAGCTGAAAGGATAGAGTCAGTTTACCATAGATATTGAAAAGTCACCACTACTATTTCAGACAACAGGTCAAATTTTGTGAAGGCATTCAAAACATTTTCTCCAGATTATACACCAACGTCTGAGGAGGTTGGTCAAGAAGAAGAGGATTACCTAGTTGAGGAAGAAGCTACCTTTGAAAACATATGCGATGATTTGATATTTGAGCCAGGAAGCACTGATGATTTTACTCAAGTTGAATATGAAATGCCACCCCATGAAAGGTGTGCATCTCACATGCTAAATTTAGTAGCAAGCTCTGATATAGACAAAAGTCTGTCATCATCACCTCTGTCCAAACCGTCAACAGAAACCCCTTTCACTAAATGTTCTGCACTGTGGAATAAGGCTAGCCGATCCACAGTAGCATCAGACCATGTTGAAGTAACCCTAAAAACAAAACTGACTGTTCCTACACCCACCTGTTGGAATTCCTATTATGATGCTGTATCACGGATTACAGAAAATACATCAAATGAATTGAATGCATTATGCGCTAAACTGGAGCTCCGTTGCTTCAATAAAAAAGAATGGACTTTTTGAATGAGTACTGCAAAGTACTTAACCCACTTGTCAGGGGGCTGGACATTCTTCAAGGAGAGGAAATTGTTTTTACGGAGCTCTTCTACTAATGCTAGCAACTATCCTTAAAACGACAAGAGCCATTTATCAACAATGACCAGGGGACTGGCAGTTTCTTTAGAAGATGCCATTAAATGATGCTTTAGTGGAATTTTTGATTCAAAAGATGCTATTATTGCAGCCATCATTCTGCCCAAGTTTAAATTAAAGTGGGTGGAGCTGCAAAGCAAGAAAGACCACTACATGCAAATGCTAATTGATGAAATGCGAATGCTAGATGAGACATCCAAACAATTAATACCCACAGGGGTCTGTATAGATATAATAGATTACCATTTGGCGTGTATGCTGCCCCTTCAATTTTCCAGCGTATAATGAAAAACCTGCTTCAGAGGATTCCCTGTGTGTCCATTTACTTGGATGATGTCCTGATAACAGGTCCTACTGAAGAAAAACATCTGAGAAGGTCCTCAGTCGATTGGAAGCAGCTGGGCTCCGACTCAAGCAACACAAGTGTGCTTTCCTATTACCAGCTGTAGAATATTTAGGCCACAAAATTTCAGCTGAAGGAACACAACCATCTGAAGAAAAAGGATAGGCCATAAGAGAAGCTCCTTCACCCACTAATGTGACAGAGTTAATATATCATTTTTGGGGTTGCTTAATTATTACGGTAAATTTTTGCCACATTTACATGTAGCTAGTGTATTTAGCACCTCTATATGATATTTTGCAGAAGAAAAATCAATGGCATTGGGGAACATCACAAGAGACAGCATTCAAAGAAGCCAAAAAGCTCCTGACTTCAAACAACTTGTTAGTTTATTCTGAGCCCAATAAAAAAGAGCTGTTGTTAGCCTGTGACGCATCGCCGTATGGACCAGGAGCAGTGTTGTCACACCGAGTGACCGATGGGACTGAGCACCCCATACCATTTGCTTTCTGATCCTTGCTAACAGCAGAATGTAAATATGCACATCTAGATAAAGAAGGACTAGCAATCATATTTGGAGTGAAAAGTTTCACCAATAGCAGAATGTAAATATGCACATCTAGACAAAGAAGGACTAGCAATCATATTTGGAGTGAAAAGTTTCACCAATACCTGATGGGTCAACAATTCACAATTTGCTCAGACCATAAACCACTACAGCATATTTTCTCAGAATCAAAGCCAATCCCAACATTAGCTTCAAGGAGCGACTTTTTCAGATTGATGATCCTATAAGGATGAAAAATTCAGTGGACCAACTTGGTTCAGGCATTATCAAGGAAGTCAAAAGCCCTGTTTCCTATACTGTTACCATGAGTGACATTAGAGTGGTATGGAAACACGTTGATCAAATCAGATCCCCAATTGTTTCAATGTATATTTCTGATGATTTCTTACCAGCTTCAGTAGCTGACTTGACACCTTCATCCCCGAATTCATCACCTAATAGCTTAGCCGCAATAATGCCTCATTTACATCGTTCTACAAGGATTAGGCATCTTCCAGATCATTTCTGTCATGAAAACTTTACATAGAGAACACTGAATATTTGTTATAGATGGTTGTTGGGTAATTTCTAGTAGAGATGCACCGATATTAATATCGGTATCGGTATCGGTACCGATATCGGCAATATCGGATATTGGTTAAAAATTCAATAGACTTACTGATATTACATCGGTATTGATATCAGTACTGATATCGGCAATATCAGTACTAATATCAGTAATATTGGCATAAGGTAAAAGCTTTATTGACCAACAAGTTTCATAAATGCATGTATCTACTAGTGATTTAGACATGAATTGAAACTATCTGTGTAACTATCGTAGTGAGAGAATGTTCCAAGTATGGAAACTAATTAATTGATGAATTAAAATATATCGGTATTTAATATCGGAATCGGTGATTTTCTTAGCCAGTATATCAGTTATCGGAATATTGGTTATTTTGCATATTGGTGCACCTCTAATTTCTAGATAGGTTTTGTAAATGCATGATTCAACACACTACGGTTTAATAGTCTAGGCCATAATTCTTTTTATACCTTTTCATTGTACTTTTGTTATTCCTCTTCTTTTGTATATCATGTTTTGTGTCTTTGTATGTATACCATCTAGTATAAATACCTAGTAATACTCTGTACGGTGCACCTCTAATTTCTAGATAGGTTTTGTAAATGCATGATTCAACACACTACGGTTTAATAGTCTAGGCCATAATTCTTTTTATACCTTTTCATTGTACTTTTGTTATTCCTCTTCTTTTGTATATCATGTATTGTGTCTTTGTATGTATACCATCTAGTATAAATACCTAGTAATACTCTGTACCATTCAGTTGATAACTTAATCTAACTGATTAATACTGATGTAAATAGGTGGCAAATATTACAGTGAGTTTATCGCCTTTCCAGAAAGAAAAGGAAGATAGTGAAGGATGAAAAGAAACACTGTCCAGTGGATAAATCTTCATCGCAATAACAGTTTCGTGAATCGGACGCAATTGCCTTTGTTGCATGAAAAATCTGGAGCCATGTTCTTATTGCTAATGGGTCTTACAGCAGGCAGGCAGGCAGGCAGGCAGGCAGGCAGGCAGGCAGGCAGGCAGGCAGGCAGGCAGGCAGGCAGGCAGGCAGGCAGGCAGGCAGGCAGGCAGGCAGGCAGGCAGGCAGGCAGGCAGGCAGGCAGGCAGGCAGGCAGGCAGGCAGGCAGGCAGGCAGGCAGGCAGGCAGGCAGGCAGGCAGGCAGGCAGGCAGGCAGGCAGGCAGGCAGGCAGGCAGAGGAAATTTGAAAATTTTAAGGTAGATTCAAAAATTTTAGCCGGATTTTCAAGAAAGTATACTGTGAGGTGTGTTATGGTGGTACATAAAAGTGGGACACCATGTTTTTTCATAGTAATCCCTACTATTAAGCACTACCGTACTTAATGATTATTTGTTGTAACAAAGGCACTTGTGATTTACCAAATATGTAAGCACCTTTGCCTATGTTGCACATATTACACATACATATATTAGAGCTGAAACAAATACTCGATTCGTTCGGATAATCGCTTGGTTACATAGGCATTCGAATACCAAGAGAGTATTCGGATGTACAGTGAATAAATTTTCTGCATTAATTCCTGCATATTTTGTAATCAACTACAAATTTAAAGATATTTCAGTAATAAATGAATTATACTTTATGTATTTCTAGTATTTTTAATAGTAAATGGCTTATTCAGACTATTCAGATATTCGCTCGCTTTGCCATTCAAACTATTTGAGCCCTAAATTTCATATTCGTTTCAGCCCTAACATATATTCCATATTACATACTGTTTCTTAAGTCCAAGATGATACAATTGATTTGGTTTAGTAACCATTATCTCACAGTCTTCCCTGGTAGCACTCATGACATCAGTAGACTTGAAAGTAGCAATTGTATACTTTGTTATCAATGGCTGAATACTGGTGGGATGAAATGATAAAAGACTTTTCAATGCCAAATGTGTTGCACTTGGTTGAGAAGTATTCCAAGCTGATCCTATTGATGAATATTTACTAATAATTGGAATATTATGTTCACTGGTCAATGTATTCATAATTGCTTCTGAATTGTTCTCGATTACATGAATTGGATTTAGGCTTAGCTTTTTCAGCAAAGCTTTCCATAACTTTCTGTTAACTGCAACTAAAAATAATAGTACAATGTCAGAGATATATCTCACATTGACATATATTACAATTATACAATACCCTTAGATGCGTAAGTCATATATTTAAAAGCAGGGACTTGGTAATTGTAAAAAAATTTAAAAAGGGACAGAGGTCAATAAAGTTAGATATAAATCAATATAACACCAAGAAACTAATGATTTATGAAACTAGATACTTAAAAATAGATTAGCACCTGCACATCAAAAATCAATGGAAACAAGAAGTATTGCAACAAGTTGATGTTCTATACAATCAAAAAACCAGGTGCTGTGTAATCAAAACAGTGTTAATCAACTGCTGTTCAATGTATTGTAATAATTAATTATGTCACGAGTAAGTCATGTGAGCAATGACTCATCACTAAGGGCACATGGCAACACATACAAATTTAAATCTTTTGTTTAAACTGGTTTTACACACCAGTACTTCAGTGATAAAACATTTTAAAAGTAGTTTTTAAGCTAAAATAAAAGTTTGCTTTGAGGCATCTTTGCATTTTTCAACTAACCATATGTAGAGCTGGGCAATATCATGATATTTATCGTATATCGCGATATGTAACCAATATTGTGGCAAAAAATTGCAACACAATACTATCGGCATTTCAATAATTACATTTTTACAGCTCATAGAGGTGGCAAGTAATGTATAAGCATTAAGGTCAACACAGCTAACAATTTTCAAACAAGTATAAGCCTGTTTGCTTAGGGATGTTTAATATGTATTCAGATAGATGATGTGAACTTTAAATTGTGGGATACTTTTATGCTTAGCTACTATGCAATTTTACATGACGTCTTAGCATGATACTGACCTACAAAACAACATCGTGATATTTAGTAATATTGTGAAGTTTAAAGAAATATTTTATCGTCATCCTTTTTTCAGGTATCGCCCAGCTATAACCATACGTGTTGCTAACTTAACAAAACAATGCAAATACCATATTAATAGTACAGAATATTATACACACACAAAGTTGTAACAAAAACGAACAAACAATAATCACTTTCCTTTTCAGGGAGTGTAGAAACCCACTCTGAGTATACTCTATTGCTTTCTCAAAATTATATAGTTACAAATGTAAGCAAAATAGCTCTTTAGCAGAAACAACTTATCAAATGACCTCATGGG
Source organism: Spongia lamella (assembly GCA_963930835.1). Classification (NCBI taxonomy): domain Eukaryota; kingdom Metazoa; phylum Porifera; class Demospongiae; order Dictyoceratida; family Spongiidae; genus Spongia; species Spongia lamella. The sequence continues at coordinate 5,223,214 of OZ005750.1, read as the reverse complement.
GATTTATAATTAAAGCACAGGTTGCAACTGGGTAACTGCACCTTTTTATATGTACGTATCACTAACCTTATAACTGCCTACATGGACACTTATACTGAAACCGATACACTTAGAAAAGCCCTGATACGTAGGAATTAAGATCGGTATACCTTATACCTTTGTATCATGTTTCAGTAAGTGGTACTATGTATATTTAATGACATAGTTCATATTGATGCATTTTATCACATAAATTAGATCAAAAATGTCTAACATTCCAATTACATATCATAACAGCATTTTATTAAGATTGATCTTATCAGAGGCATAGCCATGATTTTAAATGGGTTTCCAATAACAATACTCTAATTAAAGCACAAATATAAAATTGTGTCATTACTGGAGTGATAGTGAAACTCACAGTGAGAGACCTGCAATTCAGCATGCATAAAGCATTCTGAAAGGTAACACGTATATTAAGTACTCTCTAGATGCTTTTAATAACTGCATTGTTTGCTGAGATAGGTTGCCTCAAAAATTACACGTACTATCAAAGGAGGTTTTTTAAAAAACTCAAAAATCCCGCTCACTATGCCCTTACTTACGTATGAGCTCAACATAATACCTAATCTCACAATAATAATTCAGTGGACACTTTTCAAACCTCTAAATACAGGTCACACAAAATAAGAAAATTGTATGCACAAAATCATGATGAAAAAAGTCAATAGTTGATGTACACAGAATATTCAGCAGATACCTAAGACAGGATGATGACTAGGCATGAATACTTCACATGCTATCTTTTCCCTCTCTTCATCTTGTGCTAGACTGCAGATGAACAATAACGCCTCTATTAAATGTACAGGAATGCAAGGGTTGTCTCCAGGCACCTACGAAAATAAAAAGAAATGGCTTAGTTATGAAGATACAAAGCATATATAACAATTTATAATACAAATATACTAATACTCATACTCTATTTGCATGTGTTTATGGTGGGGTATAAATCTCATATACCCTGTACACTACCTTGTTCAATATACGGTACAGCTCTAAGGTAACGTCGCACTCGCTCGCAACTTACACGCTCGCCACTCGAATACTCAATAAACTCAACTCGATCACTCTCGAGCGACTGTCTAGGGATAAAACACTTGAGAGTTCACTAACTCGAAGACAGTCGCGTTCACACAAAGCTTAAATCACTAGGGATGTTCACTCGAGATTTATTATTAGAACCATACGTTATGTTTTAAATAGAATAATACTTGGGCATGTGCAAAAACAGTAGCACGTTTTACAATGGAGTCGTTGTACTGGTCTCTGCACATCAATTTTGCTCGTTCTTCAATTCGTTAGTAATAAGTTTCATTATTTTATTATTTGAGACAGGCAAAGAAGGCAACACAAGAAAAGAACAATGCACGTAAGTGTATCTCAATACTTTTGAGCACTATAAATTATTATCTATGCAGCAATAGAGTCGATAGATTAATATTTTAATTTTATCACACGTTATACGTAGTATATCTAAAGGAAGCTAAAGTTGACTTGTGAAGTTACTATTCACACTTGAGTACTCGCCGTCTACTTGCGTTTTGCCACTATAAGGCCTGTCATGTGGGTTATTTAAGTTTTTACACTTACGGTACAGCTCTAAGGTAACGTTGCACTCACTCGCAAATTTTTGTCAAGTAAAGAGTATCGCTCGATCGAGTTTTGTGTACTGAAGCGCTCGCAAGACACTCGAAGCTGTGAAGTGACAAGTACTCGAAGTAAACTCGTCTGCATGATTTAGCATATAGCTACACAAGTATGTAGTGCATGTTAGACCGCATATTACTATCATGTAGTCATATTTTGTCCTAAATTGTAATGGATCATCTCATGTCCTAAACCTAACCTTATGTCTCATTCCTAGAATGCCCCAGGACATAATTGAACGTCTTAAGACTTATTTAACTACTTTTATGTCATACGTCGTAACAGCGATAGCAAATGTTGTATAAAGAAACTGAAAAGCAGTAGGACTTGCTTGATTGGTTATTCTGTCTTCATGAATGGTTTTTAAAAGCCTGGGGCTGGACACAAAACACACATAGCAACAAAATGAGTCATAAATTCCTGCCTACGAAAAGCAAGGCAATGCTGATTTAGCCATCTATTTCACAGTAAAAACTGTTTAAAATAGTCGTTCAGTTTTAAAACAAGACTTGCAAATGCCATTTCAAGTCCCGTTTGATTGTTACTTGAGAATAAGTATCTCTGTTTTAGAGTTAGTAACTCGAAGTTCATTGAAATCATTTCACCCAGTCTTCATATACAACTTCATGAATTCCTTATAAATTTGTAAACCAGGTGCATGCCGACCAAAGGCTGGTATTCACTTAGATTCTTAAAATTATTTTTGTCCAGGAAGTCAGTATGTGTATGTGTGTATATGTACCTATATGTGCGTTCGAGGCCATACGTACTCATCAATACTATGGTAAACTTAATACGTATACAGAAACTGATATAAATTTTAGCTGGCTATTAATAGTGATGCCGTGATAATCGTGATATACAATTTACGTATTGTGATATACAGGGTATAATCTCATGATTATCATGATACGCATGCAAAAATATTTATAATGATATGAAAATCCTAATTATTTAATGCAAGATTGTTTGGTATAAAGCATACGTAAAATCTATGGGAGTGTGTACTTGTATCAGGAAAGTATAATTGATGGGTGAAAATTTCTGAAGTAAATAATGAGGTGCATCCAGTTAAAATATTAACATGTTATTGACTATCAAATAATTTCTATGATATCGTTCATGATTATTGTGATACAAATAATTTCCTAATGCATATTCCACCTACTTTTGTTTGATCAGGCATTTTTATTAGCACCATTACAATTTTTTTCTACTTTAGCACCATATTGACCTACCACATGCATATATTCACCATCTATTATTTCTATAATTGTTTTAAATTACAGTTGTAATTACTATAATTATATAGACAAATGTCTAGGAACAGCATGCAATTACACATTACACACTTACAGTAGACGAAATATCAGTTATCTTGATACAGAGACAGTTAATAAGCTCCATAACAACCCTCAACATAGAGGAAATCAGACTAATTAAACTACAAGCTGCTTCTCTAACAGGCCACTTGGCGTGAGTAACAGCAGTGATCATAACATCATACCATCGACTAATAAAAAATCATAGTTACAATACACACAATTAAACAAAACAGCTTCATTAATTTATCACACAATTAAATGTAACAGAATTATAACAACCAAGAGATTTCAATAAACTATTCAATTTTTAGGCTAAAACTATTTACTGGACTGGACTACTAGACTGGAATACTTACTGGACTGGACTACTGAAGTTTTCTTCGCTAGTTTACTCTAAACTGTTTCATATTTTATATGAATTATAGGTGCAGGTGACAAATAATGGCCAGGATCATTGTGGATGGCATGTATTTGCATAGTTAGTAATTATTCTATGGCTATAAATCTAAATAATGTTTAAAACTCAAAATCCCATGTCACAATTTCTTTAAACTTTTAGTGAATATTTGTGTATCAATGTAGTTTGTGTATCTGGAATTTTACGCAAATGATTTGATTTTCCTTTGAGTTATGGCAACTTTTGTCCTGCTATGTAAAAGTTCATCTCCAGTGTAGTTATATACGTACATAAGATATAGCTTAGGGAAATATTATAACTTTATATTTTGTACCTTCATAAGTGAACACTATCATAAAAGTAAACAACCTGGAAAGCAGTGCTTATATATAAATTAGGGTTAAAAAATTCTGGACATTCGTACATTTTCCTGTTGTAAATTTGCTGACTTTCCCATTGAAAATGTGTATTAAATTTGTCTTTCAGTTTGGTTGGTTAAATTTTAAAGTTTGCTGGTAAATGTCCAATAATCATAACTGGACATTATTATAATATCTGCCCAACTATGTTCTGCTAAAAGCAAGAAAAACAACTGTCATGATGTCAATGTACTGCTGTAAATAAAAATTCTATGGCTATTTAAAAAGAAATGAAGTCTCCAGGTGTCATTTTGTGTGATGTATTAAGCAGAAGGCGCAAGTTTATCCACAACTTCTTTTTTGCAATTTCCTCACTTAAACAGAATACAGGAAGAAAAGGAAAGATAGTGAAGGATGAAAAGAAACACTAAGGCACAGTGGCTGATTTTCAACAGTTTTGTAACACAGTTACCTTTGTGGTGGAATTCTGTAGCCATACTTTTGGTGCTAGTGCGTCTTACAGCAGGCAGGCCGGCAGTCTGGCAGGAAGTCAGTGAAAGATTATGGTACCGCTCAATTTAGACTTGACATTTGCACGCGTGTCCTAGTACAGTCGCTTGAGAAATTTGTGACAAAACTTGCAAGTTTCCCATGAGCGCACGATACGTGGCATGCATTCTATCCTAGTGACGAGCTGTGCGCATGTAAAGTGCGCTCGAGTGTAGTTTACTTTACTCGCGAGCAATTGCGTTACGTGTGAAACAGCATACGTGTAGCTTGTCTACACGAGGCTCCTCTCGTGCCTCGACAGTTCAATTTCCAGCCAGTGCATGAAGTATGTAATTCGAATGGGTAAAACACGAAGCTAAACATAACATAGCCATTTATTATAAGTGGCACACCTTTCATTGCTCAATTTGCTTATTCTAGAACTGCTATGCCCACAATACGTTCATTTACTGGGATATACGGTTCCGTCACGGACTATTGTGCATTATAGTTTTTCTGAAAAGATGAGTTGTTGTGTAATTCTACATTAAATAGTCGTCATTACTATTTTGGTAAGTGAAAGAGCACTTTAAGGTGATTGTTAATTGGTTCTTGTACCATGACGCTCATGCAATGGCGTGGACAATCCACGTGTGTTAATGGAACTTGTGTTCCGCCATATTGTTTATTTAAAGGTGGATAAACAAGGTTTGTTATTAATTGCTCTGTATACAATAGAAGCAGAAAGATTGCTGTTGATCTTTTTTATACTCGTGACGAGGCTCTAGGTTGTGCTCGTGACGAGACTCGTATGTGATGGGAGTCACTACATTTATTCACGAATAAGCTCGAGAGCAGGTGTATTATTGTTGTGCGTTCTCGTGTAGATACAATAAACACGCAAACCACTCGCGAGTTTCAAGAATTTACTTGAAAGATTCTATAGAATGCATGTGAGTTTGGTACACGCGAGTGTCAAGTTTAAATTAAGCTGAACCATAAATTAATGGTGATATGATTTTAAAATTCGCTACCAATCGCATCATTGGAGTTTAATAAAGGGTACATTATTAGTTTGTTACCAATACATTTCAGTCTGTTGCTAATTGTAAGGTGTATTTTTAAGGGAGTAAAATAATGAAAGCTATAAAGCAAAATCTTCTGTGTTACCTTTTTTAGCTGGTCATAATTACAGTGTTTACTTCTTTACATGAAAAGTAACATATATTATTGGGTGGGTACATTACTAATTATGCAAGTAAGTACGTTCATTATATGTGACCGGATTTGCAAAAAGGGATCTTATACATGCATCCGATTTTGCAACTTTGAAGAGGCATAACTTCATTTGTGAGTAAGCTATTAAGCTGAAATTTTCTCTCGTATAACCACAATGATAGGAAAGGCCAGGTACCAAATTTCAAAGTTGTAGGTCAAAGATGAGCTGAGTTACACATCCTTGAAGTTGCAAAATTGGATGCGTGTATAACACCCCTTTTTGCAAATCCGGTCACATATGTGCAAGCTGCTGCATTTTGTTGTTGCTACTTTCTGCCATTTTGTGATGTAATAAGCAACCTATCAACACATTCTTTAATGAGTTTTTTCATCTTTTTAAAGGGTGTATCCATTCACTGGACTGGACTACTGGACTGGAACACTGGACTGGAAACCGTTTAAGGATGCAATACAAAAACCGAGTTATGCGATTAATTAGTATGGTCGCGTGATTGTGCACGTGATAGATAGACCTCGTGGCTAGTGCCTAGTCTTGCTCTCGTCTTTTTTTCGAGCCGTTGTGTATTTATTTGTCTAGTTCAACTGAAGTGGTCTGCTTCGGGCTTCATCAATGTAGCAGTGAAAATGCAGTGATGTTTTTGCTGGTGAGTACTATTTTTGTGTACGTAGAAATTGTATGTTTTTGTTTTATTATATATTAAAGTAGGAGGTATTATTATAGAGCAGCTGCATATGCAACAGGATGTTATTGAATATTTTCACATATTCTCTAAAGTTTAACTCCTGATTGAGTGGGCATTCTTTGACGAAGCAAATGTTTAGAAAAGAAACTGAGCTGTTGATACTGTTATCTCAATCAATTATTGTAGTCTCGCCTAGCCAGACTGCTTTTCCCCCGCCTGAATATAAAAGGAAAAAAGCTGTCTGGCCGCCTGTTATTTGGCTTCTACTTTAACTTCTATCAGTGTAGCTACCTCTAAATCTGTATATTGTGCAAACTATAGAAATATCAGTATTGATACTTGCAGTACTATTTTAAAAACTGTTGTTTGTTTAATTTTGTTAGATGCTTCAAATCGCCCACATCATTTGTGTTCGCTGGTTTATCGCTTACCACCTGGATTCACTCCAAAACTATCTTCCCATGGCAATTCTAAAGAAAAAAAGGCCTTTTTTGCTACTTGGCCTAGCACTTTGGATAGTATCAAAAAGGAGTGCTTACAGCAGGGACCTAAATCAACGATTGAGAAAATGTGTACTAAAGCTGGAGGTACACTTCGTGCTATTGCTCCAGGGCAACTTTCTCGCAGTGAAAAACAGATAACCACTTTAGCAGCAAAGGAAAAGGTGAAGAATAGATCTGTTGGAAGTACTATTGAGTCTGATGATTTGTTTATTATTATGCAACATGCTCATGCTGAAGATCCTACATCACAATTCATTAGAAGCATAAGAGCAACTGATCCAGCCATTGTGGTAGCTGATGATATACAGATCACCGATATGGTGAGGTTTTGTACATCGAGTATTGAATTTGGGATTCTTACAGTCGACCCAACATTTTCCTTGGGAGAGTTTGACGTAACTCCAATGCTAAACAAAAACACCCTGGGTGTAAAAAAAGTGCGAGGCCAATCAGAAGCAGCATTGCAAATAGGTATGTACGACCAAAAACTTTGATATCAGTTGAGGCCAAGAAATTACTTATCAAAAATCTACTTGAATGACACAATAGTTTATAGCATATTGTCACAACTATGATTGACTTTATCACTTGGCCACCTTTATTAATAATGATGGTGTGAAAAAGGTGGCCAAGTGACAAAGTCAATCATAGTTGTGACAATATGCTATAAACTATTGTGTCATTCAAGTAGATTTTTGATAAGTAATTTCTTGGCCTCAACTGATATCAAAGTTTTTGGTCGTACATACCTATTTGCAATGCTGCTTCTGATTGGCCTCGCACTTTTTTACACCCAAGGTGTTTTTGTTTAGCATATCACCACTTTTTTGGAAGTATAAACAGATGTTATTACTAGCAAGCAGCGGAGAAGTACTGCATGGGCATAACTTGTACTTGCCTAGCACACAATATTGCAAATTAAACTTTGAAGCTTAATTTTGAAAAACTCAAGCCAGAGATTTTTTTTTAACTTTCACTACAGAGTGATACATCAATATAGATTGTGCATATGCAAATCATTCGAAGGGGGTCCAAGTTATGACAACTATCAACCTGCAGTATAATAGTCCTTCTCAAATACATTCGAGTATTTACTTCAGACTGATAATAGTATGACAGGTAGAGCATACATAGGAGAAGTGCTGATACAAATTTGGCTGAAATCCATGAAGAAATGAGTGAGTTATTAGACAAACAAGTAAATGTATAAAAAGGGAGTTTGAAAAAAACTTCCGGGGTTCACGAAAGCTCCCGCAAGCCCCCCGAAAAAAGTGTGCGATGAAAGAAAGAAAAAAAATGACTGCCACGTAAATTTTTTTGTGGTGACAGGAAGACATTTATAAGGCTGTATCGGAAGAATGGCTGAATAGATTTCTACGAACTTCGGGATATTGATTCTTCAAACAATGAAGGTACTAATTGTCTAGTAAACGGGCGAATTGGGCGGGAAAGGATGGTTCGTCGTACGTAGTCGCACAACGGGCGCCATAAAACTCGCAATGGCTGGTACTTAGTAATGGTGGCGCCTATTTCCTCCATTCTCGGTTTATTGATTCTATATAGTAAGAACGTTGTGGGTAGGTAATAACTAAGCGATAGCTATAATGGGGGCTTAGCTAGAGCGTTTGCGAGTTTGAGGGCGGTGCTACGTGTAAATAAATCATTCAGTAGTCGCGTTGCTGTGCTTCTTCTTGGCCTCGCGACTCATTATCGTGAGTCTTGATTACGTACAGACATCTGTTTTTGGAAACAAAGAGAAATGACAACATTCCTGTGTTTTTAGGACCTGTACTTGTACATTACAGGAAGAATTTTGGCACTTACGTATTTTTTGCATCCACTTTGGTTGGGTTATCACGTCAGCTTCAAGGTGTGCAGGCTTTTGGAACAGATGGGGAACAAGCGTTGATTGATGCCTTATCTCATGAATTTTCATTTTCTCGTCGATTAACCTGTTTTATTTATGTTAAATGGAATATAAAAGATAAGTGTGTCGAGTGCAATTTGCCAGGGAAATTGATTCAACAAATTCAGGATGATATATTTGGTAAAAAGATTGGAGGCACTTATGTAGAAGGGCTGATTGATGCATGTAGTGAAAGTGATTACAGCAGTAAGTTAGATGCAGTCATTGAGTCTTGGAATAATGCTCTGTTTCCCAGTACCGCCAATGTTCAGAAGTTTGTAGATTGGTTTCTGTCAAATAAAAGTGTTGTCATATGTGACATTATGTTAAGTTCTGTTCGACAGGAATGTGGTCTAGGCTGTCCTCCAGATCCATTCACTACGAACTCTAGTGAGAGCATTAATGCTGTTCTCAAGAGAAAAGTTAATTATAAAAAGAGTGAATTACCTGATTTCATTGACAGAATCAAAGAAGTGATTGATGAACAGCAAAGAGAAGTTGAACGGGCTATTATTGGAAGGGGAAAGTACAAGTTAAGGCCTCAGTATTCTACATTGGAAGTGCAAGAAGCGAAGTGGTTTGCAATGACAGTGTAACAACGACAGAAACATATTTTGACTTTTAATCGTGCTGAAGTGGTTAGCATAGTTGATCATTTGCACGATTCATCCACTTCTATGAAAAGCAAAACTACATGTGGCATGTCACTTTCCGTTTCTTGTGAGGATTTTGTCAAAGATGTTAATATTCCTTTGAAATGCTTGGAGGGTATCTGGGAAAAGGCTACTTAACTTTTGAATAAAGATGGTGCTATTGTGTCTGCTCCAGGTCAAAAGCCAGAGGCTCGAATGGTGTTGAGTTACAGCGGCAAAATTCCACACATGGTGAGCTACAATAAAACTGGAGATTTTACTTGTGATAACAACTGCCCGAACTGGAAAGGTTTAGGGATCTGTTCACATTCTGTTGCTGTTGCTGAAGTGAATGGTCAGTTACAGGAATTTCTCAGTTCTAAGAAACGTCGTAAACCTCCGAATTTAACCAAAATGGTATCTACAAGTGCTCCGCGAGGCCGTGGAAGGAAGGGAAGTGTTCCTTCCAGACATAGAAAACAACCTGAACCTATCACCACAAGAGTCGAGATGAGTATTAGTGGGGGTGGCTCTGTGATTTCTCAGTCTCCAAGCTTTGAATGCTCTACCTATCTTACACTGCCACCAACTTACCCAGGATCGATGAACACATTGCAATCACCTATGTATGGAAATCAATCATATGTTCCATTTCAATGTGGATACCCTCCATATTATTATGGGCAATCTTCAAATATATATCCACCACTTCTTCCTTGTCAACCACAGCTCCAACAACCCACATTTACATCATCCTTTACTGTTACTTTTATTGCTGGAAACATTACTGTCTGTTTCGGGTGTAAAAACAAGTATACAGAGAATTTGCAACCACCTGAAGATCTCTGCATAAAACATCAGGATTGGTGACAATTTACTCCATCAAATGGAGCTGTTCCTCAATCAAAGTTTGGTAATGTATACTACCATTGCAGACCAGAATGTATATGGCTTCGGCATCCAACGTTCACCGTGAATGATCTTGAAATCCCACAATACACCAAAGAGAAGTTGAGTGCAGTTCACAAGCAGCACTTAGCAACTGCTTTTGGCCTTGAGCTTTAAAACTGTGACTGTTTTATTGTGATGATTACAGCTATTTGACTGCATTAATTTTGTGATTAGCTATAGAGCTATTTGACTGCTTTTGTGATTACAACTATTTGATTGCATTTGATAAAATATTACTGTGTGAGCGCTAGCAAATAGATTTCATAATTGTAAGATGTGTATTGGTAGATAGAGAATGCTGTCCATTAGTTTATGTGGTAATTTCAAAAGTTTTGACCATAAAATTTGAGTCCAGTAGTCCAGTCCAGTGTTCCAGTCCAGTGAATGGATACACCCCTTTTTAAAGGACTGTACATTGTAGTGCAGTGAAGTTGAGTGGACAAAAACCTTCATAAGAATAACAAATCCAACCTAGATAATTACATTATTACATTGTTACGTATATAAAATCTGAAGCCATATTTCAAGCGCTAGTGAATGTTATGTTGGGCTGGTAGTCAGACGAAATACTAGTAGTTTAGCTACAAATCGCATAATTGGCATTTTCTAAGCATTAAACAAAAGTACAGTGTTTATCACTGTATTTCAGTTGTTTTCTCGGATGAAGTATATTGTAAGGCTTGCATGCAGGCAAGTATACTGTGTCTTTTCTTGTCAATCCCTACTATTAATTACTAATTACACCATACATGTATCAATTAGATAAAAATTTCATCACTGTGCTTCTTGTATACTTACTTCAGCACTGACTTTGACATTTCATAACTAGGATTGCTAAAAAGATACTTTCCCAAGTTAAGTAACATGATCAACTCTGTATCCTGAGACCCACTGATAAATTTTGGACTGATGAACCAACTCTCTATGGAATTCCACAACTTTGTTGAAACAGCTACTGAAAGTGGCAATTTTTCAGAACATTTTAAAAGCATAATAGCACCAGCAATACCCTCTGCAACTATAGCATTCTGCAGATTAGTAAGAATAACAGGTTAATAGACAACATACCAACTTTCAAGTGGGAAAAAACTTCTGCATTTAGATTACATAGAAACTAAAATTAATGTGAAAAGTTTCCTGATAGCAGCTTCTTAACTACTAAATGCCTAAATCTATTTATTAAACTATTTGCAGTAAAAAATATGTGCTTGATTAAAAATTGCAAAAATCACAAAAGTTTCCCCCTTGATTGTTTTCACATACATACTGTATACATGGTTTGACTCTTACAAACCTGAGAGTGCTGTACTTTAACTCTGTCCAAAGACTGAGAAGCTAAGGTTGTTAATTGAAGAAAATGACTTTCATTATATTGATAATGCATTACTAGGTCACCAGCAAAGTCCAACAATGAAATTCTCACTAATGCTGAAGTTGTTTTATTATTAAACAACTCAACAATTGGTTCAAGGATGATTTGCAAAACTGCAGAAGTTTCCTCACCAACACCAAGCACACACCACTTTTTGAGAGCATCAATGCAACATATTAATGTTGTTTCATGCAACCCTAACTTTAAATACTTCAACAACTTCTCAACTACAACATGTAACATGTCTTGCTTTGCATATATAGAAATTTTACTGTCAGCTAGCAATTGTAGTGATTGCAGCACAACTATACGATATTCCATTCCTGGAGCACTATTCAACAATTGAAACAACTTGTCAAGAATCAACTGAATTGCTTCAGTATGACTACATTGAGCAGAAAAACACCGTATCACATTAAATGCAGCTTGCCGCACTGTATCACTGGTAGACTGGAAATGTGGTACAACAATCTTCAAAATTTCATTAACATGTTGACTCAAATCAATGGGCAAGGCTTCCAGTAACAATGAAACAGCTACAAGAAAATTTACATATCCTTGAACGTACATACTTCAAAAATAAGTGCATGTACAGAATTGATAAAAACTATATACTAAATTTTAGTGTCACCATTGCTCAAAATTAGTTAACTAGCACGGGACAGTACTTTAGACAAATACAATTTCATGAAATAAAATAACAGATATTAATTTGAAATATCATAAGTCTACGTAACCCTTGCTTAACTTACATACAGAAAAGAATTCAAACAATGCATTTACGTACCAGAAATGGACAGGGTTAAGGCAATTAAAATTTTCCAGATTTCAGGCTTTAAGTCTCTAACAAAAGTGGACAGTTTTGGAAAGGATAAAAATTGAGATGATCCATAAATAAGGTCAGTGATTGATCGATTGGTTGATTGATTAAATTTTTGTGTGGATCAAAGAGAAAAGTAGTACTGTATTTGACATAAAATGCTGTTTTAGATATTAAGTGTGCTGTATAGGAAATACAGCACTGTGGTTAGAAAATACAGTACAGTTATTTCAATTATCATCGGCAACAGCTGCTGTAAACAACCCCCCTTGATAATTACTTAACACTCCTTAAATGGATCTTCAAATGTTATTGCCACACCTAAACACAAAGATTCAACTAACTTGTTTCAATAAAAGCCATGACTGAAGCATCATGTATATATAGGTTTGCATTGCATCAGACGGTAAGCCTAGTCTTATACTGAAAGCGATAACGACCTGTGCCAAAAAAAGATCTGGCTCGCTAGACTACAGTAAGCCTTACAATAAGCTAAAAACAATGCATAGCATGCTCGACATCGCATTAGCCAGTAAGCCTTGCAATAAGCTAAAAAGCCTCACGCCTGACACGTTGAACAACCACTCCGACGCGCTTGAATGGCAGATTATCACAAAGAATCACGTTAGATATACTTTAAAAGCATCACCAATAATACTAACTGGGCTACTGAAAAGCATCGCACTGAGAGTCTATCACTACAAAATAACACTGACAATCCTCCCACACAAAAACAATAAATGAGTTAAAGAACTGTCAACTCGTGATGTTACGGAAAAATACAGCACTTGGGGTAGGGTCTCGTGGTAAATACAGCACTCGGCTACGCCTCATGCTGTATTTACCACTCGCCCCCACCCCTCGTGCTGTATTTTCCGTACATCACTTGCGGTGGTGCTGTAACATATACCCATTGGTTAGCCAATTGTGTTAATAAAATTAATATGCTGTATACAGCTAGCGCTGGTGCAGTCGAACTGTCTTATCTGTTGCATTGCTGCTTATGCTTGTCTTCATTCAGAAGATGAGATGTTTAATGCCATCAATACAGTGATTTTGAAGGACACACCCACTTATCGAGTAACAATATTTAGCTTCCCTGTTCAGACCTGAGGCTCAGCTTAGGGATTTGAAAGTAAGCAACCTTCTGTCTATTTCCAGCTAGAGCTATGCAAGCTGAAATGGCACTTTGCCAGTAGTTAACTATAAAGCACATGCCTATAGAAAAATGGCCATTACTCTGGAACCATACTGTCCACTGGCTCCAAGTATAGATTATTTGATTCTTCATTAAATACGGATTGTTCTAAGCTTTAGCATGGCACGGTGGACAAAGGTTGATCAAAGCTTACAGAGATTTGAAAATTTACACAATGCAAAATGGAGCAGCACTCGTATGCCCAGCAGAGACGATTTAGTGGTTCATGCTAACAACCATTCTCGTGCCAGACACCACAACTGTCAGACAAACCAAGTCCCAAGTTGATCCATGCAGAGATGATGGAGTTAGCATCGTGACATCAAAAAATGCAGACAGACAGACAGACAGACAGACGGCTTTTCAGTTTTATATAACACCACAGCTGTAGAGTCCAAGTCGATCCATGCAGAGATGACAGAGTTAGCAGCGTGACACCAAAAATGCAGACAGACAGACAGATGGCTTTTCAGCTTTATACAGTAGATGCATGTTATATTTAAACCTCAATTGAACATAGGTGTGAAAGTAAGAATTACCATCAAGCATCACAGAACGCTTTCAAATTAATGATTAGTACCGTCAAGAGTATATAATAATGCTAAACAAAAACACCCTGGGTGTAAAAAAAGTGCGAAGCCAATCAGAAGCAGCATTGCAAATAGGTATGTGTGACCAAAAACTTTGATATCAGTTGAGGCCAAGAAGTTACTTATCAAAAATCTTTTTAACTACTTGAATGACATACAATAGTTTATAGCATATTTTCACAACTATGATTGGCTTTGTCACTTGGCCACCTTTATTAATAATGATGGTGTGAAAAAGGTGGCCAAGTGACAAAGCCAATCATAGTTGTGAAAATATACTATAAACTATTGTATGTCATTCAAGTAGTGAAAAAGATTTTTGATAAGTAACTTCTTGGCCTCAACTGATATCAAAATTTTTGGTCGCACCTGTTTGCAATGCTGCTTCTGATTGGCCTCGCACTTTTTTTATACCCAGGGTGTTTTTGTTTAGCATATCACTACTTTTTTGGAAGTATAAACACATGCTATTACTAGCAAGCAGCAGAGAAGTACTGCATGGGCATAACTTATACTTGCCTAGCACACAATATTGCAAATTAAACTTTGAAGCTTAATTTTGAAAAACTCAAGTCCGAGATTTTTTTAAAACTTTCACTACAGAGTGATACATTAATATAAATTGTATATCTGAAAGTTTATGCAAACCATATGAAGGGGGTCCAAGTTATGACAACTATCAACCTGCAGTGTAATAGCCCTTCTCAAATACATTCAAGTGTTTATTTCAGACTGATAATAGTATGACAAGTTGAACATACATAGGAGAAGTGCTGATACAAATTTACGTAGCCGAAATTAGTGCTGAAAGGAATAATCGGATATTCGGATTATTCGTTAGTAATAATGATATTCGAGTAGTTTGAAAGCAATAGAATATTTGTTTTTCTATTAAAGCCTTATATTTATCTAGTATAGCAATTTTTTGCTCGTTTTTTATTGCATGATGGATATTTGACTAAAGGTTTTATTTTATTTTGAAGATAATTTTTACTTTTTAGTTGCTTTTTGTGATTTCTTTTCATACTAACCTGATAATAAGTTATTTTATCAGAGGTATTTGGTCATTTTTATATATGGTTTTGGACAATAGATTAATCAGTATTCGTTTGAATTGGGAACCAACTGTTCGAATAGTAAAAATTGCTATTTGTTTCAGCACTAGCTGAAATCCATGAAGAAATGAGTGAGTTATTAGACAAACAAGTGAATGTATAAAAAGAGAGTTTGAAAAAACTTCTGGGGTTCACGAAAGCTCCCACAAGCCCATAAAAATAGTGTGCGATGAAAATGAAAGAAAGAAAAAAAACCACTGCCACGTAATTTTTTTTATGGTGACAGGAAGGCATTTATAAGGCATTTATAAGGCATTTATAAAGCTGTGTCAGAAGAATGGCTGAACCAATTTCTATCAACTTCGGGATATTGATTCTTCAAACAATGAAGGTACTAATTCTCCAGTAAATGGGTGAATTGGGCGGGAAAGGATGGTTTGTTGTGTGTAGTCGCACAACAGGCGCCATAAAACTCGCAATGGCTGGTACTTAGGAATGGTGGTGCCTATTTCCTCCATTCTCGGTTTGTTAATTCTATATAGTAAGAACGTTGTGGGTCGATAATAACTAAGCGATAGCTTTAATGGTGGCTTAGCTATAGCGTTTGCGAGTTTGAGGGCGGTGCTACGTGTAAATAACTCACTCAGTGGTCGCGTTGCTGCACTTCTTCTTGGCCTCGTGACTCACGATATGATAGAAGAGGAGGAGAGTGTCTAACTGCTATAGGTACGCCAAATGCACTGCGCTAAGTTATGATGCAATCGGCCAAAGCCACCTTAAGTGACGATTACCATACAAGTGCTTCAACACACGCACACAAGAATAATTATTTCAATATTATATACGTGCTTCATTCACCAAACAACATGTGGTGAGCGAAGGTTTTTGCAGACTCTAGTTTGAGCTCCAGTGATTCGGACTCCACCGAGTTACCACGTCTGAAAAGGAAACGAAGTGCCCGTGTGGCTTTGCAGGTACAACTAAAGGCAAGCGGGAGAGAAAAGCAATCTTCTTTGGCACCCCCACCGTTGGTCTTTCTTCATAGTGGGGTACCCATCACAATAACCACGCTGAATCACACAATAGCCACGCTGCATTACGCGCCCTTTCCTCTGACATGTTGCCGTACCACGTATTACGCACAGGGGCTGTAAAACGAGCGACGTTATATTCTGGCTTCATTCAACACCAATCATCGAGTCTTCTGTTCTTTTGAAGGTATTAATTTAAAATGATGTATTACTGTGTTTTACGGACTGAACTTAGCGCAGTGTGTTTGTACGGGTTATATCGAGAGTTAGACGCTCTCCTCCTCCTCTATTATTATATACTCTTGGTACCTTATAGAATTAATAAATTTTATCTATCAAAAAGTTTAAAGGCTCTAAAATTGAAATTTTGCGATCAAAATATGGTAAAGCACATCACACTACTGAATGAGTAATAAAACACTTCTATTAGTTTAGTAAGCACTGCGAGCAATACCCAAGGAATTTAAGTGCAATTCATAAAAGATTCCAGCAATAAATAATTCTTATAAGCATCCATAGACTCTATGATGGAGGCTGACAAAAAAAACCTGACGAAGAAAACGAACCAGACTATTTTTTTGTATTGCAGACTTCACAAAAACCATATATATCTCTGAACTGCCTATATGGAAGAAGCTAGTTTTTGTTTTACTGGTTAATGGTAGATTGATAGTTCAGCAACAGCGATAAGGAAGTGATTTGAGTTGTGCAAAGGTTAGTTTCAATTGTCCGTTTTACTACACTTTGCTACATGTAAAGGACTCTTGGTAGTCACCATGTCGGCAGTCTTTCTTGGCCACGCAACTCACAACCGTGAGTCCTGATAAACACAAAACAAAATGCAATATACGTACCTTCCAATACACCCTCAGGATTCCTTAACAAACTTTTTACAATGGATGGCATAATAATATCGGTAAGATCTTGATGCTTTACACCTTCCAATATAGGCTGACATTGTTGCTATAGAATAAAATATAAGAGATACATAATACATAAGTAGCATATTACAACAATTTGATAGAGATTGTTAAGTTAAGTACTGCATTGAAGATAAGGAAAACTTCACTAATATCTCAAAATACAATTTTTCCTTGCAAGTCAATAGGAATTTACATATTAAGTTTTTAGTTTCTACATTGATATATACGTATGTGCATCATGGAAATAGCAAATTAGTAGGAATGCACAAAGGAGCTTAGCCTCCTGTGTATATTCCTATTGATTTACAAAAGTGGTATTTTTAATTTCCATGATGCACATATCTAAACATTAATTTAGTCATTTTAGACTTTTTCAGTTTCTTAAAAAAATGACTAAATTAATACCTACAATGAGATATGTACATCATTGAAATAGAAATATCACTGTGTGTAAACAAATCCCTGTAACTTTATCGTCCTTCATCAGATAAAATGTAATTTAATATCATCAAGAGTACTAGTGCTGCCACGATATAGAAACTTCTTATGTCACATGTCATGAAAGTGTATGTTACAATATGAGTATATGCATGACATGAGATTTGATTCATGCTACGTAACTTACCAAAGATATAAAATTTTGAAATGTCTTCACAGATTAGTTTAATGAAGTGTGTTTATATGACCAGTACTCTATAACTTACGCAGTCAAATCATGTATCTCAGTATTTTTAATTATTAAATACAATATCAATAGTGATTTTATGTTTATATCATATCACGATATAACTACGTACATATCACGATATATATCACTATATCGATATACCGTGGCGGTTATATATTATATATATTATTAAGTACAGTAGTACTTAAGGGTGCCCGCGGGTTTCTGAAGCCGTTCAAGCACCTAAGTTGTTAACCGCATGCGGCTATTACATCATGTTCCGTATTTGTACGCATATTTATATATCCGTTTCTGGCGGCCATTGTTGTTTTCGCGCACAAAGAAATGCTGGAGAGAAGGAATCTTGGAAAGAATAGGGCCGAACAGGGCTTATTACTCTCATATCGCTAAGTGGCGATTTGCTGACGCTGATTCTGATATTTCTACGCCAGTATCTGTAGACACTAGTTGCGTATGGTATCTTCTCGAGATTGTTTATCAGGTACTAAGATAAAACTAATCCTTTATACATTTGGTAGGAAGCAGCGCTCTACGTGACATAACTAGTTCAGCGTTGCAAGAAACAGCGGACCAACGGCAGCGCCGGAAAATGAACCAGCCAAACCGACAGCTCGCAGCAGTCGTCAACAGCCCAGCAAGAGGGCGAAACGGCGTTCCAACTGAAGACCACAGGTGAAGGCCTGCCAAGCAATAGATAAAGTGCAGAAGAATATTCGGATGAGGTTGTAAACTATAGGGCAAAGGTAATGTATAAACCCATGGAAAGGATACAGGTATCTCTACTATTCGTTTCAGTGGTTGTGAGCGGCAGAGCCCACGTCCTGCATAAATTATCCAGCTTAGCACAATGGATTTATTTTGCAGTGATGCATCACAACCTTGTTTCTTGGGTTGGTATACCCATGTGCAATTGGCAGGGGTACTAGTGGTTGTGTGACCAGGTTTTGTGAAGTGTGGTGACAAAGCCCAGTGCCAGACCGCCACATTTATTTAACAAGAGGGTAGCTACGTACCACTCAAATTATTCACCTGTCACTTTGCATGATGTAGATTTTGACTGGTTTACCCATCGTACAATGCATGGGAAGGGTTCCAATTTGGGAGGGTACATCATGATCATCTGGTGCAGAGGGAGACATGCAAGATAAAATTTTCTGTAGACGGATACACTGCAATTAGTCAGTTAAATATTACACTGGGGAACAGCCCAGTGGCAATATACTTACTGCCTGGTGGTATGTATTATACGTTAAATATGCTTTTACCGGGTTTTTGCACTGGGAAACAAACAGTCAGTTTTGTCAATAGAGGACTTGTTACTGCCTGGTGTGGTACATACATATACTATTACTGATGTGTATATTACAGCTAGGAATCAGTAGTACATTTTTACTCCATGAGATTGGCTTGGTGATGATGGTATACTGAAAGAAGGATCAATGAGCCTCTGAGGCTTTTTCTCCTGTGCCTAAGTATTTTGAAGAAGGTCTAAGGCCTGCACAAGTGGATCAGTAACACTACATGTTTGCAGAAAATTGAGTAGAAGCAAGAATAAATAAAGTTTTTGTTAGATCAGTAACATAGTGATTCTGTTTTTATGTTTGTGGTTTTAAAAAATTTGTTTTATTAACCATAATTGTTTGAACGGCGCACGCTAGATCAGCAGGGTCTTGAAAAAAGCGATCTACTTTTTTGAATGACTACCGAGAAGCTTTGAAACTTTTCCTGGCTAATCTTCAATAAATTTGGAAGGCTTCAGCGCTTGAATATTTTTTATAAGTGGCTCCAGTCGTTTGTTATGCCGATTTAAAGTTGGAGTTCCATTGCGTGACTTCACCTTTCGTTCTTTTACTGAAGAATGGTTAGTGGAATTGCAAAATCCAAGCGAGAAGATTTGACAAATCGTCTGAGAAGGTTCTTAATCAAAAAATGGAATCGCTGCGAGGTATTGTACGAAACTAGTTTTAGAAAAACGGTCGTTCGCTTTGAAGCATTGGTGTGCGACTATACATTGGTGTTAAGGAATTTAGTTTGATTTATTTGAAAGCTTAAGCTTGTTAGTTTCTTATAAACCATGTCTAGACGCCATGCATTGATTCCAGTTTTAAGAGAGAATGTATAAAAAGTGTCGTATGTATGGCTTCAGAAATCCGCGGGCACCCTTAATAGTAGGGATTGGTAAGAAATCGTATGGTTTCCCAAATTTTCACACTTCATAAAACAACCTTCCAATAGGCTTTAGCTGAAAAAACCTACTGGAATGCGTTGGTACCGCTACAATGATGCTGTACCTTTGTTAAACAAAGCAAAAAGTCAAATATCTCGATCTGTAGCAAATTCAAAAGTTTTCGAAATTCACCTAAATTTCGTCTGCCTGCCTACCAGCCTGCCGTAAGATCAACTAACGTTAGGTGTACGGCTCCAGAAATTTCACAGAACAAAGGTAATCACATCCCATTTACGAAACTGTTGTTCCGATGAAGATTTATCCATTGTGCCATGGCATTTCTTTTCATCCTTCACTATCTTCCTTTTTCTTTCTCTGTTCCTTTAAAAGGCGAGAAAATCGCGAAAGAAAGTGTTGATAAACTTGCACCTCTTGTTCACAAGAAACAGACACATGAACTTCATCATACGTGCCAATATACACCTTAAGACAAATAGATTTCGATGCTTTTCGAATATAATACAGCTGGCTTGCCATGTTAACCATCTTGTTAACAAGCGCCTGTAACAACTAATAAAGTAGGTGGTGCCTGTAATGTTTTTAGGTGCCTGGAAGGTAAGAACAGATAAATTATATGATTAAAAGCATACATAAAAAGCAAACAAACTAGAATAATTTAAAATTTAAAAAGGGAGCAGGGATCGAAAGGAAACAAGGAAATATTTTGGCACAGAGAACACTAGAGCCAAATTCTGGCATGAAATAATTGATAAAAGTTTAATCCCTACTTTTGGCTTGATCACAGCTACTTACTTACTGAAATCATGAGCCAACCAAAAGTAGGGATTAAACTTTTATCAGTTATCTCATGCCAGAATTTGGCTTTAGTGTTCTCTATGCCAAAATATTTTCCTTGTTTCCTTACTTTGTATATCGATCCCTACTGCTTTTTTAAATTTTAAATTATATTATACATACCATATAGCGGAAAACATTGGCGGGAGAAAACATTGGCGAATTCAGCTATTTAGATTATTTGGGGGAGAAAACATTGGCGAATAGCTTCTTCCATGCACCGACGACTTAGACTGACAGCCACACGATGGTCGTTATATGAACACTCGATGACGGGTGTTATAATGAACACTCGTTTCCTTCAAGGCCAAATCTGCACTCTTTCCCATGGCTTGATAATGTTGCGCGGGAGTCAAAGTAAATATGGCTATCGGCTTGCACTTCGTTTCATCTCTTTCTTTACGGAAGAGTTAGCGGCTGCTATTGCTATATAAGGTTTTGAGGCTAAATGTACTAAGAACCTGCTGGTGATGGTAAAGTTTCATCATTTGAGTGCTTCCTCATTCATAGGGCAAAAAATATTTTAACAAAGACATCACATTGTCCCACTTAAATCACGTGAACTACAAATAGAATACGGATATTAAAGATTCCGTAAATTTGAGGGAGAAAACTTTGGCGATTGGCCATCAATTCATCATGTTTTCTCCCGCCAACATTTTTGCTATACGGTATAATAAAGAGAGAATCTAATATAACTCTCATAATGCATTATCAAAAAGAGCCTGTTAAGTACAGTGTTATCTTGCTAATACTAGTAGATTCATGGATAACATATAAGTGTTAAAAAACAATTTGTTGTCGAATTTTCAATAAACTATTTAAAGCCTTGAGTAGGCAATAAAATGTACATAGAAACTTCATAATGGCATTGTTCATTACTGCATTGTGAATGAAAGTGGTCTCACGTTACAGCAAACACAGAATGAAAATGCCTAAAAATGGCCATGATTTATAATGATATCTTCAAGAAAGTGCTAAGCATTCTAACAATTTATTAGTAATGCTGTGTTAGCCATTCATTTTGCAGTAAAGGGCAGCTGTACATTAGAAATAAGATGGAGCGCTTCAGTTTTAAAAGTGTATGTGCCATGCGGGTTACGGAGCTTATAAAAGAAGACTAGTCTATAGTGTTACAGTAAGAATTTTAGCTTAAAACAACTTATACCACTTATAAAAAGTTTTTTTTACTGAAGTACTGGTAGTAATACTGGTACTACTGGTACTACTGGTACTACTGGTACTACATACTGAAGAAGTTCCATGAAAAACTACTTTACAACAATGAAAAACTACTTTAAAACACCCAAAGTACTAAAGAAGTGCTATTATCACCTTCAGTTTTTCTTGCGTATGTCTATTGAATCATATATTTCAAGAAACCGGGTGTGCACTGGCCAAAGGCCAGCAGCAAATTAAATGTTTAAACTTTATAGTTTAGGTGCCTGCTGATAGGCAAGTAGCGTAAGTGATCGATTCTCGACCAGCACTTTTTGTCAACCACAGGTTATTTAAAGTCGACCACTTAATAACCACGATTATCCGAAAAATTACCGACTTGAAAGATGGCGCATAAGAAACTCGAGAAGAATACTACAATGAATCGACATCAATGATAACCTTACACTATAATATTTAAACTTCCTCCATATGAAAACTTGACAGTAAATGGCATTAACAAGTTCGCCATTCCCAACTCTTACATGAAAATGTTGGAATACCCCGCCATCCCATGATATCATAACAATGTTCTATATATGGATATACACCTTATGTAATGTAGAATCCGATGGTATATGTCATTTGATAACTTTGTATACGTAATAAAGATGGCAGAGTGAAATATCTGGAGGTGGTCGACAATTTGATACTGGGAAATGTATTAGCGGGCGACTTTAAATACACGCAGTTGACAATTGCGATATACGGAAGTGGATAAAAGGGATCTTCACTCCTTCCTACTTTGTTGCAGGTAGTTTTTGTGTGTGAATATAAAAAATACATTTATCCACCCCCTGTAAAATCAGTACAGCATCGCTTTAATCCAAGTACCATGGTCACCTTGGAGGGTAATTAATGGTGGTCGACAGTTAAAGACTTACGCTACTCAAAACTTTTAAAATTTGATAGCAGCATTTCACTAGCTATATGGTTTGAATAAGCAGTTATACTAATATATGTAGCTGTAGTGGAATTTTTGTATTTTCATTTTTTAAAAAGTCTGTTAAACCAGGTGCACACTAGCCGTAAGCTGGCATACACATGTTTTCTTGAAATTCTACTGTCTTTCACCTTCTTTATTAGATACTTGTCATTGATACTATTGATGGGTGTGACCTTAGTAACTAAGCTCGTCGTGAATTACTGCCAAAAAGAATAAGGCAATGCTGAATTAGCCAATCTTTTGTATTACCAGTTGTACATCAGAAGTACCTAAGTTATATAAGTGGACATGTCATGTGGATATAATCTTTGATGAGATGGTACAAAATCAACTCATTTTTCAAGGCTCATATTAAGGCTGTACCAAAACCGATATGATATCAGTATCGGCAACAATATTAATCTTGATATTGGTTAGTTAATGTATCCAGTAAACAAAAACACCTTGGGTGTAAAAAAAGTTACGTGGCCAAGAAAAAATTGTGAGATTTGTTAACTCTTGCATGATCATCAAATTCAATTCATAAAGTGAAGATTCCAACAAATATATGGCTATAAGCTATGACTAGTGATAACATCCTGTGCAAAAAAGCCTTCTGGCCACTCAAGACTAAAGGATTAATGCATTATAAATTAGAAAATTAGTTAATAGCAATAAATATCTCTTAATAGTAAGATATATCGGTCATTTTACAGTATCAGTGAAATGGTATAAAAGTATATCGGTATTGGTATCGAATCTAAAACATCATATCGGTACAGCCTTAGCACATTTATTTGGAAGCCATACATTTTCAGGTTGGATCACTACTATTACTATACTTAAATGATTATTTTTTAACAACTGTACATATATAAATACATAAATATATTAAATATATATATATTCGTATACCATAAAATGATTAGGTATCTTCTCCCGTGCTCCAACAAGAATTTTAGATAAAGACATGATTAGGAAATTCTGTTAAAAACATTGTTGCATACGTACATGTATATTATCATTACATAGAACTTACATGATGCTCTCTAAAAACAGTACATGCTGATGTATCTGAGTAAAAGGCACTTATTAAAACCAAATGTTGTAGCTAAAACAATAGAAAATTGTACCATTCAAAATATGTACATGAAATGCTATATAATATAATTACCTGAATTTGCTTTTTGGACAAAATATCCTTAATATAGGCATCAGCATAACTGGTATGAAAGCAAATAAGTTTTTGGCAAAATTTTCTAGCCAGACAAATCTGAGAATTAGAAAGGCTTGGAGCAATACAGCAAGAATATAGTGCACTTTGAATATCAACCTATAAACACAAAAATTCATATCATTAAAATCAAACAAGACTGAACAACATCATTGCATATTTTCATTGGTTGATTTAAAGTGACTGTATAACAGTTTATGTATACAATTAAACTTATCTGTGTACGTATATGGTATGGAGAGTGGAGAGCACAATATACTATGTATTATTATAAAATAACAATTAACAGATTAGTTTTTAGCCATGAGTATACCGAATAAGTGGTAATTTTTGAATGATTAAATTCACAGAAACAACATTTTTCCAAAAAGTATATTGTGAGGCGAGTTATGGAGGCGTGTGAAAGTTTGACACCATGTTTTTTCGTGTCAATCCCTACTATTAAGTACTATCATACTTAATGATATATGAGATCCTTGTGCCCACGTTATCACTTATACACAAGTACATAAATATTACTTTGAACTCAAAAATAACCATGTTACTACTTCATATGTCACTTACCAAATTACTCCAAAGACTACCATTACAAGAATTAGAATCCAAGCCATACATTATAAGTAAGCATGTCCAATGAAATGCCATAAGATAACTGCTACCTAGAGTTGAACTGTGAATGCAAGTTAACAGTATAATAATACAATTATTAACATTCATACATGTTTTAATTGCTATTAAAATTCATACAGTATATTCATGTATTTATGTTTATTTTTCAAAGATACTATGGATCAAACTTTTAGTGCCACAAAAAGTAAGAAAACAAAATAAGATTTTACCATAGACTCTGGCATGGCATGATCCTAAAAAATGCCTGGCTGTAAAAAAGTGCAAGGCCTGCATTGTAAATGGTTACAGACACCCTGTATATTAAGACTCACGGTAGTGAGTCGTGAGGCCAAGAAGCAGCGGTACACAACGACAGAGTGAATTATTTGCACTCAAATTCACAAACACTCCAGCTAAGTCACCATAGAAGTTATCACTTAGTTACAGTGGCGTAGCTACAGTGGGGCCCAGTGGGGCACTGGCCCTACCATCAGCTTCTCTGGCCCCACCATCAGGATCTCAACTTATCACGTGAACTACTATCAATTTGCACACAACTAGCTAATTCATAAGTAATAACATTATAATATGTACCTTAATCCATTTGTTTTTAAAAGCCGAATGTCTATAATTTAGCTAGCCATAGGCTCATGAGATTGCTGATACAAGCGCCATTAAAATATTTTAAAAGAACATTTTGACACGCGCGCATCTAGTCATCCAGCAATAAACACGTGATAGTATTAATTTTAATATGGCGGGTAGTATGTAATATCGGCAAAGTGATTGTGAGGTGAAATGATTGAAGTACTGGAGTTGATTATTACAGGGAGACGGAGGAGTGTACACCATTTCTCCCAGAATCATGCCATTCTGATGACTCTGTCTGGTCGCAGGCTCACTGGCGCGGATGCATGAGGCTCAAGCCTTAGATGGATGAAGACGAGGATGAAAGAATAGGCTGCTACAATTGAATATAATTCTGAGTGAGTATCACCGAGCTTTTAAATAGATTCAAATACTTTAGCACACACAGTGATTTGAACTGATGCACACGTGATGAATCGTCAGCAGACTCAAAGATTTATTGATTGCAAGAAAGAAGCAGCATCTT
Source organism: Spongia lamella (assembly GCA_963930835.1). Taxonomy (NCBI): domain Eukaryota; kingdom Metazoa; phylum Porifera; class Demospongiae; order Dictyoceratida; family Spongiidae; genus Spongia; species Spongia lamella. The sequence continues at coordinate 5,197,245 of OZ005750.1, read as the reverse complement.
GTCGGCGAAAGTATCTTTAATGCACAGTGTATAAATAACTATAACCGTGCACACGTAAATATCCTTAGTATATAGCTATATGATCACTGACTGAGCTGCAGGAACAGCAGCTAGTAGCTAGCTGGCTTTATGCATTTCTATAGTGTACAGTAGGTTACAATGCACCTTTTGTTTAAATAATGTGAATAATTATATTTAATCATACTGACGGAATGCACAAGATCTTTGACAAATATACCCAAACAACTGGCTGGAATTGTGAACTTGCAATTATAATGTGGCCCCACCATCACACTTAGTCTGGCTACGCCACTGCTTAGTTATCAAGTAACTAGTACATTATTACTATATAGAATCAATAAACTGACGATGGAAGAAATCAGACACACTGTTCATTAGTACCAGCCATTATGAGTTTTATGGCTCTTGTTTGTGCTACCATGCACGACGAACCATCCTTTCCTGCCCGATTCATCAGTTACTTGAGATAATATAGAATAAGTAACCCAAAGTTCATCGAAATCGGTTCAGCCAGTCTTCTGTTAGATACAGCCTTGTAAAGTCCTCCTTTCATTAAAATTTTTATGCAACAGTCATTTTTATCTTCTTTCTTTATTTTCATCTCACAATTTGCGTGAACCCTGGATTTATATTTTTAGATCTTCATTCTTTACATAAAACTCGGTTTTCAAATAACTCATACATTCCCTTTCATCATTAAGCACAGTAGTACTTAATAGTAGGGATCAGACAAAATTCTGGTAGATTTCTAAGTTTTTAAATCTCTCTACAGATCGCATCATTAGGATTTTCACGGTGTTTAACAAAGGTACAGTGTTGTTATAGTGTTACAAATGGTGTTTTTCGTGCAAAGTATATTGTGAGGCATGTTAAGGCAGCACATGAAAGTTGGATGCCATGTTTTTTGTGTTGACTGGCAGTCTGCCGTAAGATCTGCTAGCACTAGAAGTATGGCTCCAGATTTTTCACACACAATAAAGATCGCGTCTGATTTACGAAACTGCTGTTCCGCTGAAGATTCATTCACTGCACCTTAGTGTTTCTTTTATCCCTCACTATTTACCTTTTTCTTTGTTTAGTTTGTAGAAAGGTGAGAAAATTATGAAAAAAGGTGTTGATAAACTTGCACCTTCTGCTTTTACGTCACTAAAACAGCCAGTAATGTGCCCGCCATTAAATACTATGAACAGATGTGATGTATTGAATTTTGCTTGTAATAAAGATGTTTTGCATATACTTTATTAGTTCACTACAATACAGCTGCTCTACCATGTTAACACTGTTGTTAACAAGCGCCTGTAAAAACAATTAACTTCCAGCAAATATGCTATAAAAGCAAACCAACTAGAATATTTAAAAATTTAAAAGGTGTCGATCTTGCAATGCTAGCTAAAAAAAGTAAGGAAACAAGGGAAAATATTTTTAAGTGGCATGAGAGAACACTAAAGATTCTAGGTTTAATCCCTAATTTTGGCTCATTTTTAGTAGGCTAGGTCATTAAGAGTAAGCCAAATGTAGGGATTAAACTTTTATAAATTATCTCATACTAGAATCTTTAGCGTTCTCTCATGCCACTTGAAAATCTTTTCCCTTGTTTCCTTACTTTTTTAGCTAGCATTGCAAGAGCGATGATCCCTACTCACCTTTTTAATTTCAATTTTAAAAATTCTAGTTCATTTGCTTTTATAACATACTTGCAAAAGTAATCACCTTCCAGGCACCAAAACATTACTTAATTGTTTTTACAGGTGCATGTTAACAACAGTGTTAACATGGCAGAGCAGCTGCATTGTAGTGAAGTAATAAAGTACATGCAAAACATCTTTATTACATGCAAAACTCAACACATCCTGTCTGTGCATAGTATTTAATGGCAGACGCATTACTAATTATGTCACATGCGTGAGTGGCTGTTTTGGTGACATAAAAGCAGAAGGTGCAAGTTTATCGACACCTTTTTCGTAATTTTATCGCCTTTCTACAAACTAAATGAAGAAAAAGGAAGGGGATGAAAAGAAACACTAAGGCGCAGTGGATGAATCTTTAGCGGAGCAGAAGTTTCGTAAATCGGACACGATTTCCTTTATTGTGTGAAAAATCCGGAGCCATACTCCTAGTGCTAGTGGGTATTACGGCAGGCAGGCAGGCAGGCAGGCAGGCAGGCAGGCAGGCAGGCAGGCAGGCAGGCAGGCAGGCAGGCAGGCAGGCAGGCAGGCAGGCAGGCAGGCAGGCAGGCAGGCAGGCAGGCAGGCAGGCAGGCAGGCAGGCAGGCAGGCAGGCAGGCAGGCAGGCAGGCAGGCAGGCAGGCAGGCAGGCAGGCAGGCAGGAAGGCAGGCAGGCAAGGCAGGCAGGCAGTCAGACGAAATTCTGGTAGATTCTGAAATTTCAAAATCTCTCTACAGATCGTATTGTTAGGTTTTCCAAGGAGTTTAATGAAATTACAATTTTGTTATAGTGTTACAAATGGATTTTAGTCAGTTTTTTCGTGAAAAGTATATTGTGAGGCGTGTTATGGAGGCCTGTGAAGGTTGGACGCCATGTTTTTATGTGTCAATCCCTACTATTAAGTACTACCGTACTTAATGATAAGACCTATGTGCCAACTGCAAATAAAATAGTGCATTAAAAGAAAATTCAGCAAATTAGCAATCAATTCAAATCAAGCAAATCCATAGTAATAGCATCTAACAAAACATAGAATGCAGGTATTTTTATGACATATCAACATAATGTGGATAACAATTACACCATTATTTGCAATTAAATTTATTTAAAAAATTAAAAATGTGAGTACGGATCAATCTTTTGACACTACAGAAAGTAAGGATACAAGGAAATAGATACTGGCATCAAAAAAACACAGTTTCTGGCATGAGATCATTAATAAAAGTTTGATCCCTACTTTGGCTTGGTATGACGATACACAATTTGGGTGTACCGATATATTGCCGATTTTGTATGATGACACAGCGATATATTGTATGATACAATAAAGTGTGAATTAGCTGATTTTTACAGATTGACAGAACCTTTTCCAAAATTACAAATTTCTACTAGTTGTAGAGCTGTACACGTAACTGGCAACCATAATATACAACAGCATCAGTGATAAAATACTGTATGCATAAGTATGAAGTCTCAATGTCAATACATAGCGATACATCAATATATCGCAATATTCAATATATCAATACGGCCTAAATGTGTATTGATAGAGTATCACTACATAATGTATCATGATATGGCGATATTGTTGCATCTCTAGCTAGATCATACTGAATTGTAAGATAAAAGTAGGGATTGAAACAGACTGGGGTAGTACGGTACATACTGGGGTAGTACGTAGATGGTGTGCTGATGTGATAAGCAATTCAAAAGGACGCATCTATAGAGATTTGTAAGGTAAAGCAAAGCCGTGAATACTTGTGTTGTAAATATGTAGTTATGCACATAAGTAACTGGGCATTTTTACAGGCGCTTATAGCTGCTGCAAGCGATAACTCCCTGCACTGGCGGTACTTGCACACGACAGTCTACATTCATATAGAGGTAATATAATCACTTTTATCGTATATCGAGTTACACGAGGTGCATGTCAAGATCTTCACGAGTGCTGTGATGTTGTGAGAACTTGCTGACCTATGAAGAATCGAGTAAGCTTCGTGTAGTGTGTGTAAGATCACACGCGACTTTTTATCAAGTTTAAATTGAGTGTTACCGTATGTACTTCATTATGTTTGTTTAAAGGTGCTTGTTAATAACAGCATTACAGTAATAGCCAAATATATTAGAAAACACTGAAGTTCATGATGTACTGAAGTGCAGCAAAATATGACTAACTTAATTATGCTTGTTACAAGTCCTTATTAAAAATCAAGACTCATGATAGTGAGTTGCAAGGCCAAGAAGAAGCATACGCAACCACTGAGTGAGTTATTTACATGTAGCACCACACTCAAATTTGCCTTTGGCATTGAGTGGATGTAAAATAAGAATTATTATATGTACATGATTAGAGAAAATCGCCATTCAAGCGATTTAAACCGTGTCATCCTTCCTTCATGATACCTTAGTATGATAAATAGCTGACACAAATACGTACAACTCAAAGCACAGTTCAACGTGTGTCTGGTAAAGTCTTCTTGCACGATTACATAACAAATGCTCAAACAACCAATTGTCCTAGTAACCAGCCCTATAGGGGCGTGACTGCTTCCAGATAGGCACATTAGCCATTGAAATGCACAATGAAAGTTTTAGTGAACCTTTCGAGCTATAATTTGGTAAGTTATATAATATGGTGGTTACAGCCGGGAAAGGGTTAAGAGTAAGCCAAAGTAGGGATTAAACATTATCTCGTGCTAGAATCTTAAGTGTTTTATTCATTTTCCTTGTTTCTTTATCTTTTGTAGCACTGAAACATCAATCTCTACTTACCTTAATAATATATTTTATTTTTAGTTTATTTACCTGAAAATTACGTCTTGTTGATAAGCAACTAGATTTTTTTAAAAGCTTGAATTTAAAAAGGGGAGTATGGATCGTAATAAAAAGTAAGGAAACAAGTAGTTAGTCACTCACCACCCAGCATATTACACGTGTTTACTCAAGTATACAATTGCAGCTGGGTAAGCGTTCATACATGCACAAATGAAACACATTCTCTAGTACTTCTACAAGATTTAATCCCTACTTTGGCAGCCAGCATTCAAAGCAAAACATCATGCAGCCAAAGTAGGGATTAAATCTTGTAGAAGTACTAGAGAATGTGTTTCATTTGTGCATGTATGAACGCTTACCCAGCTGCAATTGTATACTTGAGTAAACACGTGTAATATGCTGGGTAGTGAGTGACTAACTACTTGTTTCCTTACTTTTTATTACGATCCCTACTCCCTTTTTAAATTCAAATTTTTAAAAAAAATCTAGTTTGTTTACTTTTTATAGCTAGCTGTTACAGCACTCAAGACTGGAATTATTTCTTAGCAATTGATATCTACATAGTTTACAATGGCTTGCTACGTATGTGCCATGCCCACCTTTACAACAGACTTGTTTCATCACGATACCAAGTGTCTATATGGTAAAACAACTTGTACTGTGAAGGAAGGACTATATTCTACTCATAGCCAATTATTTTAAATTTAATACGCATCTACTAGGTCGTTAATAGGTGTCCGATTATAAGCGCTTAATGTTATAATTAACATCTGGCGCTTATAATCAGAAAATCGATAAGCAGCTGCGTGTAAATAAATTGGTCTGGCTATGGAAGGCTATGGGGAAAGAATGAATTCTTCTTCCATTACGCGTTATGGATTGTATCAGTAAGCACGCGCCTATCCAAGGTGTTTATTGTTACATTTTAACACCTTGCATGGAATGTTGACACCTTCGTAAAATTTCGTCATCCTTGGGTTGAGGAAGATCAATCGATGAAAAGATAGAACAAAGGACAAGCTATGGCGCAGTGGACAAACCTTAACATTTTCATAAATCCGACATGGTTAACTTTGTTGTATGAAAAATCTGGAGCCATATACCTAGCGGAACCGGGTCTTATGGCAGGCAGGCAGGCAGGCAGGCAGGCAGGCAGGCAGGCAGGCAGGCAGGCAGGCAGGCAGGCAGGCAGGCAGGCAGGCAGGCAGGCAGGCAGGCAGGCAGGCAGGCAGGCAGGCAGGCAGGCAGGCAGGCAGGCAGGCAGGCAGGCAGGCAGGCAGGCAGGCAGGCAGGCAGGCAGGCAGGCAGGCAGGCAGGCAGGCAGGCAGGCAGGCAGGCAGGCAGGCAGGCAGGCAATCTTTGGCATTTTCTGATTTCCACCGACCATGCTTCTTAAAGAGCTGATCTGGAACTCCTGCATTGGCTGCAGCCGATGCTCCTCCAGCACGTAAACTGTGTAAACCAAATTCCTCACTAGGATATCCCAACTCTGACAGCTTCTTCTTAAACAGCTCACGTAGGGTGGAATAGCTCAAACCACCTCATGGACGTAACTTCTCTCCCATTTTAGTATTAGTGATTCCTCTAAAGAGAAACTGCTCACTGGCTGGATCCACTCCAGCCATAGCCATGTAGCGTTCCACCATGTTGACTGGGCATGTAGAAGCACCTGAGCGGGCTATGACAACCTCGCTGGTCTGCCTAAATTGGTCAGTTTTGCTGCGGGGAATGTGTATCTTGGCCATGCTAGCGTCAAGGGTGATGTCACAAGGTCTGATGTGTATTAATTCATCGAAACGGAGAAATCCACTGAACGCAAGGAGGCAAGCTGTTGCCAAACGGATATTTGCTAATGAAGGATGACTATTTGCATCTGCAACAATATCCACTAATATTTCCTTTGTTATTGGCCTCTTCTTCAGAATTGGCTTTGCTAGAGTCCTCTTCAAGCCTTGCAATGTCTCTTGTACTATTGGACTGCTAGTGGGGGAGTTGATACCTGCTAGGCCATGTACCCAGGCTAAAGCATTAACTGCTTCTTCCGCAGCTGACTTGGACTTAGCTTGATCCGCAAGATGCTGTAAGTATAGTGCCACATAACGTGCCTGTGCTGGAAAGGTCGGTAGGTGGTGGCTGCTTGCCCATGACTTCCACCGCTTGAATGCTCCAACATATTTCTTGGCCGATGAACCAGCTCTGCTCTGCAGCAATGTTCCAGGCAGCTGGTTGGCAAGTCTGATGAGCTCCGGGTCATCAAGCTCTCCAAGCAGGGACCACTCTCCACACTGCAGCACTTCTATATTGAGAAATCAGAACATCAATGCAAAAACTGATTCTTGCCCTAATTCCCAAGCCTCCTTCAGAAGCTTGCAGCCCAGGCTGTAACAAAATTGACAGTACCTTGCTGTATAACCACAGCACCTAGCTGTATCACCACAGCACCTAGCTGTATAACCACAGCACCTAGCTGTATAACCACAGCAACCTTGGCTGTATAACCACAGCACCTTGGCTGTAAAATAGTAATTACTGGTTATGTATCTTTTAAGGCTGATAATTACATTATGCTTACTGGAATATAGTACATCTACTTACAAACGCTACTGTTACTGTGCTCTGAAATTGAGACGTAGAGCCAAAAAATTTGTATTGGGAGCACCCTTGAATAAGTTTGAACTTAGCCTACCAGGGTGTACAATCAGCTCAGACTTGTGGATTACCACATAATCACTAATGAAGTTAGCAGGATCGATACCGTTAGGGAAAAGCATCGGCCAAAAGGGGGCTGAGGGCCACTGGGGCACTAGTAAAGTAGCTGATGCTGAACATTTACCGGCATGCCGTATGGCTCTTGGAATCAAGCAAATAGGAGGGCACAGCCAATTATTCTCGTCCCTCCAGTCGCATGTAAAAGTGTCCACACCTTCCGATCCTGGATTCCAAAATCTGGAGTTGAAGCGAGGTAGCTGAGTATTGTAATAACTTGCGAACCTGTCGACTGTATGATGCCCCCACCTAATATCCAATTTCGTGAAGATTTCTGGGTCTACACTCTAATCATCGTAGTCCACGATCCTGCTGATATAGTCAGCTTTTTGGTTACTGTACCGAGGGATCCATTCAGGTTCAATTCTCACTTGATTTGCTAAGGCTGTTGCAAAAATAGCTAGTACCTCTGTCTGGAGATTGGACTTCCTGCTGCCAACTGTAAGGATCCTTGCCACATTCTGACTGTCTGTAAACCAGCGTACTCTCTGATTCTGTAACTTGCCCACTAGTGACTCTAGCACTTGTCTGACTGCTCGCAGTTCACGCCATGTAGAACTCTCCATCTGTTCCTCAGGCAGCCAGGTGCCATGGGCAATATGGCATCCATGTTCAACTGTGTAGCCTCCGTAACCAGTATGGCTGGCGTCAGTGTAGACCACCCTGATGGCTGCAGGGCTATGCCATATTCCTTGCCCATTCCATGTCTCCAGGCCTTCGAGCCAGAACTGCAGCTCTGATTTTGCTTCCTGTGAGAGAGGGAGCTTGCCACACCATGATTGACAACTATTTAACAATGCATACAGACTTCTTGTCATCAACCTAGACACTGGTCCAATGGCCAGGGACATTGATATGATCTTGCCAGTGACACTTGCTATACTTCTAGCTGTAGGACTATCCTGTGACATGATATCCTTTATATGTGCCAGGAGTGATTGCACCTTGTCCTGTGGGGCTGAAATTTGCCCCAAGTTCAAATCTATATCAAATCCCAACCAGGCACACTTCTGCTCGATGGAGATCCTCTTGTACCATACTGCTGGCTGTACATACAGCCTCCTCACCTGCGACTGCGGCAATTCCGTCATCCAAGTACACAATAATTCTTAAGCCTTGACCTCTCCAGTATTTAACTAAGGGACGCATAAGTTTGGTGAAAAGGTAGCAGGCTGTCATTAAGCCAAACGGTAACACACAAAAAACATAGAATTGCACTTTGGAGCCATTGTTCCATGCAAATCCAAGGTATTTCCAGTGTTCCTGATGTATGTCTATGTGGTGGTAACCTGACTTTAGATCGAAGGAGAACATAAAGTCATCCTTCTGAAACATAAGCATGGCTAGCCTAATATCCTCGTATTTAAACTTATCTTTTAGGAGATGTTGGTTCAGAAAACGTAAGTTTAAAACCAAGCGCTTCTTACCTGCTCTGTTGATCACAACCGAAAGTGGGCTACACACATGTGGCACATCAGCCATGTTACATACACAACGATTTGACAGGGGTTCAGCTAATGAAGTTTCTACAAACTCAGCATTATCTAGGGCCGATTGATGATTAGGCCTTGAGTACTGTGGGGGGGCTGAAAGCAGTGGTAACTTGTATCCATTTGTGATACAATCAATTATTGGCCCCCGGGGCATGCAATGTCTCCCTCCAAAATGACACATTATCTCTAAGCCTGCCCTGAACATCTGTAATCTGTTCAGGATCATGTTCTAACTCCCAATACCTACCAAGCTCAAAGAGCTCTGGGCCCTCTACATGCTCGCCTGAACAGGCCATAACCTCATCACCAGCACTGCTGGACTGGGGACTATCACTCTCTGCTTGATAAGCATTTGACACATAAGAGTGATAATTACCATATACCACACTATCATTACATACAATATTAACACTACTTCCCACACATGAGCTATCTAATTGATTCAAAGGATACGTTTTACTCCTCTTAGGACAATGTGCTTTGAGATGTCCCATCTCCAGGCAATGAAAGAAGGGTCCCATCTGCCGGGGTCTCGTGACACCACTTGCCGTTGGCGGCATCGGTACTCCATAGGCTCCTGGAGCCACCGGTGCCGGATTACTTACATACGGCGACGGTTGGTTTCGCCATCCACTACCCGTGGCTCTTCCACTTTTTTGTGACGCTGCTTGCTTCTTTTTCCTCTCCTTTTGGTCTTTCTGGTCGGCAACCTTCTTGACTTCTTTCATACGCTTCGCGTCTTCATCGTCGGACGCCAACTCGTCACTTTCGTATGCATCAACGACCGCCCAACCGAGATCTGAACGGTCGGCTAGACGTATCAGTTTCTGGCGTGTATGTAACGCCTGTATACCTTCCTTTAGCTCCTCCGCAGCTGATTTTAAGCCTGGAATCTCCTGTGTCTCCTTCGGAATATTTGCGATGTGCGCGGAAGCCGTTTCCATCCGATCCTTGACTTCCTCATTGAATTCGAATTGTTTCTCGTTGCCCTTACGCTTGAACTCGTGGGTTCGGGCTCTCTTCAACCTCTTTACGACACGCTCTGTAGTTTCTTTGTTCTTTGCAGAGACATCCTTTTCGAGTTGATCAAGCCTCTGCTTCATTACGGTTTGACTTTGCTTCTGTTCGTCCAACAGCGACTGCACGACTTCAGCAATTCGTCAAGTTTAGCTTCCATCGTAACGAAAATGTGAAGTACAAAAGTAGCCTTACTGGTCACTACAGCAGCCTAGAGTGAGCACATGTTCACACATTCACACTATATATACTGCCCTGACTGATCACGTGCAGGCACGTGAACTCATGTAATCGGCGGGAGGTTATTTTCTGTCTAATTCTCAAGTTCAAATGCCAGAAAATACATTTGTCTTTTGCGTCATAACTTTATGCAGTGTGTTTTAGAGCCCTATTCGAAGTTCGACACTCTCCTCTCTTTATATATTATGTACTCTTGACAGAAGGAATAAGGTCTAAAAGTATACTGATTGATTGTTTTATCCTTAATTTTATACAAGACATTGAATTTAATTAGGCTTTTTATAAATGTACACGTACAAGTCGGAACATTTAACACAAATAACACAGTAAATCAAACGACACTAATGCAAATACGTACATACAGTAGATAAACTAGATCTTGAAATACATTCGTCCTCTGAAGCAGATTTACACCCTATTCTTCAGCACCTTTAAGCAAACAAATTTCATCGACAGTGACACTCGCACTTGGGCTTCGTTTTACCACAGCTGTAGTTTCGTGACACTAACCACAGTTATGGTTTATTGATCACATGGATGCCTAGATTCTTTTCTAGTCCATCAATGGCAGCATCCAAGATATGTTTATGATTTGTGACAACCTCGAACGACAATTTCAACCAAAAACTTGTGCAACACTATTTATCATGTAACCTTGAAATTATCAAATTGGTTATTGCATTACTTGATTGATTGAATATGAATCATTTTAGTGAGTTAAACAAAGGATGGTTTATCAAAGTTATCCTCCTTCAGGTATTTAACATTTGTCAAAGTTTTCCTTGCCCAAATTCCTATTTTGCTACGTTTTATCCCACTGAGAGTGTTAAATATTTTACAACTATAAATCACGAATTATATATTTTGCACTATGTGGTATACTAAAACAACACAGTAAATCAAACACTGGTTTTGCTGGCTCATGCATACAGGCATATATGTTTTTTCTGGCCACCGTGATACTGACACAGTATGAGGTTCTGCCCAGGAATTCCTGAGTGGTGTCCTAACATGGACTAAAGACTTAACTATCTTGATACACTTTTAGATACATTGTACTAATTTTAATGTCCATAAATTGTATTTGCTAAAAATGTGTTTATCTCTTTGTATCACTTCTTACCAGTGTGACAGAACCCTGCACTATTATTTGTGTTGACTAGCTTTTATATAGCTACTTTTCTAGGCATTTGGTAATAGTTTAATTTTGGGCAGTGTTTAATGTCTGTATAGTTAGAGCTGTGATAAATGAATTATCAATATACTGTAGCAAATGATAGCTACATACAGATACAGTATTATCAATATATATTGTGACTGGCTCTGGGAAAACCCGACATATTCGCACTTGGTAGTATTTCGAGAAATACCATGGTGCCATTATCAGATTCGTGACTTTACAGGGTTGGCAACATGGCCTTTAGAAAAGCAGACCCCTTCACATTGGCCAATAGAGACACTGTGTATGAATAAGATATCTGTTGCACATCAAACTGTCTACAAATGTGTCTAAACACTCCAAAACTGATCACGATAGCTAAGTGCTGATTATCACGATATTACACAATTATTGCTTCTCACGGTTATTGTTATTGGTAAAATTGCATGATATTGATTATTGACAAACAAAATATCACGGTTAATAAGCAAAACCGGTTAATTTCCCATCCCTATAACACACTAAATGTAAATTGTAACCAGCTCTGAGAAAACCCTCCACTTTTGCACAAAAATGATATCCACTACACTCAAGGACTATATAGACATTTAGAACTTTGGTATTTTGAGATGAAGTAAAAGCAATATTCGTTATTTGTTTACTTATGTTTTTAGAAATGTGTAGCCTTAATTACTTGCAATTATGAGTGAGCGGTTGAGAGATTTTGAGGCATTGCGATTCTAGAACATACATACATCATGATTGGAGCACTATCACCCTTATCATATAATGCCCATGTGCAAACAAGCTTTATAAATCTTAGTGATGCAATATGTTGTAGAAACCATTCAATTGTAGTTGATGTTATGGATAGCTACGTTGGAAAGCAAGGAAAAGTATCAAACAATCATGATTGTAGAGAGGTAACATCACCATCACCATCATGATTACAATGAACACATCACAATTGTTCCATACGTATATCGCCTCACCCCTACCTGTAATTATTGCTGCTAGTATTCCAGGAGTATTGCAAGTATTGAACTTGTAATATGTACCAGCAATTAATAAAATTTAGTTTTTGCACTACAGCCAAATAATTATCATGGTACTCTGCTTGTCGAAAAATTTAATCATAATTATTTTAATGTATTTAGCATAAAAATTAGTTTGGCTTTCATTCTTTAAGGCATCCCAATATCTGGATACTTAAAAGTATTTGTAGTAGCCCTAACACAAATACTGATTTTAGCACTTTAATCTATTTAGACAGGCTAAGATGTTAATTTATACTTACCTGATACAAGGTTTAGCTTGTGGGATGCCGTTTTCCTAACTTTTATTTAATTGAAGTGGATCTTCATGAGAAATCATTGTTGACAACGTTATCAAGATAATATCATTAAGTACGGTAGTACTTAGTAGGGATCGCTATGAAAAACTATGGCTTCTGGAATTTTTGTACTTTTAAAAACAACCTTACAACAGGCTTTAGCTGAAAAAACCAACCTGGATGCATTAGTACTGCTGTAATTAGGCTGTATCTTTGTTAAACGCAGCAAAAAGTCTAATATTTCAATCCACAGAAAATTTTAAAAATTTCAAAATTTACCTGTATTTTGTCTGCCAGCCTGCCTGCCTGCCTGCCAGCCTGCTACATCGAAGATTCCTTGGATTCCCAACTCTCGGTGTCCAGACAGATGGGGCTCTGACACCACTGTATCTTTGCTCAATTGCGTGTGTGCATAAGTATGATTGTTGGTTTATTCTGTAGGTACAGCAGGGTGCTGGCCATGTGAAGTGGTATCACAGACACCATCTTTGTTGCCCTATTTGTGTGCAAAAGTGATTATTATAGTAGCCACCCAGCAGCTACACCCAAATGTTGTGTTTGCGAGTGTTCTTATAGTGTACAGGGTTGTAAGTGTTTTTGGTTACAGTATTAGGAGGGAGATGTATTTTCTGGCGTTTGAACTTGAGAATTAGACAGAAAATAACCTCCCGCCGATTACATGAGTTCACGTGCCTGCACGTGATCAGTCAGGGCAGTATATATAGTGTGAATGTGTGAACATGTGCTCACTCTAGGCTACTGTAGTGACCAGTAAGGCTACTCCCACCCTCCCGTCCTATGGGATTGGGTTCCTTAACTCAGTTCAAGCTGATGTCCGCCTTTGGCAGTGGAAAACTCTGGACTATTATGCATACATCAAGCTAAGTTTGTTACAGGGTGGCAATGCACTTGGTTTTTTCCTCCCAGGCCAAAAAAAAAAAAAAAAGAAAAGTTAATTGGTAATGGCCTGGTAGGTTTTTTCCCATGGTCTTCCTTGGGCACAGGAGTCCAGAATTAATTTGCACTGTGCAGGCCCCCACCCTGTTAGGTACATATTGTTTTTTTGCCTGTTGTATTAGGCTTTGAGTTGTGGTTTTTGTATGTGTGCATGTTATGGTGTTTTATTTGTGTGCAAAAGTGATTATTATAGTAGCCAGCCAGCAGCTACACCCACTCTATTTGTGTGCAAAAGTGATTATTATAGTAGCCAGCCAGCAGCTACACCCAAATGTTGTGTTTGCGAGTGTTCTTATAGTGTACAGGGTAGTAAGTGTTTTTGGTTACAGTATTAGGAGGGAGTTAACACTTCCAAGTGTTGATACCATAAAGGGACGAAGTGCACGAATTAAAGTTCCATGTGCACGTAGCTCATACTAAAGTTTCTTGGTGTGTTAAAGCTTCAGACCTGTTTCGTGATGATACACTTTTCAGGCGATTTATTTTCTGAATAATGAAGTTCACTAACCTAGCGGCTCCACTGTCGGATATTGAATCAGACGACTGGCCTTGCTGGTTTCTTGGCTGGGCCTTCGTAGCTGCCTGACAGGCCCTACTTAGAATTTCTACTGGCCACGTTAACTTTTCTTGCTCATTTAATAACTCGCAATGGCATATTTTCAGCACAGCGTACGTTCTGCAATCTACTGCTTCAATTCTGCCATCTCAAAGATTTGCCGTGCACGACCACTCCATTCATTCAGTAACTCTCATCCCGTTTACAAGCACTATGGGTCTTTAAAATGATTTACCATTCGTCAATGGCTTCCATCAACACCTATTAACACTTCTTTACAACACATGCAAAGTGTTGATTAAAAACGGAAAAATACTACAATATGTGGATTTACTTTATGCAATGTGTTTCTTAAGTTCGACACTCTCCTCTCTTTATATATTATATACTCTTGCTTCTGCTATACCAAGTATATCGCTTAAGCCCTTTCCATGGTAGCTATTTTTTTTTGGTTGTCATGATTATATAGGTACATATGGATAGTTATTAGGTGGAAGGTGTGGCAAACAAAAAAGTAACATTAGCAAAATTATTTATATAAAAACATAGCATTATGATTGTAACGGTGGCCATGACACGGAGCTTAGTGACGTATATAACAGAAGAAATAAGTTCTATAACATACGTATGGATTGAAATACACAACAAATTTAAAATAACAAACTTCATATTTATCTTTGGTGCTCTTGCTGCAATGTCTTTAAGTGAAGTCAAAAAACTATTAACTGCTTTCTTTCCTATAATACAATTAAATTTTTTATGCATAATGCCCATATCATTTGTAAGTGTACACGACATATAAAACATATAAACTAATAAATGTTTGAATTTAAGTATGGTAGTAGGAATCGACACAAAAAACATGGCGTCCAACTTTTAGGTGCCTAAATAATATACCTCACCCAAAAACTGACTGAAATGCATTGGTTTCACTACAATAACTAGGGCTGTGCGATAATGGAAAAAGTTATATCTCGATAATTTGTATTAAAATCATCTCAATAAACGATATTATCTCGATACTGTTGTCAACATGAAGTTTTATCATCATTTGCCTCAATGCATAAAACTGTCAGGCAAAAAAGTATCAAATAGCTATAGGGTAAACTGCTTTTAATAAGTCTATAGAGGTAGGCTGGTTCTTGTTTAAGTGTTAAACCTCAGTGTTTGCATAAGGTATGACTTCCTGGCCACCTCTAAATGACAAAAAATTTAATTAAAGAATCTCAGTAAAAACACTAACATACATTGTGATAGTATCAATATGTTATCTGCCATTATTGTTATCGCGATAATATTTAGATATCGATAATTATCGTTTTATTGTTATTATCGCTAATAATAACCCTATACCTTCGTTAAGGTGGCTCAGAACAATTCGCGTATGGCTTCACCACAATCATTCAAACTACAGGCATTAAACAACTATTATCAATAAAGTTATTAAAGTAGGCAGCATTTGCAAAAAATTCTTAGATCTGCACTCAGTATTTTCAAAGAGCCTAAATTTCTAACTCGCGTTTTGCAAGTGGTACAGCACTCCGGTTTGCTAGAGAAGACATGGGCATTCCTATGGTGCTGAATTTTCTACTAAATGCTATTTACCTTAGCAATGTAAGAGAGTTTCAAACGTTAACGTAGAATCAGTACGGATCAAGCTAAAAGTACGTACTAGTGAGGCATTGCTAGTCCGCTTTTTTCTTTTACATTTTTATGGTGGGTCAGGCAAAGCCAACCCAATGTAAAGGAAAAATTGATCTAACAAGCCAGACTACTATATGTACGTACTGCAAAGAACGTACCTTGTTTCGCTTTGGATAACCTGCAAGAGACGCATTGAGAAGACATCTCAGGAACCAGAGGAGAAACAGTCCAATTGTATCTTAACAAAGAAAATATTGCGCATGCGCACATACGGTGCACTAAATAATTAGTGGCGTCAAGATAGTGTCATTAGAACATTTTGGAGTGACTGATAATCATCTCTTCTTCTACCAGCTACCAACAAATCTTGGGCTAACTGACAAGGTAAGATATCTATTTGTTTCATCGTGGGCGCTTCAATAAGCACCCTTATTATCATTTTTAGTTTGTTAAACTGCTCACTTGAGTTTTCTTTCGAGCTCGAGTTCGAGCCCATTAAAAGACACACTCGGTGAAGTTTGAGCTGGTGTCCTAACACTCGCGTGCGAGTGCGACTTTGCATTAAATCTGTACCGTATCCCTGAATGATTGTCTGCAGAAAGAGTCAGACCTTATCCCTAAAAGCTGTTAGATGTATTCTTAAGATTTTGTAATCATTTAGTGTGGATAGAGAAAGATTTCTTGATGATTGGAATAGAAGAAACTGATCAAGATGTATTATCTAGATCCCTTTAGACCTGTTGACAACCTGATGCATTTGCGATTCACTAGACTTGTTTTCAGCTTGCGCCTGTCACATGCTGTGTTAGGAACTGTTATTACACAACATTGTAATAAGTACAGATCAGAGCACCCCTAACTGATAGAAGTAATAAACCACTCTCTTTACATAGATGATTTAATCACTGGTGGGGAAACAATAGACGCAACATTCCAGTTATACCAAGCTGCTAAGCATGTGATGGCAGCTGGAGGGTTTAATCTGAGGAAATGGAACTCTAATACCTTACAAATGTTACAAAGAGTTGAGAAAATAGGTCATCAAACCAGAGAATTGCTTTGTTGAATGGCCTTAATGAGGTTAATAACTACGTTAGAAACCCCAGGCAAGGTTACTAATTGGTTAGAAACCTGTGGTTACTCAAACTCTTGTAAAGATGACCTGATCAAAGAAAATTGAAAGACTTGAGGCAGATTGCTGGCATCACACTTTTCGGCAATGCTAGAATACAAATGATCTAGCCAATTGCTATTAACGAAGGACTTATTACTCGATCTTGCACAAAGCTGCTTAGTTCAGTGCCCGCGTTTGTTGTATAGCCAAGCCCCAGTTACTCGATCAAGTCGCAGACATGCCATGGCTTTGTTTGATACCTTTCCGTGATTTGGGCCAGGCAAGCCATAAGGTCTTTAAGCTTCCTGCTGCCACTTTTTGCTAAGCTTACACTTGCCCACTCACTTATCCGTAGCTGCATGGAGCGTACCACTCGGCTGGTGACAATTTCACTCGACATTTTGCTGTTCGGGTTACACCGAAAGTAGCTATTTATTCTATCAACTTACAAGTAATTGCGAAAAGTTTCTAAGCCAGTTAGTGCACAGAAACGAGGTTTCAACGCGATTTAGAAAACCTCGGCCAATTGGCCTCGGGTCACTAAATCACATTGAAACCTCGTTTCTGTGCATTCCACAGCGACATTTTGAAGGGAAATACAACCCAGTAAAATTCTTCTCCATGGGTTTTGTGATGCCTCAGACTTAGCCTATGCTGCTATGTTGTATGTTCAGTCTACATATGCTGATGGACATGTCATCACTCGATTTATTGTTTCAAAGACTATCCATCAACAAACCAACATCACATCATCTTTCATATACATATATCATTTGAATCAGAAGCACTTGAGGAACAATATGACATTTAAATTTTTAAATAGGACTAAGGATAAGCAATTTATTGTCATTTTGATTTTAGGTTGTGTAATGGTGGATCCAAAAAGACTTCTCCACTTTTGGAGATGATGGTTTTAGTGGAAGCACCAAAGAACAATACCAACCAAAATTTTACAGTGAATAACACAGTGTAAGAATATTTCTATAGCACAAATGGTTATAGTGCTATGGCGGTATGAATAGAGGTATGCGTAAAAGCCATTACAGTGGCTTTTAAGCTTCAAAGAGCTAATATCAACCACACAACTACATACTACTGTACTTAGTGGTATAAGTAAATGAAAATTATTTTTGATTTGGGTACAAATATGTATCCATGTATTACATACAATTCAAGTAAGTACAGTACGTATATACGTATATCATGTAAGCAGAAATGATGTTTACCATCTAAAATCCAGGCGCTGTGTAAGTTAAACCACTGTTAATCAACTGCTTTCAATGTATTTTAATTGCATTTAATAATGTCACAAGTAAGTCACATGTGCAAAGACTCATCACTAAGTATAGGGAACACATACATAGCAATGCATACAAATCTAACTCTTGTTTAAAAACCGGCTATATACTCCAGTACTTTAGTAATAAAATTTTTGTTTAAAGCAAAAATTCTTACTATACACTTTAAGGCAGTCAATCTTCTTTTATAAACTTCGCACCCGCATGGCACGCCCACTTTTAAAACAGAAGCGCTCTGTCTTATTAGTAATGCACAGCTGGTTAAACAGCGTTTAATGTGAAATGAATGGCTAATACAGCATTACCTTTTTTAGCACTAACTCACTATGCATTTCGTTGCTAAAACCACACCTATCAATATCATTGATAGCAAGTGTCATATAAAGAAACTGAAAAGCAGTAGGACTTGTTTGATTGGTACTTCAGGCTTCTTTTCACGTGATTGGTTTTTAATAGCCCGGTGGCGGATACACAGACATAATACACACACGCATACTGATTTCCCATATGTGGGACGAAAGCAATTTTAAGAAACCAGGAACAGGCCAGCACATGCCTGGTTTAACAAGTTGATGTTTACCATCTAAAAATAAATTGTTTACCATTTGATGTTTTACCACCTAAAAACCAGGCACTGTGTAAATGTTAGTCACCTGCTATTCAATGTACTGCAATAGTAATTAATGACATCACAAGTTGATCATGTGAGCAAAGACTCATCACTAAGGGGTACATAGCAACACGTACAAATTTAATTCTTAAGGTTTTATACTCCAGTACTTTAGTGAATAAACTTTTTAAAAGTAGTATAAAGTTGTTATAAGCCAAAATTCTCACTGTAAAACTATAGACTAGACCTCTTTTATAAGCTATGCAACCCGCATGGCACGCCTACTTTTAAAACTGAAGCACTCCGCTTGTTAGTAATGTACAGCTGATTAAACGACTTTTACTGTGAAATGAGTGGAAAAATACCAAGTGCTATATAAAAGATTGATAAAAAAAATTCAAAATTCAAAAGGTAAGTAGGGATTGAATTCAATAGCGCTACAAAAAGTAAGGAAACAAGGAATAAGATTTTGGGATGAGAGAACATTCTGGCATGAGATAATTTATAAAAGTTTAATCCTTACTTTTGGCAAACCTACTGAAGTGAGCCAAAAGTAGGGATTAAACTTTTATAAATTATCTCATGCCAGAATGTTCTCTTGTCCCAAAATCTTATACCTTGTTTCCTTACTTTTTGTAGCACTATTGAATTCAATCCTTACTTACCTTTTGAATTTTGAATTTTTTTATCATTCTAGTTTGTTTGCTTTTAATACATGTTAAGCATTCATAATAATCTTTCAGCAGGCGCACAAATGTTACAGGCGCTTACATAATAATTATGCTTGTTTACAGGCGCTTGTTAACAATGCGCTTACATGGCAAAGCAGCTCACGTAAAAAAAACAAAAAACATCATGCCATGGTGCCACTGTAACTAATTATATCACGTGCAAGCCAGGTTTTTGTGTGACGTAATAAGCAGAAGCCGTAACAGGCTATCCTCACCTTAGGTGAGATTCACACCTTGCTAAAGGAATATAGAAGAACAAGGAAGGGAATGAAGGATAAAAGGAATCGCCATGGCGCAGTGGGTAAATTATTTTTGGAACAACATTTTCGTAAATCCGCCGCCATTACCTTTATTGTGTGAAATTTCTGGAGCCCTACACCTAGCGCAACCGGGTATTACGGCAGGCTGGCTGGCTTGCTGGCAGACGAAATACAGGTGAATTTCGAAATTTTCAAAGTTGGCTGTAGGTCGAAATATTCGACTTGTCGCTTTGTTTAACCAAGGTACAGCATTATTACAGCCTTACCAATGCATTCCAGTCGGTTTTTTCGAGTAAAGCCTATTGGAAGGTTGTTTTCTGAAGTGCGAAAAATTGGGAAACCATATAATTTCTTACCAATCCCTACTATTAAGTACTACCGTACTTAATCAGCAGTATAATTCTTGTTTGATTGGTTATTCAGGGTTCATTTCATTGAATAGTTTTTAATAGCCTGGGGGTGAACACACAAACAAATAAACAAATACGCATACCAACTTCACGGACGAAGGCACTGTGTAAATTATTCAATGTATTTTAATAGTATGTAACGAGTAAGTCACATGAGCAAAGACTCATAAATAAGTTATCATTAAGGAGCACATAGAAACCATAGACTATAGGCACCCGTCTATGATCTATGTAGCATTTAATTCTTTAGCTTTATACTCCAGTACATTAGTGATAAAAGTACTTTATAAAGTTGTTTTATGCCAAAATTTTTAGTGTTGTTTTATAAGCTTTGCTACACGCATGACACATCCACTTTTTAAAACTGAAGCACTCCATCTTGTTAGCAATGTACAGCTGGTTAAATGCCATTTTCTGTGAAATGTATAGCTAACAAAGCATTACCGAACAATAACAATATCAAAAATTATTGTTGTAGAGGCTAAAAAATTATTGTTAACAATATAATTGTTGAATTACAGTTACATAGACTATGCATAGCAATGGTGATAAATTAATTTGTTTTACTTTTACTTTTGAAAAGGGCTTGGAATAATCAAGGATTAGCTACATATATGTTTAATGACAATTGATAGTGCGAGTTTTTGCAGAAATGCAAGCTATTTTGCATGGTAGCCATTGGATTAGGCTGATCGGCTATTGGTATCTGAACTAAAGTAACACTCGGTAATTGGAATGTTAGTAAAATTCCTTATAGTGATGCCACGATATGAAATTATTTGTATCAATAATCATGATATCATAGAAATTATATCACGATAGTCACGATATGCTTAATATGCTGAACATGTTAATATTTTAACTGGATGCACCTCATCATTTGCTTCAATAACTTCACCAAATCAACTACCGTATAGCACAGTTTTTTGGCGGAGGAAAATATTGGCGAATTTGGCGAACAGTTCAAGAATCGCCAAAATATTCCCTGCCAAAACTCCTAGGCATCCACCAAACTGCAAGGTATCCACTAGAAAATGCTAGGCATCCGCCAAATTTTTCCCCGCCAAATATTCTAATAGTGGCGATTCGCCAAAGTTTTGCCCCGCCAAAGTTTTGCCCCGCCAAAAAATTGCGCTATACGGTATACTTTTTTGATACAAGTACCCACTCTCAAAACATGTGTTAATATTTTTGCAATACCAAACATTTTGCATTAAATAATTAGAATTTTTATATCACGATATATCGTATATCACGATTATCATTGCATCACTAATTCCTATTCAGTGCATCATTATTAACAACAACAAATATTATAACAAATCATCAATAACTACATAAATTACAGCTAATATTTTATATACAGGAACCAATTAGTATAGGTAATCACACACATTTGAGTGCAATTCGAGAACAATTGTACCAGTAACAGTCAAGTAATTGCACGAGGCGAAGCCGAGTGAAATTTGACTGTTACGTGTACAATTATTCTCGAATTGCACGAAAATGCGTGTGATTGCCTTCTAATCGCATTGCACGACACTTGCACTCCCACTCTAACCTCAGGCGCGCCGCTTATTTCTATCTGAGGCACGCTCAAAAATCTTGATCGTTCTGTATTGCTTGTTTTAGTAGCTGCGCATTCAGAATTGAGTTGAGATTCATTCTAAAAGGTTAGGATTGAGAAATTCTTGTAGAGATTAACGAGTACTACTCTACAGCCGCGTAGCCGTTACTTGGTTGCCATACAAGTCGGTTTCTATGAATCTCCAGTGCTACGCAATTTTATTCGCTGCTTATTATGTCATTGCTTGTTGCACTTAAACGGCTTCCCAAATTGTGAATTTTCGCTGGCTACTTTACTGTGTAATTACTGACAGTTGCTATGCCATAACTGTGCAATTAGAGAATAATTGCACGGCTACTAATGGCACAATTTATACAGGCTATGCGATTAATAACTAAAAAATATATTTTAACAAAACAATAAATGGTAATACTTTTACAACACTGCTTCTTTGGCAATAACTATTGATGCGCTTTGATACTAAGGCCATGCCGCATCAATAATATCAACAAAAGTATCATCATATAAAGAAACTAAAAAGCAAAAGGACTTGTTTGATTGGTTTTTCAGGCTTCATTTCATATAAATGGTCTTAATAGCATGGGGGCGGACACACACATACACACACACACACACACACACAAACAAACAAACAAACAAACACATACCGATTTCCCAAACAACAGAAACCAGGCGCCAAGGCGCCTGATTTAACAAAATAAGGTTGTTAAATAATATTCTTAAAATACCAGCTTACCATATACCTCACAAATTGTTTGCACTAAAATTGCAGCAGCTTTTCTTGATTTATGGTTACTATAGGCAAAAAATAATATACATAAATTACAAGAATAACAAAAATAAATTGATGTTCTACCATCTAAAAACCAGGCGATGTGTAAGTTAAACCACTGTTAATCAACTGCTATTCAGTGTATTGTAATAGTAATTAATGACGTCATGAGTAAGTCATGTGAGCAAAGACTCATCACTAAGGGGCACATAGCAATGCACACAAATTTAATTCTTTTGTTTAAACCGACTTTATACTCCAGTACTTTAGTGATAAATCTTTTTAAAAGTAGTAAAAAGTTGTTTTATGCCGAAATTCTGACTGTAACATTATAGGCTAGTCTTGTATTATAAGCTCCGCAATCCGCACGGCACACCCACTTTCAAAACTGAAAGGCTCCGTCTTGTTAGTAATGTACAGCTGTTCAAACGGCTTTTACTATGTAATAAATGGCTAACACTGCATTACCTTGTTCTTATTCGGCAGTAACTCATGACGCGCTTCGTTACTAAGGCCCCGCCCATCAGTAATATCGATAGCAAGTGTCATAGAAAAGCAGTAGGACTTATTTGATTGGTTATTCAGGCATCATTTCACGTGAATGGTTTTTAATAGCCTGGGGGGCGGACACACACACGCACACACACACCGACGTTTTCACGAAAATGATTTCAAGAAACCAGGTGCGCGCCTGGTTAAATAAGTACAAAATGCAGCAAAATCTACCTGCTACAAAATCTGATGTTTAAACTATCTAGAAAACAGGCACTCTGTAATTTAACCATCTAATATTTAATGACACTACAACAAAGTCATATGAACAAAAACACATCATTAAGTCACACATAGCAACACATACAAATTAGGTTTGGAACGAAGGTAAATTTAACCTTTGAAACTTCATTAATTAATAGAATATACTCTGAAGATTTGGTGTTACACAGGTTACAGCATAACCTGCTAAACTTATTCATCTTTCCAATCCTATTATATGTGTTTAGTAGAGCAGTTCAGAATGATGTGATTGATCAATCACAAAAATGTGCATATCTATATATTAGAAAATGGTATGTAAGTTTTGCTTTGATGTCCAGAGTGTTTTATTCACTAAGACAAGTCTCTTAGTACTAAGACACCTGTTGACTGAGTCAGACTGACCACACAGGGTGTCAACATAATTAGTGTGGCCTACGCGCAATTAATTTTTCAGTCAATCATCAAAGCATTTTACAACCTTTTGACATAAAACTGTCTTAAAATCGCTACTAAAAGCAGTTAATTTCATCAGTTATTAACATTATCTGAGCCATTATAGCATTTCTCTGCATTTGTATGGATTATTAAACACCTGCCAGGCGCTAGCAGTTGGGCTAGCAGTAAAACATTGCTAAGAGTAGCACCGGTTTGGTTAATCATCAGCTTACTATGCTATATACATAATCTTATATTGAAACAATAGCCTCGTGTTGAATCTTGTACAGCAACTCAGTGAGTTTCTGTGCTCTTACCTTTGTGCTTAACCGGTTTGGTGGGTACTTCTGCTAGCAGTCTTAGATTTGGCAAATCGAAGAACAAACAAATTAATACGATGGCTAACGAATAAGCTCCATTTTCTAAGAAGCTAAGACACTAAAGCTAGCAACTTCGTAGCATAAACGTCTTCAGAGTCGGTGTTAGAATGATGCAATAGAAACCTCGGCTCCGCCTCGGTTTCTATTACATCATTCTAACACCTCCTCTTCAGACATTTATGCTACGAAGTCACTAGCTTTTAGTGTCTTACCTTTATGAAGTCTTGCATAGCCTAACTCTAACTAAGACTAAATTGATGATTTCAATGCATTAACTATTGCTTATAAGACATTTTAAGGCTTCTACTATGGCAGCAAGACATATTGTTTTGATTTAGAAGTGGGTGTGGGACACAAGCATTGATCATGGAAGATGTATAAAGGATGTGTAGGATGCTGCGATAAACATATCACTCGTAAATTCAATTGTAATTATATACTAGTTAAAGTGCGGGGCGAGTGCAATACAGGAAATATAGCACAAGGGAGTGGTCGAGAGGCTAATATAGTACGGGGCACAGCAAAATGCTATATTAGCCTCAAGACCATGCCCGAATGCTATATTTCCTGTAGTACACGAGCATAAGCCGGACTTTAACTGGTTTAATGTATGATACCCAGAATTCAAGTTCAATGGAAGGCGTTGGTAGTATTATTAGTCTAATAGCAACGTTCAAATGTACAATAGCCGTGATAAGTTGTTTTTAGTACTAGGAGGTGGCAAAGAATCAACAGCTTTCAATTAAAATCATTTACTGAGCTCACTCGAGTGGCAAGTTGTAACTCTTATGCTCGCACTTTGTAAACAGTTTAGAGATC
The DNA here is from genome assembly GCA_963930835.1 of Spongia lamella. Classification (NCBI taxonomy): domain Eukaryota; kingdom Metazoa; phylum Porifera; class Demospongiae; order Dictyoceratida; family Spongiidae; genus Spongia; species Spongia lamella. The sequence goes on along the minus strand of OZ005750.1, from coordinate 5,172,446 downwards.
TGAGCTTCATTTATTAGTATACTTTGTTTAATACGCTATCTTAATTATCAATATTAAGCCGGAAAATTACTTACCTGATGGCTTCGCATTTAACCAGCACGAATCACCATATGTTATTGCCGCTATTCAGTGAACAATCGCTTTGCTATTACGCTAGGGCTTACAATATTAACAGCTTGTTTACAGCTCCATGTACCGTATAACAGGTTATTTTCGAAGGAGTTATGTGTATTTTCTTTTTTTTTTGAAAAGCATGACTTCTATGAAATACGGTACAGCTCAGTTTAAACTTGACATTTGCACACGTGTGCTAGTAGAGTCACTCGAGAGATTTGGCGTGAAACTCACGAGTTGCGCACGAGCGTACAATTCGAGTAGTGCTATTTGATCCTCCAGTCGAGTGATATGCTCATGACATGCAACTTTACTCGCGATCTACGTACACACATATCATGTTACGTGCTGCGAGCAAACACGCATGTAGTTTATCCTCTCGTGCCTCGTCACTACTGAATCCAGCTCATACGCTGTTTTAGCACACATTACACGAAGTATAAGCGTCCAAACTGTTTAACTACAGCTGGCCATCATGGACTACTTAGCTACCTATTTAATACAGACACAGTACCATGTATGGGGTCCCAGTGATGACGCTTATTATAAGTGGTAGCACGTGCTCAGAATAGTTTCTATTATTTTCGGACGGTAGTAATACGTGCAACATTTGTTAGCTAGCAGTTGCAGCATTTTTGGAGTCAAGGATAATGCCTACAGCTGATTGAATAAGAGGTAAGACAGCAATTATTGTGAAGGGTGATCATTCGCCGGCTATCTAGACTCCATATTTAGCCTCGCCATGCTTAGCCTCGCCATGTTGGAATTGTCCCTTACTAGAAGCATAAGGCATGTACATTAAGAAGTGTGTGTGCATTGCAAATAACTTACAAGTAAGGTTTGTGTCAAGAGACGTCTGGAGGCTCTTGCTTATGCTCGTGACGAGGTTCGCATTTACCAAATTTGCTCATGAATAAATTGGATTATTCTTGTGCGCTCGCGTGTGATTTCATTTGCGTGTCATTTCGTTTGCGAGCAACTTGCGAGTTATACGCAAAAATCAATGGCAAACACGAGAGTATGGTACACGCGAGTGTCAAGTTTAAACTGAGCTGTACCGTATGTGACCTTTCAAGGGAAAACTGGCCTAGCTCGCACTTGGTGGTATTTCGAGAAATACCATTTCAAAATATTATATTACTTATTACTTAAAACAATTTGCTGCCTGTAGCTGGCTGTCATGTATTAGCAGCAATAAACAGAGTAATCCAATAGATATTGTATAGTCAACCTTGTGAATGGCTGGTGGCTGAATTTCAGGGCTTTTGAGACGTTTTTTCTATGGTGTGCACTAATTTCAGTCCAGTGGAGCAAGGGGGTGGGCGGGTGTGAGGAAGGGGAGGGGGAAGGGGTGGGATAGGGGGCTCAGACTTTTCTACAGCTACGTTTAGAGCAGGAGAAGCCACCAAAAGTAGCCACATTAAGCCCATACCATGCCACAAGGCCAGGGAGGCATCTAGCTAACGATGGGAGCAGTTCCAGGTCATTGCTGGCTAATTGGTGCCCTCTGTTGGCGCCATTCTCTTAACTGTGACATCACAGGGTCGGCAAAATGCTCTGCAGAAAAGCTGACCTGCTCACATTGGACAGTGGAGACACTGTGCATAGATAGTTATTAATATAGGTTGAGTGTAGCTATGCTCTTGTGCAATAAAAGTGGTTTCAGTTTAGGTGCGGACATGGTCGGTTTTTGCAGAGACAGTCATATATAACTCTTCAAACACCACCAGCGTTACTACAATTAATAGTTATAACACATCCATGAGGTTTGTATCTGATTTATAAACACGACGCCAGAAGGCGGAGTGATTATATATCAAATACAAACTGAATGGGTGTGTTACAACTGCTTTGTAGTATTTTGCGTGAGCGTATCAAAGGCGCCCCCAGCTTTTGTTCAGTACTAAGCGTTTTATTGTATAGCTCGTGCTTTATTGCTGGTGTTGTGAGTGTGGAATAAATGTTCTCGTGTTTGTGCCATTACTAAGTACGTTAGAAAGGGTTTGCCACGTAATCATCGTATTGTCTTACCTGGCTAGCTCGGATGGCTATATTGGCTCGACTATTGGCTGGCTTCAGTATAAATGTGCTGCTTGATTAATCGTTACTATAATAGGCTACAGTACTAAGTGGCGACACAAATGGCAAGAAACTCGTGCCTACTCCACATACGTACACATTAGCATCTGAAATTGGATCGCTTTGCTCCTCATACATGGATAGAGAAATTTAGCGTTGTCCCATCCGAGTCCTTTCAAATACGTACCGTTACAGATGCTGCTATATAAGCTTGGCTATGGCTGTGGATAACTTGCAGAAAACAGCGCCTTGCCATAGAATATACCATCTGTGGCCTTGTTGCTCTGAGGGCTTCGCCTGGCTTTCACGCGTAATTAATGGACCAGACTAATTATACATAACTGTGTTATAACCATTTATAAACCAGTTTATATACGATTTATAACACTGTGATAGCCTTTGATCCACCCACGTACTATGATACAATAATTATTGTGCGTCTGTGAGTACAAAAATAAAACCTTTGAAATTTAATTTATTATAGCTGTTCTATGAAATTACCTCCTGATAGAAATGCTGTCTGTGTGAGTTGTGGCACAACTGTGCTTTATTGAAACCATTGAAATCCAATAGAACAGTATTTTATTATGATCACAGAGATAATATAGCACACTGTGCACATTATGGAATATATATATAGAGCCTCTAATTTCATTATGGCTATTTTACTCCAATGTTTGACTGATTTTCTAACCCTCATAAATTTTTGAATGCCTTTCGATAATTTTCTTTGAAAAAAGTGAATTTTTTGGTAATGAATAGTGAAAATGACCTCCCGCCCGCATGCTTTTTTGAAAGGGCTCTGACGATAAACTGTAAATCAATTTTGACTGGCCTAAATTCAGTTCTTTGTACTACAATGCTTCAGCTATTGTGAGTAGAAAGGTCATAATGTATCTGAGCTGGTTGTTAGAAAAGAAAAAAGCTGTCACTAGTAGTACTGTAGTTTGTCTGGTACATTATAAAAATCTTCACCTCAGCCAATACTACAGAATGCAGAAAACCCTACAAGCCAAGCTATTCTCCTTTTATTTCAGAAGGATGTATTACAATAATAGAGAACAAGTGGTTGTAGTCAGGATTATCTGACATACAATATAGCTAAACTAAAAATTGACACTTGTATAGCAAAACTTCCGGTGTCTCTCGACAAAACTCATGCTCATATTGTGTGTTTGTTGTGTGTACACGCGAGTAACGTAATGTACATTGTACACTGCAAGAGTGTCTTGTCACAAGTCCCTTAGGCCATTTTAATGATTGGGGCCATTTACATTCATATGTTATAATATCATACAGATGAACAGAAAAGACCCTAATCATTAAAATGAGGTCTATTAAAAGGTTTTAAAAATGTTTGAACACTTATTTACGTTGGTTATAGACATGCTGGCTCAATAGTAATGGTGGGTGTGTCCCTATAAACAAGGTTAATCTGATAATCTGTCTAGTAAGACTAAGCTATACTATTATTAAGTACGGATCGCCATGAAAATGTATGGCTTCCAAAAAAATATGTGCCTTGAAAAAATACTTTGTTAAAAACCAGAACATGAAAAATAACAACTCTGTTGGTACGCTACTAACAATGCCATAACTCCATTCAAACTACTAAATGTTGCTAAATCGGCCCGCTTTTGAATTTTAGAAATTTTGAAAAACAATAGATTTTCGTCTGCCAGCCAAGCCAGCCAGCCAAGCCAGCCTGTCAACGGTTAATGACCTAGAGCCCAAACCGCTAGGTGTATAGCCTTCAATCTTTCTGAAAATAAAAGTTACACAAACCTTTGCTTTTCCGATTATCATACTCCCTCGGTGCCATAGCCTGTTATTTGTTCTGTCTTCTTCATCGATTGATCTTCCTCAACCGAAGGGTGACAAAATTTTACAAAGGTGTCAACATTCCATGCAAGGTGTTAAAACGTAACAATGAACAATTTGGATAGGCGCATGCTTACTGATACAATTCATCATGTTATCTGCAATGTGCAATGGAAGAAGAATTCAGTCTTTTCTTAGCCTTCTATCTCTTCTTTCATAGCCAGACCAATTTATTTACACGCCAGCTGCTTATCAATGTTCTGATTGTAAGTGCTGGATGTTAATTATAACACTACAATGGCCTGGTTACAAGTAGAATATGTAACACTTTCACACCTCAGATCAAAGGAATCTACAGGGATACATAAGCCACGTATCCCTATCCTCCTTCACATCTAGTGTACACCAGTGTACATGATCAAAAGATAAGTTGGTGCATCACTAGAGCTCTTTATATAGGCGCATAAATGTAATATCGATTGTGGCTTTTAGTTTTCTAAATTAATCTTTATTTGTAGTTGAAATATATACTTTGTTACTAGTCTTAAAGTGTTTGTTTTTCGTATCCATGGAAGTTTAGAAGCCGATATAAGCCCAAAAACGCCATTTGAGGTGAGTTTCTCACGTGATAAAAATAATCTATTTACTGTGTGACTTAATGTATCTACATTAATCTACTCTATTTGTAACACACTCACCATTAGTTTATCAGCGATTAAACGCGATTTTTGCCCATTTATAAGTCCTGCAGCTTTATAAAAAGTTGTGGTAAACCCACAATTACCAGCACTACCATGCAAGAACGTCATGATAACGATGAAATAGAGTCCCACAATCACAACGAGTACCCGTTACTATATAAAGAGGCGGAAATATCGACATCAAGTTTGGGCAAATTTTTAGAGTGCCGGAAGTGTTACATATTACTTGTAACATGTACACTCGTGATTTACCTGATATGTATGCCCTCAGCCCTCGGGCCTGCGGCCCTCGGGCTTCGGGCATACATATCAGGCAAATCCCTCGTGCCCATGTTACAACTATTACATAGTCCTTCCTTCACAGTACAAGTCATTTTACTTGGTCCGTGATGAAACAAGTATGTTGTAAAGGTAGGCGTGGCACACACGTAGTGAGCGATTGTAAACCATGTAGATATCAATTGCTAAGAAATAATTCCGACTAAAACTAATCTTGAGTGCTTGTAAAAGGTGTTAAATCTATAAATACTGAAACATAATATCAATTTAATGAAGATTAAATAGCTAGCTAGCAGCCATACTAAAGTATGCTATAAAAAAGTAAATGAATTTACAAAGGGGAGTAAGGATCGCAATAAAAAGTAAGGAAACAAGTAGTTAATAACTCACTACCCAGCATATTGCATGTGTTTACTCAAGTATACAATTGCAACTGAGTAGGCATTCATACATGCACAAATGCAACACATTCTCTAGCACCTCTACAAAATTTAACCCCTACTTTGGCTGCATGATGTTTTGCTTTGAATGCTGGCTGCCAAAGTAGGGATTAAATCTTGTAGAGATGGTAGAGAATGTGTTCAATTTGTGCATACATGTATGCAGCTACCCAGCTGCAATTGTATACTTGAGTAAACACATGAAATATGCTGGGTGCTTTCTATTGCGATCCCTACTCCCCTTTTTATATTCAATTTTTTAATCTAGTTATATTAGACATTAATCAATAAGTATGATAGTCCTTAATAGTAGGGATCACTATGAAAATGTATGGCTTCCTCACATTCCACCTTCCAACAGGCTTTATCTGAAAAATTAACATTGGTAATGTTGTAATAATGTTATATCTTTGTTAAACAAAGCAAAAACTTGAACATTTTGATCTGCAGAAAATTTAAAAATTTTGAATTTCATCTGCCTGCTGTAAGACCCAATAGTGCTAAGTGTACAGCTCTAGAAATTTTACACAACATAGGTAATCGCTGCGGATTTACAAAACTGTTTGTTCCAATTAAAGTTTATCCACTGCGCCATGGTGATTCCTTTTATCCTTCATTACCTTTCCTATATTCCTTTAAACAAGGTGAGAAACTATCAAAAGAAGGTATCAATAAGCTGTTATGGCTTCTGCTTATTACATCACACAAAACCCTGCTTGCATACGTGATATAATTAGTAATGCAGTACCAGTAATGATCATGTACTGAGCTAAACAGCAGCCACGCATGTAGTGATATATTAATACTACCTACAACTGAAATAAGATTGTGATTGTGATCAACATAAAATGTATATTATAGAGATCATCACACGATGTATGGACTAAATTTTGATGTGAACACGATTAGCTCTGTCACTTGGCCACCTTTTTGATAATGTGTATAATATTATGCATTACTTAAAGCACTGCTGCCAGTTTGCATGAAATATACAGCTCGAGGTGAGAGTCAAGTGGCAAATATAGCACGAGGCAAAGTCAAGTGCTATGTTTATCATGCGACCCTCACCAAGAGCTGCATATTTCATACAAACAAAGCAGCAGTGCTTTAAGTGTTTTATTGTATTTTACACTACTGATGTGTGAACTAGATTTTTTTTTAAATTGAATTCAAAAAGGGGAGTAGGGATTGTAATAAAAAGTAAGGAAACAAGTAGTTAATCACTCACCACCCAGCATATCGTATGTGTTTACTCAAGTATACAATTGCAGCTGGGTAGGCATTCATACATCCTCAAATGAACACATTCTCTAGCACTTCTACAAGATTTAATCCCTACTTTGGCTGCATGATGTTTTGCTTCAGCTACAATTGTATACTTGAGTAAACACATGCAATATGGTAGGTGGTGAGTGATTAACTACTTGTTTCCTTACTTTTTATTACAATCCCTACTCCCCTTTTTAAATTCAATATTTTTAAAAGTCTAGTTTGTTTACTTTTTATAGCATACTTTAGTATGGCAGCTAGCTAGCTGGTATCATGATGAAACGAGTCTGTTGTAAAGGTGGGCATGGCACATACGTAGCGAGCCATTGTAAACTATGTAGATATCAATTGCTAAGAAAAAATTCTGGTCTTGAGTGCCTGTAAAAGGTGTTAAACCTATAGATACTGAAATATAATGATATGCAATTTAATGAAGATTAAATAAGTGTCTATATGGTAAAACGACTTGTACTGTGAAGGAAGGACTATATTCTACTCGTAGTCAGACCATTTTAAATTTAATACGCAGCTACTAGGTCGTAAATAGGTGTCTGATTATAAGCACTTAATGTTATAATTAACATCCGGCGCTTACAATCAGAAGATCGATAAGCAGCTGCGTGTAAATTCATTGAAATAGAAGGCTATACGGAAAGGACAGAATTCTTCCATTATGCGTTATGGATTGTATCAGCAAGCATGCGTCTATCCAAGGTGTAACCATGTTTATTGTTACATTTTAACACCTTGCATGGAATATTGACATCTTTGTAAAATTTTGTCATCCTTCGGTTGAGGAAGATCAATCGATGAAGAAGATAGAACAAAGGATAAGCTATGGTGCAGTGGACAAACCTACAACATTTTCGTAAATCCGACGTGATTACCTTTGTTGTGTAAAAATCTGGAACCATACACCTAGCGGAACTGGGTCTTACGGCAGGCAGGCTGACAGACGAAATACAGGTAAATTTTAAAAATTTTAAAATTCACTGTGGATCGAAATATTAGACTTTTTGCTGCGTTTAACAAAGATACAGCCTAATTACAGCAGTACTAATGCATCCAGGTTGGTTTTTTGGCTAAAAGCCTGTTGTAAGGTTGCTTTTAAAGGTCAAAATTCTGGAAGCCACAGTTTTTCATAGCGATCCCTATTATTAAGTACTATCATATTTAATGATAAAACACAAATGAATGGTTTTCTTTGAAGAAAAGTGTCAATGAACTACCAATCTATAACTACTCTATCTTCTATAACTACCCAACTACAGTGCTATAACTACCCAAATACAGTTCTATAATTATAACTACGTACCTGCTGACACTTTATGGCATATATAGAACTGTTAAACCCTTTGATTCGCCCCGCAAAATACAATAAATTATACTTAAGATAAAGGTGGCCAAGTGACAAGCTAATCATGTTTGTGGTAAAACTAGCCCATACATCTTGTGATGATTGACCTCAATTTACATATCTAAGCTAGTAGTCAGCTAGTTAGCTAAGTATAGGACATTGCTGTAATATACATTTCCTGTTGAACTTATTAGCATTAATAATAATGCCCACAAAATAGCCCATGCTCTAATTGAATATCAGAAAATGGTATGTAGGTTTTGTTTTGAAGTCTAGAGTGTTTTATTCACAAAGACAAGTCTCTTAGTACTAAGACACTTGTTGACTGAGTCAGACGACTACACAAGGTGTCAACATAATTAGTGCTGCCTACGTGCAATTTTTTCAGTCAATCATCAAAGCATTTTATAACCTTTTGACATAAAACTGTCTTAAAATCACTACTAAAAGCAGTCGATTTCATCAGTTATTAACATTATCCAAGCCATTATAGCATTTCTCTGCATTTGTATGGATTATTAAACACCTGCCAGGCGCTAGCAGTCGGGCTAGCAGTAAAACATTGCTAAGAGTAGCACTGGCTTGATTAAACATCAGCTTACTATGCTATATACATAATCTTATATTGAAACGATAGCCTCGTGTCAAATCTTGTACAGCAACTCAGTGAGTTTCTGTGCTGTTACTTTTGTGCTAGCAGTCTTAGATTTGGCAAATCAAAGAACAAACAACTTAATTCGATGGCTAACGAATAAGCTTCATTTTCTAAGAAACTAAGACACTAAAGCTAGCAACTTCGTAGCATAAATGTCTTCAGAGTTGGTGTTAGAATGACGCAATAGAAACCTCGGCTCCGCCTCGGTTTCTATTGCATCATTCTAACATCTCCTCTTCAGATGTTTATGCTACAAATTCTCTAGCTTTTAGTGTCATACCTTTACTAAGAAGGCCTTTGACCTCTACCTGATAGCACACCATATAGTCGCATACATGTGTGTACAATTAAGAATAACATGGCTGGTGCTTCTGACTTGACCAAAGGTGTTTTTGTATAGCATTACATTTATACAAACACACTATAAAAAGTAGATTACAATTTGATGTAAAAACCAGGTGGTGTGTAGGTAAAACCACTGTTTAAGCAACTGATGTATTCAATGTATTGTAATAGTAATTAATGACATCAAGAGTAAGTCATGTCAGAAAAGACTTATCACTAAGAAACACATAGCATAGCATACAAATTTAGGTATAAAACTTTTATAAGTATATTAATGCTAAACTAGAACTTCACACACACACAGCACTCCACGTATGGTGACACATTTTTTGCATGTAAAATGTCAAAATTTCTCGTGTGAATCCATATTTACACAAGACAAGATGTGTCATTTACATGAGACGAGATGAGTACACAAGACGTGAGACGTGGCCAGACATCCCAGCAGGAAACCATGAGAATGACTACAGGACAAGCCACGATACAGTTACACAGGTATATACGTAGCTAGCCTATGTATGTTACTTTAATGCTAACAAAAACACCCCGGATGTAAAAAAGTGCGAGGCCAATCAGAAGCAGCATTGCAAATGGGTATGTGCGACCAAAATCTTTGATATCAGTTGAGGTCAAGAAGTTACTTATCAAAAATCTTTTTAACTACTTGAATGACATACAATAGTTTATAGCATATTTTAACAACTACGTATGATTGGCTTTGTCACTTGGCCACCTTTATTAATAATGATGGTGTGAAAAAGGTGGCCAAGTGACAAAGCCAATCATAGTTGTGAAAATATACTATAAACTATTGTACGTCATTCAAGTAGTTAAAAAGATTCTTGATAAGTAACTTCTTGGCCTCAACTGATATCAAAGTTCTTGGTCGCACATACCCATTTGTAATACTGCTTCTGATTGTTCTCGTACTTTTTTTGGTGTTTTTGTTGAGCATATCACTACTTTATTGGAAGTATAAACAGATGATATTACTGGCAAGCAGCAGAGAAGTACTGTATGGGCATAACTTGTACTTGCCTAGCACACAATATTGCAAATTAAACTTTGAAGCTTAATTTTGAAAATCTCAAGCCTGAGATTATTTTTTAACTTTCACTACAGAGTCATACATCAATATAGATTGTATATATGAAGGTTTATGCAAATCATTTGAAGAGGGTCCAAGTTATGGCAACTATCAACCTGCAGTGTAATAGCCCTTCTCAAATACATTGAAGTGTTTACTTCAGACTGATAATAGTATGACAGGTAGAGCATACATAGGAGAAGTGCTGATACAAATTTGGCTGAAATCCATGAAGAAACGAGTGAGTTATTAGACAAACAAGTGAACGTATAAAAAATAACTTTCGGGGTTCACGAAAGCTCCCGCAAGCCCACGAAAAAAGTGTGCAATGAAAATGAAAGAAACAAACAAGGAAGAAAAAAACGACTGTTACATAAAAATTTTTGTGGTGACAGGAAGGACTTTATAATACTATATCAAAAGAATGGCTGAACCGATTTCTATCAACTTCGGGATATTGATTCTTCAAACAATGAAGGTACTAATTCTCTAGTAAACGGGCGAATTGGGCGGGAAAGGATGGTTCGTCGTGCGTAGTCGCACAATGGGCACCATAAAACTCGCAATGGCTGGTACTTAGGAATGGTGGCGCTGATTTCCTCCATTCTCGGTTTGATGATTCTATATAGTAAGAATGTTATGGGTCGGTAATAACTAAGCGATAGCTTTAATGGCGGCTTAGCTAGAGCATTTACGAGTTTAAGGGCGGTGCTACGTATAAGTAACTCATACAGTGGTTGCGTTGCTGCGCTTCTTCTTGGCCTTGCGACTCACTATCGTGAGTTTTGATATTGTAGGTAGCAATAGCTGGCAACGCCAGATAAACATGATAGCATGCAGCCAAAAAACTAAAGTGCAGCTAGAGCTGATTTTGTGTCAACTTAAATTCACATACGTACATTGTTGTAAACAACATATTCAATCTTTTAACAAAATGTGTGCATGTCGGCTGGAATTACCAATTCACCAGTAGTGGGTATATATGTATAGCTAGTAGCATAATATTATGAATAATTACACTAACTAAATTTACAAACTGCATTAACTAACTTCTTGTGGTATACCTACAGAGCTTTTCAAAGCACTGAGTAGCTTTCTCGTGGCTCGCCTCATGGTGATCTATATTCTTGCGCATGTGCCAGACTCTTAAAATGCTGTTATCATCACGTGACACATTGGTTTTATTATATTGAATATCAATATGAAATAATTCGTGAAATCATGAAAAACGTTATGAAATAATTACACAATGTATTCCTATAAAAGTTCATCTTTGCAGCTTTAGAATTCCTTGTAAGTGGTAGCATTATGCATTACAATATTCAATTATCAATAGACTATACCTCTTATTTCTTACATCTACTGTGGCTGTTCTGTTCTTGGCTTTCATTCACTGCTTACGTAAGTAGAGGAGTGTACAGAAATAATAAGCACCATAGAAAATTTTTTTTAAGTGTGCCAATAAAGTAACGAAGTTTACACATGCATTTGAGTTTACCAATGGACCACACGCTCGTATTGCTTTGCAGCTGTAGTACCGTATAGTAAAAAAGTTTGATGAAATAGTGCTTTTGTAACATTGGCGAAAAAAACTTTGGCGAATCCAAGGCTTACCTGCATATTTTAGTGCACGATAGCTATGCACTCCGTAAACTATTGAAATTCTTATCGAGCCCGTAGCGAGCGCTCGAGAGTAAATTATTAATTGGTGAACCAGCGCAATACTGTGAAATTAAGTTACCTCAGCTAGATTTCCCTAACCAAGTGCTACTAGTCTATACTATCAAGCGCGACACGCACCTACAATTAACGCCATATGCAAGCACGTAAAAGTATTGTTTTGCACGCGTGTTTACTCAGTGATTGTTTGATGGGATTCAACCATTCAGAGTTGCATTAATAATCGTATAAGTCATCATTCAAAAGCTGACGCTTTATTTCATAAGGTAACTTGTAGCTATGTAGATATTTAACATACGTGTTCGTTCCATGACACAAATTGTATGATCACATGCTTCATAGTGAATATTGGCGGGAAAAAACTATGGCGAATTGGCTGCGATTCGCTAAATTTGCCAAACTTTTTTACCGCCAAAGTTTTTCACTATACGGTAGTACTTGACTGAAGTCGATATTTTTCATGAGTTACTTGCTACGTACTTAAACAATACACATAAAATTACACGCACATGTGCAGGCGGCTTAGTCTTGCATAGCCAAACCTTATCTTCGTAGGGTGCTTATCAATTAGAGATTATAAGTGCCTGCTCAAGCGGGCACTTAAAAACTTTAATCGATAAGCGCATTGCAAAGAAAGGGTCTAGCTATGCGAGACTACACAAAGCTCAGCACGTGTTGCTCCACGCTTATCAATGCGTGTTCTACAGTAAATCAGTAAAACACACGAGATGTGTATATTACACGCAACGGGAAAATGTGGCCCATGAAAACATGTAAAGAGACAATATATACCGTATACAACAAAACTTTCAAGTGGGACAATTTTCACGGTTCAAGCGCAAAATGGGCATTCATGGAAAAACTTTTGTGGTTGCAGCTTCTTTTATAAGAATGTCTATTGCTAGCTAACCTATTCGTCATAAAACATTTGTGGTAGAGCAAAAAACCGCGAAAGTTTTGCCGTATACGGTACATGTATCATGTCACCATGAGTGTTCACATGTCTACATTTGAAGTTATAATTGAGCGGTACCATACATATGTAGTATAAAGATTTTTAAGTCAAAATTCTTACTGTAACACTACAGGCCAGTATTCTTTTATAAGTTTGCTACCCACATGGCACACCCACATTTAAAACTGAAGTGCTTCATCTAGTTAGTAATATACAGCTGGTTAAATGTGCCTTTTACTGTGAAATGAATGGCCAACACAGAATTACCTTATTCTTCTCAGTAATATCCATAAGCTAACTTTTGATGTCAATAGTTATTATCCATATAAGCTTAAGAGAACAAGACTTGGTATCATATACCTTCCTAAAACAATGATTCATCATACAAGTACTACCAATTACATTATTACCTTCATGTACATATATCATTTTTGAAACTTACCAACATGAAAATAATCTATCACATAGAAATTTTATCAACACTTGAACTTCGTTTATGGTTAAAACTGCAAAAATATAAGATGATATAATAATAAGCATACAACACCAATCTTTGGTTCTCTACAATGCCTGGATTCTGGACTGGACTGGACCGTGGACTGGACTCTGGACTCACAGCTTTTCTATCTGCACACTGATAGAAAACCACCTAATTTAGTCTTTCTTACTAGTCTGTGACCTAGACTCCGCTTGCAAAGACTAAAACATGAACCATGTTCTCCTTTCCACACAGGTTGTTATTCTATTAACAAGTGCCTGCATAGAAAAGACTCTATAGGAACTGTTTTAGTAGCCTATACAGTTTTATTCAAAGATTTTATTGATTAATGATGGTGTAAATCAAGTCTGGCCAGACCCTTTGTCGTAGAATGTTTTATTTAATTATTAAAAGTTATAAGCGCCCACTTATCATCATTGATAAAAAACTTTGAAAAAACTGTATAGGCTACTAAGATAGTTCCTATAGGGTCTTTTCTATACAGGTGCTTATTAATAGAATAACACCCTGCACGCCAGGAAGAACCTGATTCACATTTCAGTCTTTGCAAGGGGAGTCTAAGTCATGGACTAGTGAGAAACACAATTAGGTCATTTTTCTATCAGTGCGCAGATAGAGGAGCTGTGAGTCCAGAGTACATCTAGTCTACGGTCCAGTCCAGTCCAGAGTCCAGGTATTGTAGAGACCCCAATCTTACAGTAATATACCCTGAACAAAACAGCCTGGCTATAATAACATGCAAGGCCAAACAGGAGCAGCATTGTAAATGGTTATACGCAATCAAAAACTTTGATATCAGGTAAATCTTTTTACTTGAATGATATACAATAGTTTACTTGGTATCTTCATAAGTTTCTGACACACGACCGTGTGTCTTAATATAGTGTTGACATGTAGCAAACAAAACACCATCATTAGTTTCATGTGATGATGAGCCAGCAGATACTGAAACGAGTCCCACTGACCAACCCCAAGCTAAAAAACCATGATTAGCAGACATGGAAGTTGAAAAAATCATTATGGGAGTCAGATCATCTGATATTCACATAAACATGACCCAAAAGCTGCTAAAAGATCAATTTTCCAGCCTTAATGGTTTAGAATCAACACTGCTGCAAGTTAAAGAAGTGTCACGCACTAAAGAGATGGTTAAAAAGTTACAAAATAATCTATTGTTGTGAAAGAGAGCACTCATCGATTCTATTTTTTAAGTCTGTAAACAGTGAATCTACAAGAACCATCAACATGCTTTTTAAACCTGCAAAAATGCTTGATATCAGACTATTGAACTTGCAGAAGCAATAGGGTAACAAAGACTGTGGACTTTTTGCGATTGCTTTTGCAACTGCATTTGCACATGGCAAGGGTATGAAAAAACTCAGACTTAATCAAGAATCCATGAGAGCACACCTTGTTCGCAGTTGCTACATTAACAAACTGACCATGTTTCCAACAGAAGACTAGTAACAACTGTAACATTTAATAGTTGCACTTAGGGTTGGGCAATATTTCAATATTATCGCCACATCGCGATATCTACAGTGTGCAATATCAGTATCGCCAGCATTTTGTTCCATGCAATAACATCGCATGTGCAATATTATTGCAAATATTGCCACATATTGCAGTACAGAGTAAAATTTACTCTGACAATCAATGTTTAACTGACAAATCCATCTATAGATGGACAATTTTTATAAAAGTTAAGAATTATTTATTTGTAGTATGTATGTATGTATGTATGTATGTATGATGGTGTCTACCATTTACTAAAGTATAGCATTCTAATGCAATATTGACAATAATCGCAGTGTTGTGTTGTTGCAATAATCGTTAGTGCAACATCTTAAGTATCTAAGTATCGCCCAACCCTAGTCACACTTGCATTTTACACATTGAAAGTTCATATAAACCGCCAATAAAACTCACGTGCGTATGCAACTGTACCACATATATCGTACGAAACTGCAAGAACTTCGCAATTTCCTGTAAAGAGCCTACAGACACCGTTGATAAACCATCCAACCAGGCAAAGTGAGGGCAATGGTTTATGTTTCTACCAAAAACTCAATAGCCAGAGTAAGTGCCATTTTGAGGGTTTCGCCTTAATTAGAGATATAATTTTGAGGGCCTGTCGAAGAGTTTTTAGGCATACAACACCGACAAGAGATTTTGTAAGTGTCTAAAGTTAAAAATTGGCATTTTAGGAGTGTTTTAGTGAGATATTTATTGGATAAACTACTTGTGAAGCCAGTTGAGAGCTAAGAACTCTTCAATAGGCCACAGAAAATATATCTCTAATTAAGGTGAAACCCTGAAAATGGTACTTGCCTTGCTCGTTATCGCAGCATTTGGCAGTGAGTTTTTGTGTGTAGAAACAGAAGACTTGCTGTCACTTAGCCTTGTTGGAGCACAGAAGCCTTGATATTATAATGGCCTATCAACAGTGTCTATAGACTTTTTATACAGTAGTTTGAAGGTGGTGACCAAACCACTGCATACAAAACACAAGAAGGCTACTTTTCAAGACAAGTAAAATTAGTGCCAATCAATTAATGGGTATCCCTTAACCTTAACCTTAATTATAATTATATATAGGTAACCTTAATTTTAATTGTATATATACATTTCATACATGTTCAGTCAATTAACTTAGAATACCAGCTTCCCTGAATTCATTCTGTACAACATCAATGTGGTGTTAGTCCTACGCAATTGTACCGATCGGCTGCAGCCACTCAATTAAAGCGTGAATAGGTCTGTTAAGGAGTTCCTTCGCAATAAATTTCAAGAGTGGTATGCACAACAAGTGTGTGCACAGTTGCAAGGAAAAGTAGACAAGCAGCCAGTTGATTTGCTGTGAAATCTCTTGGAGCTAAATGGATGGTTAATTTTTATAACTATATCCAAACCAAGCCTAACATTATTACTATCAAGGTACTTCAAGATGATCTCCGTACACTGAGCTTTGAAATCGTCAAAGAGCAGCAATGCAGGATGCTCACTGCTTAGTTTCAGTTCTTCTCTTTTTTACGTAATAAGGAAAAATTATTTGCTCTATATATGACTTGGTAGTATCTTCATTTGCCCAATGATTAGGAGTTGACATAACATGCCAATCTTCTGGAAACTGAAAGTGTGGCAGGCTTCTAGTAGGCTTCTAGTAGGATTTCCTTCAATGGCTGAAGGAAATCTCCAGCCATTGAACAGCTAAACATGGTGGTGATCTGTCTCTTATTGTCTTTGGCAACAAATTCAACTTTCTTTGAGCCTTCTTTTTCCATGGTCCATGACGAGACCGGCACACAGTTGATTGCAGTGTGGTCCCAATTTATCATCATTGCAGGAGGCACTTAATCCATCTCAATGACACACTTCACATCTGACAAAAACAGATCTTTTAGTTCCTCAAAATTATTTACATCAACTTTGGCCTTTGTGCTTCCACATTGCTTGACCATCCCCATCCGTTGTAGTAAATACTTGGCCCAATGTTTTGTGAGAACAACATTTCCTCCGTATTTGGCAAGCAACGTTGCATCTTTGTTAGTAACAATCCCTATTCCAACTGCCATTGCAACACGCGCATTTACTACATCTCCCCAAGTACGTAATTCTGCTAAATAATGCCTCACTTGTTGATTGAGTTCTTCCACAAGTAACAAAGGGCGTCCTGTCTTCTTGGACGGAAATTATTTTACATCAGAACCTCGGGGATTTTGCTCATCAGGTACCGGTGCATTCCCTAGCTTTAAAGAAGCTTGAAAAATATTTTTAACCTGCAAACACTCGTTTCCTTCGAGGCCAAATCCGGAACTTCTGAGCGTAATATCTTATGGTTGAAGTGACGTCATGCTCGGCTGCTCTCTTTCCCACTTGATATCGTTGCACGGGAGTCAAAATTAAGTATGACGATCTTGCGCTTTGTTCAGGTTTCATCTCTTTCTTTATGGAAGAGTTCGCTGCTGCTATAGCTGTAGAAGGCATTACTGTACTAAGAGAACATGATGGTGATGGTAATATTTCATCGTTCAAGTGCTTCTCATTAGTAGGGCGAAAATAATTTAACAAAGACATCACCACAAATGCACGTTATCCCACTCAAATCACGTGAACTACAAATAAAATACAGATACTGAAGATTCCATGGAGAAAACTTTGGCGATTGGTAGGGCTGTGCGATAATGGATAAAGTTATATCTCGATATATTATGTTAAGATTATCTCGATAATGTTGTCAACATGAAGTTTATCATCATTTGCCTCAATGTAGGCAAATAGCTACCAGCTGACTGCTTTTAATAAGTCTATAGAGGTAGGCTGGTTCTTGTTTAAGTGTTAAACCTTAGCATTTGCATAAGGTATGGCTTCCTGGCCACCTCTAAGTGACAAAAAATTTAATTAAAGAATCTCAGTAACACACTAATGTACATTGTGATAGTATCGATATGTTATCAGCCATTGTCGTTATCGCGATAATATTTAGATATCGATAATTATTGTTTTATCGTTATTATCGCACAGCCCTAGCGATTGGCCATCAATTCGTCAAAGTTTTCTCCCGCCAACATTTTCCGCTATAAGGTACAATAGTTTATAGCATATTTTCACAACTATGATTGGCTTTGTCACTTGGCCACCTTTTTCGCACCATCATTATTATAAAGGTGGCCAAGTGACAAAGCCAATCATACTTGTGAAAATGTGACCAGATTTACAAAAACCGGCTGTATTGTCACATTTTGTATTTTGAGAAATACTAATTTGAAATATTGAAGCCACTCTAGCTCTCTTGTGTTAGACCATAATTATAATTATGTTATAGGCTATGCATATCTATGGTTAGACTATAGCAACACCAGATTCACTCTAGAATTCGAGCAGTCTTATATTGCTAGTAATATATGAACAAAGTTGTTAGCTAGTCAAGAATGCTGGGTTTTGAGGGACTTTTTTGTAAAGCTCTGTAAGATCACAAGTGTCGTGTATAAGGGGTTGGGACGGGCAGGGGGTGGGGAGGGTGAGTGGGTACCTAGTAGTACACAGGCAGACTAGCTGTACATTGAGTAGGTGACAGAACCAGCCACAGTGGGCCCAGACCATAGGTCCAGCCGAGATAGAGGGCTGGCAGCAGTTTGGCACCCCATGCAGTCTTATTAATGCCCTTCAGTGGCCCCACAGGCTCTGTTGTAAACCTTGGTGGCTTGACAGGATCAAGAAAAGCCGCCTGTAAAAGGAGACCCGGCCATCTATAGCTATGTTACCATGTCTGGATAGTGCTTGAATGTGGCTACAATATGAAACAATAAAATGGATTTTTTCAGCTTTTGTGACAATATGGTCGGTCATTACAAATCTGGTCACAAATATGCTATAAACTATTGTATGTCATTCAAGAAGTTAAAAAGATTTTTGATAAGGAACTTCTTGGCCTCAACTGATATCAAAGTTTTTGATTGCACATACGTATTTGCAATGCTGCTTCTGATTGGCTTCACACATTTTTTACACCCAGGGTGTTTTTGTTGGATCAACGATAAAATACGATCACAGTCCATCACTGATCGCCTGCTACTCTAGCTGGTTTAGTGAACTAATTCCGCTCTGTTACATTTGTAATTGAAATATTAAATACTTACATCACCAAATCGTTATACTCTGGCGGTGGACGAATGACAAGCTTGCCTAACTTGTGAAGAGAAAGCTCACACCATGAAGGCATAAACCAGACCATATTCCGCTTATCAACTGGAGATTATAAACGTCCCTTTCAAGGGTGCTTATAATCAGCAATCGATAAGCGCCATCCCAAGCTAGTCCAGACATAAGCTTCCCTCGTATTTGGACGGGTTTATGTAGATGGAAAGCTGGAGTCCCTTCTTCAATTCAAGTAATGTTACACAAAGTGGTTGCTGTTACTCAAGCACCCTTTAGACCATATAATAGGCTGAGTTCCATCTTGTTGCAACATCTTGCACTAAATTATGCTGTTTGTGATGAAGGTCTCGTTGCTTTTCTATTAATAAATACGATGATTTTGATGAATGATTAAAATGAGATACAAGTCTACAACAGCAAGCAAGAACTTTTGTGATTTCAGGAATTGCCATTGCTCGCTCCACAGAAAGTTGTAGAGTATGACTGAAACAAGATAATCGCACCCATCCGGCCAAGTCAATTGCAAGAACAACGTTACTGCCATTATCAGTAGTAACAGCTGAGACTGCATCCCTAGAAAGTTTCCACTCACTAAGAATTCACTGCAGTATTTATGCAAGATTCTCAGCTGTGTGAGAATCCGAGAACTCTTTCGTTGCAAGCAGGTGATTCCTCAAATCAAACTGATTGGTAACATAGTGAATAGTTATCCCAATATAAGCATGTTTGGATCTAAAATCCACAGGTCCGTTGCATTAGCAACGTATTCTGCTTGAGATACTTGCTGTTGGATCCCTGTTGTTTCACTATCAAACATTCGGGGAATATACTGAATAGCAAGAGTTTTTCTGTCTGGTGGTGTGTATCCAGGTTGAAACGTAGCGATCATATGCCGAAATCCTACATCATTAATTGTATCATATGGTTGCATATCTTTCGCGATGAAATACCATATCAAATTTGTAAGCTTGTTCCACAGTGGAGATGAACGAACAATTGGTCACTACATCTCAAGACAATCCCCTATCAATTGTTGACGTTTACCTCCTGCCACAGTCTCAGTCGCTCGTTTTCGCGCGACTTCTTTCTCTGGGGCTTCAGCGTTGAGCATGTTCTCTGTATTCGCTTTGATGATTATGTTGAAGATGGTATCATAAATTAGTGGTGTTACCGTTGTACTTTAGCACTTCTGCGCATACTTTGCAATGAACAGACATTCACATCTTCCTGTCTGGTTCCACAAACTTTCCGTCACATGACGGAAACTCGAAGTATTTACAAACAGCACTGCTACAACCTTCTAGTGGGAGCAATTCAATATTTGACGACATTGAAGAAGCTTGGGATGATTCGTCTTCCACGTGGTCCTCCATTAAAACGTAAAGAATTCAAATCACATAAACTTTATTATAAGTCACGTGATGATATCGCGATAGTGATTCTTCACAAATTATCATGATAATAACTTTTTTATCGCAATAATCGTACAATCGATATTATCGCTCAGCCCTATTGAAAAGGAAACTCTAAAGAATAAACACTGACTGACACAAATTTCAATGTCACGTATGTAATAATAAATGGAGGTAAGAAAATGGAGCGGAGTATGCCATGATCCATCTAGTGTAGTATACGATCACAGATGGACTGTGATCGTGTTTAATCGTTGATCCTATTTGTTTAGCATTAGTTATAACATGGGCACTCGTGATTTACCTGATATTATGCCTCGGGCTTTGGACATACATATCAGACGCTCATGTTACAACTAGAGCAACTCATCAATGTTCGGACACCACCTATATTCGGACGCAATTACTCATAACTTACGAGAAATATTTAAATACTTGTCATGTCCTTAGAGACTTCAGGGCTGTGGAAGCTTGCACACAAAAAATCAGAATTCTACGAATCTTTGTCTAGGCATAACAAGCCTAAAAGTGAACCGTCCGAAAACATCTATAATCAGACAAATTCATCTATTTCCGGACAGCCTTCGCTATTCACCTATCCTTAAGTAGAACCAAGTCTTCATTACATTGACGTGAAAGGACAACTCTTCCACTCTCTAAATATAAATAGCTTATTTAGTTTAAATCCTTCCAATTATGAATTATAAATCAAAGAAACCGGAGTGTCATCCAATCAGTAATCGAACGCATGTGATCATTATTACACATTTTCATGCCCACATGATTGCAGCCTTTTGATCTCTTTGTGGGAGAGTCTATGCATATGGTCCTTTAGTAACTCCTATTATTAAAATAGTTCTAATGTAAAGCAATATAGTTGAAAACTATGTATCAGTAGATAGCAGAAGAGTTTTTCTTTAATAAAGAACAGTTGTTATTATGTAAAAATGCCAAGCGTGAATTCAAATGGCTGGTTTTTCAATGTTTTATGGAATCACGTGCGTCCGATTACTGATTGGATGACACTCCGGTTTCTTTGATTTGTAATTCACAATTGGAAGGATTTAAACTAAATAAGCTATATATATATTTAGAGAGTAGAAGAGTTGTCAATGTAACAAAGATTTGGTACTACTTAAGGATAGGTGAATAGCGAAGGCCGTCCGGAAATAGATGAATTTGTCTGATTATAGATGTTTTTGGACGGTTCACTTTTAGGCTTGTTATGCCTAGACGAAGATTCGTAGAATTCTGATTTTTTGTGTGCAAGCTTCCACAGCCCTGAAGTCTCTCAAGTATTTAAATATTCCTCGTAAGTTATGAGTAATTGAGTCCGAATATAGGTGATGTCCGAACATTGATGAGTTACTCTATTACATATACCGTACAACGGGGAAACAAATTGAGTAAATTTGCCAAAATTTAACCAATCAATACATCCAAATAAGCGCCTTTATAATGTTAAGCAAGAGAGCAATTCGTCAAAGCTGTTTAGTAAAGTGAGGATTCGTCAAAGTAGCGACTCCGGAAGCCCGGATTTTTTAAGTAAAAAATTCTCTGTATACTTAATACTAGTGTGATGGCACAAAGACTTTGCCACGTAAGGATATTATTTTTACTTATGATAACCGACCCTAGGGTTTTTGCAGGTGAGAAAAATGATGGCCATGTTAGTTTCTGGTTTTAACGATGCTTTTGCTTTCTTTTAGGTGGATTTTAAGTCAACTTTTGATGACCATACCAGCATAAGCGCATAATTGTTGCAAGAAACGAAGCCGGAACTTCTTACAGTAAGCCTCTTTAGTGATTCTGATTATTTTTTGGTATAATATGTCTTTGTTAATAAGCTGTGTTAATTATCAGTTTTTATGGTAGGCTGCACACCAGTGTGCGGTTATGCGTCAGCCACGGTAGCTATAAGTTCGTCTATACGTTGCTATATTCATGGCACAACTCCTATATAATTATACGCTTTTAGTTTTCCTTTATTGCTATTATTTTGATGGCTCTGTTATGAAACAATGGGCTTTGATCTGTCTCATGCGAAAGCCATCCATGCACAGGTGCGGTGGCTCCATCATGGCAGCCCTGCTCTGACGAGCAACCTTGATTTAAAATGATGCTGCTGCTGCTGCATGGTAATAATGAACATGATTAATATCGCTGTAGCATGTATTATAACATGCTGGCCCATGGTTACTTTGGTCATGCATGACTGCATGGGATCACCAGGCCCATATAGTCTGCATGAGTTGTTTACTGGTAACTTTGTATGCTAGCCATACATATAGTAACCACTAATTATATATTCCCTATAGCTAAACAGTTGCTATATCAACTAGCTATAGTTGTGAACATGCAATGCAATAGTATTATATATAACCGCGGCATGCATGTGTATATTATATTTATAGCTATTATATTTATTTATGCCTACAAGGTACAAGATATGGCAGAAAGAAGCAGTGATGAATATGTAGGATCTTTTCTGTCTCAGAACGGAATTACATCAGCAATGCTGTTATCACATGATTCAGCCGAGCTAACTTCTGTTGAAGTATCTAATGGAGTTATATTGGATTTGTATTATTATCTATGTAAGCACCCACAGTGTACTTATCATTCATTTAGAAGATGGGTAGCTATCTTAATGGGATATAAATGGCCAATAGATGAATTTCCAACAGCTAAAGCTTTTCGTCAAAGTGTCATTCGTTTGTCAAGCAGATTAACCAAGTTTAAAAAGGAGCCGAACGCTGTTGTTAAAGATGCACTAATAAAAAGCTTTTTTGCAGAAAGGTATTGTTTGCCAAAGTATATGGTGCATGGTAAGTTATGTAATAGTTCGACCAGTTCCAGTTCTTGTGATTGTTGTCAAGATCTTCAAAGTGAAAATGAAGCTTTGGAATCACACAATACTCATCTTATATCAGAAATTTCTACAAAAAATGAAGAAATAAAAGACAACAGGAGAAAAGTGAAGGAATCTCAGCATAAGTTGTATTCATTGCATCGTAACAGTAGAAAAAAGATATTGAGAAGAGACCAAGAGATTAAATCAAAGAAACAAGAAGTTACAGAAAAAAGCAAATTGGTTGTTAACCTAGAAAAAAGTTAGTTGAGGCCGATATTCAAATTCAAGATTTTAAGAAAAAGATGGATAGAATTCGTCACAGAGTTACATATTGGAAGGAAAACTGTAGTAATATAAGCACTTTGAGTGAGGAACTACAGCTAAAATTGGAATTAGATGGACAAAAAATTCAAGCGACATTGCATGACGAAACATCTCAATTGGAACAAAAAAAATTGGATTTACAAGACATAGTGGAGGAGCTAATTTCAACTGAAGATATTGTTACTTATCAACAAGGTAAATATACAGATGATGTACGAGCCTGTTGCTATGAACTTTTATCCCTTAATGTTGGGGTTCAGAATGTCAAAGCAGTGATTACCACTATCCTTAAGAATATTGCACATAAATCTGTTGAACGCTTACCTTGTCGTACTACATTATGTGACATGATGGTTGACCGTTGACAGTTGCTCAGGCTCAGTTAGGAGAAGAGCTCACCAGAGAAGAAAGTAATTATCATACATTACAGACTGATGGGACTACCAAATATGGAGAGCACTTTACAACATATGATATAGCAACTAATGAAACAATTTATCACTTGGGTCTTCGTCAAATCTTTTCAGGATCTGCTCAAAATACATTGGACACACTAACAGAAATTCTTGATAACTTAAATGTGGTCAGAACAGAATTAGGTGGTAGTAATGTTTCAGAAAAGGTTTTACTGAAAATCAAGAATACAATGTCTGATCGACATTCTGCAGAAAAATTGTTTTCACAACTTTTGCAAGAATACAGGAATACCATTTTACCACACATTGTATCTGGATGGGACGAGATGTCATCAGATGAAAAAGCTCAACTAACTCGGATCAATAATTTTTACTGTGGCTTACACTTATTAGTTGGGCTTGCTGATGCGGCTAAAGCTGTGCTTAAAGCATGGGAAGCTAATGTATGTGAAATAGGCGATAAGGGAGATCCTCAGGTACGCAACGTTTGGTTAGGACAGCATGCAAGGCATTTCATCATAAAGGTTCTGAACAAGCTGGCTGTTCCTTATATTTTCGTACATATTGTCGAAGTAATGGTATACTTAAAATTCCATTAGCTCCATTTCGAGGCAACCGGTTTAATATTATTTTTTTATGATGCTGCAGGAGTGTACTTTTTAAAATCGCACATGGAATGTATTTACTTCACCATCATCCTGGCACACTTAATCGCCTTTTGCAAGCAGTTTTGTCAGATTTGCAAGTATCACACTTTGTAGCTGGAATCAGAGCATTGGGTATTATAGATAAAATTGTTACAGGACCATTTTGGAGGCACCTTGAGTTATCTTCAGTCTCTATTTTAAAGATGAGTGACACGTACAGCAAAATGAAAGATAAGTTTGAAAAATGGAGTAAAGATGCACAGGTAGTAATGGACAATGAAGATCTGCTATTTCCTGCCTTCACTAATAATGATGATTCAGTTGCAAAAGTTTTATTTCAGTCAGCACCAGATGCTGATGTCATGACTCAAGAAGTCCTTCAGTTATTATTCCAATCATTTACCATCACATTTCAGAGATTAGTGATTGATCACCTTCCTGGTGGCATGTATAATTCTGTAGTAGATCCTCAAGTAGTCCAGGAAACTAAATCAGTGCCAAAATCCAACATAGTACCAGAACGTGATTTTGCTGTGCTGGATAGATTGATGACACAGAAACCTAATGCCACATATATTGCACTTGAGTCGTTACTTCTTTATTCTCACAATAAAGCTGCTACATGGTTGGAAAATAAGACAATTGAAGAAAAGAAGCGACTTTTACATGCTGCACATACACTAATGTCAGTCCATAGAGCAAATTTTCGTAAGCGGAGAGAGGACATAGAGCTGAAAAGAAAAGAAGATCTACTACAAAAAGAGAGAGAAAGAGTGAGAAAAAAGAAAAAGAAATTAAAGAGAAAGAAGAATTAACAAAGAAAATCAGTTTTATAGGACTTTGGACAACAAAGGATGAGGTATTGGCTGGCTTGGATAAAATAGTAGGTAAAAAAACAAAAAAGATACCTTAAATTACAGATAAGCTTCCGTAAGAAGGTATTAGGTCAAACATCAGATGACCAGACACTCCTTCAGTTTTCACACAATCGCAAAGTATTTACAGATTCCCAACTACTGCAAAATCTGTTTAAATTGTTATCCTTGAACTTTGATCACCAGGTTTTAACCATTACAGATGTACAGAGAGACCCAGACTTACTCATTTATCGTCGAATAGAGCATTAATTTAATTGTGATGGAGAACTTGTGTGGTACAAGGGAACTGTCTTAAGCTTTGATAAAGAAACAAAGGAATTTAGAATACTTTATGATAATGAAGCAGAAGAATATTCATTCCCTTTGTTGGAAGATCTTGAAAAAGGGGAATTAAAGATACTGCATGTAGACTGATGTAGGCATTAAGTGTGTGTATGTATAAATGTGCTACGTGTATACAAATATATGTACATTGCATGATGAATTGGATTTCTCATGTATTTTGAATAATCTCTGCAGCAGCTACAGTTGTTTCAGAAATTTCAGTCTGACTGATGATCGTGCTAATCATTATAATAGAAACTATAGCTATCAGGCTTTTGCCTAACTGAGAGTGGTGGCCTAAACATTGACTGATGTGTGTGTAAGACTATTTATGCATGCATCAATGCAAGCTGGCCAGTTCTAAGAGGTGCTGGTCACCTTGAACTACTGCCGACCAGTGAGGGCAGAATTCTGACCTAGAGTGTGGTGGAAAATGCAGATATTTCACAAATTATAATTATTTGCAGCAATGTATACATAATTTGTGCCATTATTTTGTTTTCGGATCAACGATAAAATACGATCACAGTTCGTCTCTGATCGCTTGCTACACTAGATGGTTAAGGGACCAATTCCGTTCCATTTCATGTATTTCACTTTTGTAATTGAAATATGAAATACATAAGGATTTTCGCGCAGGCGCTTATCGATTACAAGATATTTGTTCTAAGAATCGACATTTTGTCCATATAGTATGATTGTTTATTGGTAACAAACAACTTCTGAGATGTAAGAAGAAGCCCTTGACTCCGGCATGCTTGTTTGGCAGCTTTAATATTGCACGTCTTAAGCTTCTCGCGTCTCATGCAGAGGTAGGCTGTACATTACCAGTAAACCTTACCAGTTAGCACCGGAGGGTGTACAGAAAAGTGGGGTAGGCATTTGACTCCTCTCCGATGGGCGCTTATTATCTGCAATCGATAAGCGCCCGCCCAGAAGAAAGTGATCTAGTTTACGAGGCTATATACATTGCATATTGTTTGTGACATAAATTACAAAGAATTTGCTTTGAGAAAACTCTTAAAAACGCTGTACAAAATATTATGTCACGTGATGTAATAGTAAACGGAGGTAACAAAATGGAGCGGAATATGCCACCAACCATCAAGTGTAGTAAGCGATCAAAGATTCGCTGTGATCGTGTTTTATCGTTGATCCTTGTTTTCTAATTATGTGAACATAAGGAGAAATTTTTACTTTTTTTCATAAATATGATCGCCCATATCCCCGTGAATTGTTAACGGATTTTCAAAAACTAAATATTTTTAGAGTCGTGAAAGCATTCTACAAATGTATTTATTAATAAAAAGTTTATGTGAATACATTTAAATTTCGCCCGAAGTCGCTAGTCAAAGTTTCCCGTTGTACAGTGTACACATATTAAATGCAACAGGCACAAACCACGACACAAAACTATAGTCGACACAAATACAGTCAGAAATTTAATATACAAAATAAACCTTTGTTATTCAACTCTCTAATGATCGTGAACATATAGTCTTTCCATTGAGCATTTTGAGTGTCCCATCGTAGGACATGAAGAGCTTGTAAATACTCCATGGCCAGATACACGTGCCCTTTTGTCTTTCCCGAACAACACTCCGCACACGTTAGGTTATGAAACCTCATTCAAAACACAAACATTTTAGCATGAACAGGATATTATCGGATATTGTTCACATATTTCTTAACCGTACAGCCCTGGCGCTTATCGACCATTTTTAGGTGTACTGGATTAATGGCGCATGCAGTATGCCGACCTGCTGTAGGATGGTTTTCCAGTTAGTACGGGAGAGTAGAGGATGGTTTTTCGCAGTGAGAACATGGACGAGAGAGAGGGCCAAGGAGCCAACATCTAGCGAGAGGTGAGTAGTAAAAAACTGGTGCCCATTGCTATTACCATAGAAGTAGCGTCAACAATCTATGCTATCACCAGAGACTCCAAGGTGGTCCATTGAAAATGCTGGAGGACACACATATCTGAGACACTTCTCATCAGGGCTTGATTACCCATATATATCCCTATACTAAACGCAGAGCCCACCTTCATAAGGGCTCAATTTATTTGGGCATACACGTATACAATATTTTCAAAAGTGCATTGTTTCCTATAACCAACTAATACACTGCTGTTTAGCAGTTTATTTATGCTAAGCTATTTGCAGAGTGTAACTATAGAAATATCTTCTAATAGACTATACTGGCAATTTTCCTTAGACTCAGTTCAATCAGTAGTGCTGACAGATATCATCGAATATCTATGCAAATATCTTGCCGGTGAAGAAAATCACTGTACAGCATCACTTCCTTAGATAACTTGCATACACAAACACACGTCAGTGGCCTAGCACACCTCTAATTCAGGGAATAAATCGCTGTGCCCTCTAAGCCCATCGCGAGACGCTGAAAACAATACAGCATGTCATTGCAACAGCACTTCTGAATATTTAATCCAAATCCACAATTCCACATCTTCAAATAATATAGCTACAGTACCCAGAGCTGGTAACTTCATTTCAACTCGACTATTTTCAAATCTTCTTGTCACGTGCTGGCATGCTTTATTTGAACTATGAATACTGGCGCCTAGACTATGTAGCCACAAAGATGTAAAATGGTTAGCTAATATGATTATAGCAATATATATGGCTTACTTTATTTAGTACTGGTAGATTATATGGCTTTAAAGGTGTTTCTGTGGCTATATGTTAGTAAAGAATGTTTGATGGTGGGTTTGAGTTTTGTTTTGGCAAAAAGCTAGAGGTTGAGGCGAGTGTGCGTGTGAGCTGGAGATTTAGTTAAAATATGTGTGTTGGGAGGTCTGCCATTACCCCTATCGTGTTGATGTTGCCTTGTACATCGAAGGCTCCACTTTGCTTTCTGAGGAGGGCACAATTCAGGGAGATCCACTTGCCATGCCGATGTATGCTTTGGGTGTTCTTCCTCTAATTGACTGCATTTCTGGTGACCTCATGCAGGTGTGGTATGCTGATGACGCCACTGCCTCTAATTTTATTATGGCTATTTTACTCCAATTTTTTAAACCCTCATAAATTTTTGAATGCCTTTCGATAATTTTCTTTGAAAAAAGTGAAATTTTGGTATTAAATAGTGAAAATGACCTCCCACCCGCATGCTTTTTTGAAAGGGCTCTGACGATAAACTGTAAATCAACTTTGCCTGGCCTTATGGTGCTGCTGTGGAGATGTTTCAGGGCTTGGGAAATTCCATTACTGTTGATGGTAAGCAGCATTTGGGGGGTGCTCTTGGTTCACCTTCCTTTGTCACTTCTTTTGTCAAAGAGAGGGTCTCTACCTTAGCTAAGGATCTTGGTTTACTTTCTGACATTTCTATTACCCATCCTCATGCTGCATATGCGGCCTTCACTCATGGCTTTATTGGCAAGTGGAACTATTTGATAAGGTGCATTCCAAATATTCAGACTTTTTGACTCCTCTTGAAACTTTATACAAACTCATTTCCTACTGAATTTAACAGGCCAACCATCATTTAGTGATGTTGAATGTAAATTGTTTGCTCTCCCGGCTTGTTTGGGTGGTCTTGGTGTTGTTGATCCTTCGCAGTATTCTTCTTTTCAGTTTTCTGCGTCAGTAGCAATTACTGCTCCTTTGGTTCAGTCAATTTTGCAGCGGTCTTCTGCTTCCTCTGCTGATGTTTTGTTTGATCAATTGGAGGCTAAGCGGCATGTTGTTGATGAACACCGTAAGTCTATCACTGACTTTTATGACTCTTTGCTGCCATCTCCCTCCTCATCTTTGCACAGATCTGTTTTGTTGTCTGGTGAATCTGGCTCTTCTAGCTGGTTAACGGCTTTACCTTTGACTGAACATGGTTTTGCATTACACAAGGGGAGTCTTTAGGGATGCCTTGTGTCTCAGGTATGGTTGGCGACCACCTCTGTTACCATTGACTTGTGTTGGTGGAAAGCGATTTACTGTTGAGCATGCTTTAAGATGTCCATGTGGTGGTTTTCCTTCCATTAGACACAATGAATTAAGAGACATCACAGCTGAACTTTTGACTGAGGTTTGTCGTTGTGTGGGTGTTGAGCCCACTTTACAGCCTTTAACTGGAGAGCAACTTTCTTACTGATCTGCTAATGTGGAGGATGGAGCCCGCCTAAATGTAGTTGCTGAGGGGTTTTGGGATCATCAACAGAAAACTTATTTTGATGTTAAGGTTTTCAACCCTTTGGGTCCTACTTATAGTTATACTTCACTCCCTCAGTGTTACAGATGGGAGGAGCTTGAGAAAAGACAAATGTATGAAGAACGTATTCGGGAGATAGAGCATGGCAGTTTTACACCCTTAATTAGTCTTCTCATGTTCTGGAGGTATGAGGCCTTTGGCAACCATTGTGTATAGGCGTCTTGCAAGTCTGATTTCCGAGAAGTCTAGCCAGACTTACAGTATGACTTTGTACTGGTTGAGATGCAAGTTAAGTTTCTCACTCTTGCGCTCCGCAATTACTTGTTTAAGGGATTCCAGGTCTTCCTACCATCACTTCAAGTTTTCTGATTCTGCCATTGACCTGGTCTATGCTGAGAGTCACTTGGTACTTGATGACAATTAACTATTATTTATCTTATTAAACCAGGCGCGCCTGGTTTCTTGAAATCGTTATCGTGAAAACGTCAGTTCGTGTGTGTGTCCGCCCCCCAGGCTATTAAAAACCATTCACGTGAAATGAAGCCTGAATAACCAATCGAATAAGTCCTACTGCTTTTCTATGACACTTGCTATCGATATTACTGATGGGTGGGGCCTTAGTAATGAAGTGTGTCGTGTGTTACTGCCGAATAAGAACAAGGTAATGCAGTGTTAGCCGTTCATTACATAGTAAAAGTCGTTTGAACAGCTGTACATTACTAACAAAACAGAGCCTTTCAGTTTTGAAAGTGGGCGTGCTGTGTGGGTTGCGGAGCTTATAATACAAGACTAGCCTATAGTGTTACAGTAAGAATTTCGGCTTAAAACAACTTTGTACTACTTTTAAAAAGTTTTATCACTAAAGTACTGGAGTATAAAGCCAAAAAAATTAAATTTGTATGCGTTGCTATGTGCCCCTTAGTGATGAGTATTTGCTCACATGACTTACTCATGACGTTATCAGTTACTATTACAATACATTGAATAGCAGTTGATTAATAGTGATTTAACTTACACATCGCCTGGTTTTTAGATGGTAGAACATCAACTTGTTTTTTCTGAGTAATTAATTATGTGTGTAATTTTGAAATAATTTCATCATTGTGTTCATTACCCCAACAATGCTACGTATGTCTCGTACGTAGCTGCCATTCTCCTAACCAGTAGGGGCATATCTAGACTCACGATAGTGAGTCGCGAAGCCAAGAAGAAGCAGCAGTACGCGACGAATGAGTGAGTTATTTACAGGTAGCACCGCTCAAAAATTCGTAGACGCTGTAACTAAGCCGCCATAAAAGCTACCGCTTAGTTATTACAGACCTAGTACGTTCTTACTATATAGAATCAATATACCAACAATGAAGTAAATAAGTGCCTCCATTCCTGAGTATCAGCCATTGCAAGTTTTATGGCGCTCGTTTTGCGACAACGCACGACGAACCATCTGCCCCGCCCCTT
Organism: Spongia lamella; assembly: GCA_963930835.1. Lineage (NCBI taxonomy): Eukaryota > Metazoa > Porifera > Demospongiae > Dictyoceratida > Spongiidae > Spongia > Spongia lamella. The sequence continues at coordinate 5,141,024 of OZ005750.1, read as the reverse complement.
TTCGCTCGTTAATTAGAGAATTAGTACCTTAATTGTTTGAAGAATCAATAGCCTGAAGTACATCGAAATCGGCTCAGCCAGTCTTCAGATACGGCCTTACAAAGTCCTTCCTTTCACAAAAAATTTTTGACGCGGCAGTCGTTTTTTTCTTCTTTCTTTCTTTCATCGCACACTTTTTTCGGGGGCTTGCAGGAGCTTTCGTGAACCCCGAAAGTTTTTTTCAAACTCTCTTTTTATACATTCACTTGTTTGTCTAATAACTCACTCATTTCTTCATGGATTTCAGCCAAATTTGTATCAGCACTTCTCCTATGTATGCTCTACCTGTCATACTATTATCAGTACGAAGTAAACACTTGACTGTATTTGAGAAGGACTATTACACTGCAGGTTGATAGTTGTCATAACTTGGACCCCTTTCATATGATTTGCATAAACTTTCAGATATACAATCTATATTGATGTATCACTCTGTAGTGAAAGTTAAAAAAAAATCTCGGGCTTGAGTTTTTCAAAATTATGCTTCAAAGTTTAATTTGCAATATTGTGTGCTAGGCAAGTACAAGTTATGCCCATGCAGTACTTCTCTGCTGCTTGCTAGTAATAACATGTGTTTATACTTCCAAAAAAGTGGTGATATGCTAAACAAAAACACCTTGGGTGTAAAAAAGTGCGAGGCCAATCAGAAGCAGCATTGCAAACAGGTGCGACCAAAAACTTTGATATCAGTTGAGGCCAAGAAGTTACTTATCAAAATCTTTTTCACTACTTGAATGACATACAATAGTTTATAGCATATTTTCACAACTATGATTGGCTTTGTTACTTGGCCACCTTTTTCACACCATCATTATTAATAAAGGTGGCCAAGTGACAAAGCCAATCATAGTTGTGAAAATATGCTATAAACTATTGTATGTCATTCAAGTAGTGAAAAAGATTTTGATAAGTAACTTCTTGGCCTCAACTGATATCAAAGTTTTTGGTCGCACCTGTTTGCAATGCTGCTTCTGATTGGCCTCGCACTTTTTTACACCCAAGGTGTTTTTGTTTAGCATTCAGTTTAACAGGGTATGTAATTTTAGAGTCTTGACTCTTATACCTACTGCATGCCTTATGCAAAACCCATGCACTCACCAATATGAAATTGTGTGGCTTTATTCTGCTGGTTCAGAATTAATCTCTTGGAACACAACACCACATTGAACTGAGTAGCTGAGCATTAGCTGCTCAACCAATATTCCTTAGGGATTGTTGTTTACTATTGCTTTTGTCAGGTGATTGATGTACAAAGGGAATAACTTTATGATGCCTAGATCCATAACCATACATTGACTGAATTATTCATCTACACGCCTACACTGGTATTCCATGGTAGCCGTGACCATGAAGACGGGAGCTATGGACTTTGCTTTTGCTGTGTTGTGCATGTAATGGGTTAAATTGCCTGGTATGTATAGACTTGTTTGTGTGTATAATTTATATCCCTATGTGTGGGTGGATCAAAGTAGGTTGAGCCTTCTGTGAATACCCTCCAGTGTCTAGATAATAATTATAATAATAATTATGCATATACATTGCTTGATTTGTAATTACTTCACACATGTGTGCATAGCTACCATGATGATACATGTTACGTAGGTTTCTCTTGCTTTCAAATATTATTATGTAGTACATGCATGGGTAATTAGTGTGTAGTCTGTGAAACCACATTGTAGTGCTAAAAACTGCTGAATATTATATAATTTAAAATGTCATATTTCATAATTATATTGAGCATTTATCTTTTATCTGCGTAACATAGCAAAGCGTTTTTGCTAGATGTCAAATAAATCATTGCCAAAAGAAAGGCTTTTACTGAAGTGCGGAACATGACTGTTGTTCCATAAATTCCTCTTTCCAGCTTCAGGTTGGATTCTCTTCCTCTTCCTCTGAATTCTTTTATTAACTAGATGGAAGAAGCTTAGTTACTTTGAATACATGAACAGGTATGTAGTTAAAAATAATTTAATAGTGAAATACTATTGTGATATTCGATTTAATATAGATATTAAGAAGGCAAGGAGCTGCTTGCTCACAACCCAGCGATTTAGTAGATCAACTCTGCAAAGCAGGGTTAGCTAACTGAATTTGACAATAGTTTAGATAGATTTTCTACCAGTGTATTATCACAACCAATCATATAGAGGTGGAGGGTAGGGGTTGTTGGGGAGCAATGAAGTGGTGGGATTCCTAATTTGTACAAACTGAACACAGCCAGATAGTCTTATATGCACTCTTTGAGAACTAGATATCACAAAAGTAGTAAATTCAATTGTAGCCAGTTATGTGGTAGTTTCCAGTTGACACTTGTCCAGTCTCAACACCAGAGCATGCATGTGGGTCAAAATAAGCCCCAGTAAAATCAAGACTAGTGAACTATTGGCAGTGATACACACATGGATTATTGATTAGTAGTGTAGCAATCGAGTAATGGTGAAAAGTGTGTCTTGCCACTAAGTGTGATCCAGGTCAGTTTGGAAAAGTTGGTCACATAGCTAGTACACGTAATAATTAGCTGCATAATAATGAATCACTGTTATTTTGACTTAACAATACCTTGATCATTAGCCAACTTTGATGGCAGGGAGGAATTCTGCTGTTGCTTATTACTGGACAGTTGTGACAGGTGAGACAGTTGTGACAGGTGAGACAGTTGTGACAGACGAGACAGTTGTGATGGGTTGAGACGGTTGAGACAGTTGTGATGGTTGAGACGGTTAAGACAGTTGTGACGGTTGACAGTTGTGATAGGTGAGACATTTGTGACGGTTGAGACATTTGTGACAGTTGTGACGGTTGAGACAGTTGTGACAGGTGAGACAATTGTGACAAGCAAGACAGTTGTGATGGGTTGAGACAGTTGTGACGGTTGAGACAGTTGTGACGGTTGAGACAGTTGTGACAGGTGAGACAGTTGTGACGGTTGAGACAGTTGTGATGGTTGAGACAGTTGTGACGGTTGAGACAGTTGTGATGGTTGAGACAGTTGTGACAGTTGAGACAGTTGTGACATGTGAGACATTTGTGACGGTTGAGATAGTTGTGACATGTGAGACAGTTGTGACAGTCGAGACAGTTGTAACAGTTGAGACGGTTGAGACAGTGAGACAGTTGTGACAGGTGATACAGTTGTGACAGTTGTAACAGTTGTGATGGTTGAGACAGTTGTGATGGTTGAGACAGTTGTGATGATTGAGACAGTTGTGACAGGTGAGACATTTGTGACGGTTGAGACAGTTGTGACGGTTGAGACAGTTGTTGAGACAGTTGTGATGGTGGTGACAGGCGAGACAGTTGTGACGGTTGAGACAGTTGTGACGGTTGAGATAGTTGGGACGGTTGAGACAGTTGTGACGGTTGAGACAGTTGTGACGGTTGAGATATTTGTGATGGTTGAGATGGTTGTGGCATGTGAGACAGTTGTGACGATTGAGACAGTTATGACGGTTGAGATATTTGTGGTAGTTGAGATGGTTGTGACATGTGAGACAGCTGTGACGGTTGAGACAGTTGTGACAGTTGAGACAGTTGTGACGGTGGTGACAGGCGAGACAGTTGTGACAGTTGAGACAGTTGTGACAAGTGTGACAGTTGTGACATTTGTGACGGTTGAGACAGTTGTGATGGTTGAGGACAGTTGTGACGGTTGAGACAGTTGTGACAAGTGTGACAGTTGTGACAAGTGTGATGGTTGAGACAATTGTGCCAGTTGAAATGCTTGTGGCAATTGAGATCATCATGATATCCAGAATAGTATACTATAACTGTGTCATGGATAACATCCTGTCTCTAATGGCTAGTTATATAATTATAATTAGCTGATTGTGTGCCATTGGTTGTTTGGCTGGCTGATTGTAATTCGACTTGTACGGGTGGGCGGGCTCCCACCTTTGTATGCCTGTGTTGGTAGAATGATGATGATATAATTTGTATGGTACATGTGTTATTTTTTTGTATGTAATGGCTATTTGTTGGCTGATAACTGGTAGGGATGGTGGCGATTTGCACTGGGTGGTGACACTGGTAAACATATATAATTTTACCAGCAAGTGGCTAATGTTGTGTGGCCACTTGGGGGTCCGATGTTGTGCATCCTGGCTGTCGCCAGGGGGCAGACGATGAAGGTGTGGCATACAATCCAGGTTAGATAACTAATTAACAACATAGCATTCTTATGACCAAAACCTATCAAGGAGTTCCTTTAATCTTCCTACAGTTGGCGCATTGATGACTTCCCCAGGAAGACCAATCCAGTCATTGATGATCCTCTCAAAAAAATAAAAAAGTTCCTTCTCAGCTCCAGATAATTTCTGGGCTTAAATACTTTAAGATTGTGGCCCCCTGTTATAAGTGAAGTTGCTTTGTGAAAGAGCTGTTTATAATCTATGTTCACTTTATTTGTTAAAATATAAGTTGCAATCATGTCACCCCTTCTACTCCTATAGTACAATGATGGTAAGTCCAACGTGTGTAATATTTTATTGTATGGATAATTATATAAGAAAGGAACAAGCTTTGTGGCACGCCGCTGGACATTCTCAAGTGCTTGTTGATCAAGTTTGAATCTTGGGCCCCATACAACGTTCCCGTACTGCAACACTGGGCAAATCAATGACTTGTAGAGTAATAATAAAGTGTGGGCATCCAGGAAGGTGAAAGATCTTATTATTACTGACAGACATTGGTTGGCCTTAGATATGACTGATGCACAATGCCTATAAAAATTGAGGTTGCTATCCACGATAACTCCCAAGTCTTTTTGGTAGTCACTGGCTTCCAAAAGGTGGGATCCCATTTGGTAAGTGTAATGTGGGTTAACCTTCCCGAGGTGTAATATCGTACATTTGTCTGGGTTAAACCTTAACTGCCATAACTCTGACCACTGAATCAAAGAGTCTATATCTTGTTGAAGTTGGAATCTTTCATTGTAATTGCACATTCGAGAAATTAATTTAATATCATCTGCAAACATAAGTAAAGAATTTGATGTGGAAGAGGGTATATCATTTACAAAAAGTAGAAAAAGCAAGGGGCTTAGGACAGATCCTTAGGAGTACTCCACTACGCATTGCTTTCCAGTTTGATAATTTGCCATTTAAGACTACTCTTTGGGACCTACAAGTAATAAACTCACGAAGCCATCCATGAAGTTTCCCCTCAATACCATATGAAAGTAACTTACTAAGCAAACGTTCATGGAGGACTGAATCGAAGACTTGCAGAAGTCAAAATATGCAATATCTACAGGGTTGCCATTCTGAAGTAAATTAGTCCATTGATTCAGTGCAGATAGCAATTGTAATGAACATGATCTAGTTGGAACAAAACCAAATTGTTCATCGGTGATTAGATTATAACTAGTTAAATGCTCCATTAAGCCATCTCTAATGATGGACTCCAGATATCTGATGTACGACTTACAGGTCTATAATTAGATGGATTATTGTGATTTCCCTTTTTATAAATGGGAGTAATATTGGCCACTATCCAATCACTGGGTAGACTCTGAGAGTTAAAAAGACTTTTGAAAAAGAATAGCCAGTGGTATTGCCAATTGTTCCGCAGTTTCTTTCAAGATTCTGGGGTGACATCCATCAGGCCCTGGTGACTTACAAGGATTTAATGAGATCAATTTAGCAAAAGCTTTTGCAGTGGTAAAATGGAATAGTACAGACTGGAGGACCGTCATATCTACGTAGCAAGGTAGGTACGAAACTTGTGTCCTTGTCAACAAATATTTCTGAGAAGAACCTATTAAGGTTACGGGATACCCATGAATTAATTTTATGGGTGCTGACTTTCATTGTCTTGAAAAGTAGCCTTCTTGTGCTTTGTATCAAGTGTTTTCGTCATCGCCTTCAAAGTACTGTGTAAAGAGTCTACAGCTGCCATTGATAGGCCATCCAACCAGGCAAAGTAACAGCAATGGCTTCCATTTCTACCAAAAACTTGCTGCCAAATGCAGCGATAACGGCCAGGGTAAATGCCATTTTGAGGGTTTTGCCTTAATTAGAGATACTTTTGAGGGCCTATCAAAGAGGTTTTAGGCATACAACACTAACGAGAGATTTTGTAAGTGTCTAAAGTTAAAAATTGGTATTTTAGGAGCGCTTTAGTAAGATATTTGTTGGCTAAACTACTTATGAAGCCAGTTGAGAGCTAAGAAATCTTTGATAGGCCCTCGAAAATATATCTCTAATTAAGGCAAAACCCTAGAAATGATACTTACCTTGCTCATTATCGCAGCATTTGGCGGCAAGTTTTTGTGTGTAGAAACGGAAATCTTGCCGTCACTTAGTCCTGTTGGAGCATAGGAGGCTTGATTAATGGCCTATCAACAGTGTATGTAGACTTTTTATACAGTACTTTGAAGGTGGTGACCAAACCGCTGGATACAAAACACAAGAAGGCTGCTTTTCAACACAAGGAAAATTAGTGCCAATAAAATTAATTAATGGGTATCCCATAACCTTAAGCATGTTTGCTTTCTCTTGGTCAGAGTGGGCAAAATTCCCGTTGGAATCAATAAATGAATGAATGGTGTTCTTAGTTTTTAATCTGGAGCCTTTAGGGTTATGTTTGATATTTGTAGCAAGATTAGATTCAAAGCTCCTCTTCAAAGACCTAGTCAATGACCTTAGTCTGTTACGAAGCTGAACATAGGAAGAGTGGTCATCATTGGAAAGAGTGGCACAGTATTTTCTCCAAGCCTGAAACTTTTTTGTATGGGTACCTTTTTTGGGGGGCGATACCTAGCTTTGAGAATACACTGATTTATATAGCATTTAAATGTCTCCAGGAAAAATTCCTAGCATCATCAACATCGGCATTAGTCATAGTATCCCCCCAGTCAACCTCCTCAAACATCTGTCGTAGTTTATTGTAATCTCCTTTGTTATAATTAAAACCAACTTTGTGGTCATCATTTGATATGGTGTAACAATTAAATTGAAAGGTTAGGCAGCAGTGATCACTATCTCTAAGGCGAGGGTGATAAGTAAGACCGCTAACCATATTTTGCTCATTAGTAAATACCAAATCCAGTACACTACAATATGTACTGTCCCTTGTCTGTCCATAGTAGGTTGTGTGATGTGCTAAAAAAGAAAGCAGTCATTAACAGTATCATAAAATCTATGACTGCACAAATCAGATGACTATCACTTGTGTGGGTTCACCACAGAAGTATACATAGGAGGGTAAATTATTTATGTATTTATACCAGTAAAGAATGTAGGTATGAATGACACTCATATTCTATCAGTTTTGGAAAGGAATTATAAATGGTTATGTGTCTTCACGGAAGTGTTTGTTTAATATGTTGGTAAAGGATATCTATTAAAAAAGGTTGTCACAATTTAATCAGAATGTGAGGCACCAGTCACTGGACCTCTGGCATGTGGTATAATGAGTATACCATTACAACACAACCTTGTGACAAGATTGTTACTATTTTTAATTCCAAAAATAATAATATAAAGAAATAGATAAAAAAGTTGTTGCGAGGTTGTGGTTTAAAATCTTTAGCTATTTTCTATATGGGAATGGTTACACTGTCACTGCATGTAAATGTGTGAAGAAGAAGATTACCTCTTTAAGTAATCATTCCTTCACCATGAAGAAGCCAAACAAGCTATGTTGAAAACATCGCACAACCATGCATCACAAACAGCATGCTACAGTCATAGGTGATTATTGATGTTTTTTCAGCCATGGTTAAAAAAATAATCCCCACCTAACAAAGGTCACTTCTGGCTCTAAGAAAGACCGTTTAACAGACCAACAAATCTAACTAATCTCTGAGCACGGCTTATCTTGATGTAATCGTTTACTCTGTTGGCTTCATTGGTTGGAATCACGGGATCTGTTGTGATCATTGCGCAGTGCTTAGTACTGGGTTCCTCGCGGTTGGGATGCAGCTCGCCTGGTCGTGTGCCGAGGGTTGATGGATCGCACTTGCTCCCTCTGTCCAAAAAAATAACTCAAAAATTAGCATGTTGAGCAGTGTGTGTCGACATTATATGAGGACAATCATAACCCAAAGGTCAAGACATCAAAACCATTAGCAAGACAACCAAGCAATCACCCATCTGCTGTACTTTACACCCTGTGTATGCAATATTTTCAACTCCTTATCAGACAGTTATGTATGTCGCCAACAATTAAAAATAAGTCATTTGTTGCAACACATTTATACCTTACACAGACATAATTCTTGGGTGGAAGGACACTGCACTGTAGTGTGATGCCTTTCTGTGGCCCCTAGGATGACCTTGTCACATTCAAGTATCAAAAGTTAGCCACAAACAGTTGTGGTTGCACCCAAGCATTATGACTGGTGCCATGCCATGTTAGTCAAGTTTGATATCGCAAGTGAGATTATGGCACAGAAGCAATCCCTTTGACTCCTACCTTGCAAACAATTTACTAGGCACCCCTGCAGTGGGAACCCTGTACACCTACCAAACCACCACCCAATCATTGCTTGGGTGGTAAACATTCCAGCGAAGAATGAAGATGACTGTCCAAAGGTAAGGGATCTCAGATAAGTGCCAACATTAAATGAAGTTTAAATACCTTTAAAGTAATGTTGTTGCGTCACACGGTGTAAAAGGTAATCAAGTATAAGTACACTGGCATACAATCACGTACAACATATTGCTCAAATTTTGATTTTTCAAAATCTTCAGTAGCTGCAAAGTGCTCAGGATGCTTAAAATAAGCTGTTTGGTAAAATTACAGTACCTCAGGTATGCCTCAAGGTGTTCTCTAGCAATTTTTTGCTCAACGGTGGTGAAAAACATGTTGTTGTGGTCAATTTTACACATATTCACAGTACTTTGCAGCAAATTTTGATTTTTCAAAAATTTAAGTAGCTGCAAAGTGCTCAGAATGATTACGATAAGCTGTTTGGTAAAATTATAGTATCTCAGGTATGCCTTAAGGTGTTATCATGGATTTTTTGCTAAACAGTGATGAAAGACATGTTGTAGTTATCAACTTTACACATATTCACAGTAGTTTGCAGCAAATTTTGATTTTACAAAAAATTCAGTAGCTGCAAACTGCTCAGAATGCTTAAAATAGGCTGTTTAAAGCAAAATCAGTATATCTCAGGTATGCCTCAAGGTATTCCCATGCAATTTATTGCTCGACAGTGGTGAAAGTCATGTTATTGTGACCTGTCTTACACATATTCACAATGGTTTGAAGCAAATTTAATTTTTTTAAATTTCAATGGCTGCAAAATGCTCCAAATACATATAATAAGCTGTATTAAGCAAAATCAGTGTATCTTAGATATGCCTCAAGGTATTCCTATGCAATTTTTTGCTCAACAGTGGTGAAAATCATGTTGTTGTGACCAGTTTCACACATATTCACAGTGGTTTGCAGTAAATTATATTTTTACAAAAATTTCAATACCTGGAAATGCTCAAAATGCTTAAAATAGGTTGTTTTAAATTGTTTGAAACAAAATTGCTGTATCTCAGATATGCATCAAGGTATTCCCATGCAATTTTTTGCTCAACAGAGGTGAAAGTCATGTTGTGACCAGTCTTACAAATATTTACAGTGGTTTGCAGAAAATTCTATTATTTTTAAAATTTCAATGGCTGGAAAATGCTCTTAATGCTTAAAATCAGCTATTTTTAGTAAAATCAGTGTATCTCAGCTGTGCCTAAAGGTATTCACATGCAATTTTTGCTGAACAGTGGTGAAACTCATGTTGTTGTGACCAGTTTCACACATATTCACAGTAGTTCGCAGTAAATTATATTTTTTCAAAAATTTCAATAGCTGGAAAATGCTCAAAATTCTGAAAATAGGCTGTTTGAAGCTGTTTTAAGCAAAATCACTGTATCTCAGTAATGCCTCAAGGTGTTCCCATACAATTTTTTACTCAACAGTGGTGAAAGTCATGTTGTTGTGACCAGTTTCACACATATTCATAGTGGTTTGCAGCAAAATTTAGTTTTTCAAATTTTTCAATAGCTGAAAAGTGCTCAAAATGCTTAAAATAAGCTGTTTTAAGCAAAATCAGTGTATCTCAGGTATGCCTCAAGGTATTCCCATGCAATTTTTTGCTCAACAGTTGTGAAAGTCATGTTGTTGAGACCAGTTTCACACATATTAACAGTGGTTTGCAGCAAAATTTATTTTTTCAAATTTTTCAATAGCTGGAAAATGCTCAAAATGCTTGAAATAGGCTGTTTTAAGCTATTTTAAGCAAAATTACTGTATCTCAGGTATGCCTCAAAGTATTCCCATGCAATTTTTTGCTCAACAGTGGTGAAAGTCATGTTGTTGTGACCAATTTCACACATATTTACAGTGGTTTGCAGCAAAATTTTTTTTAAAAATTTTTCAATAGCTGGAAAATGCTCAAAATGCTTAAAATAGGCTGTTTTAAGCTGTTTTAAGCAAAATTACTATATCTCAGGTATGCCTCTAGGTATTCCCATGCAATTTTTTGCTCAATAGTGATAAAAGTCATGTTGTTGTGACCAGTTTCACACATATTCACAGTGATTTGCAGCAAAATTTATTTTTTCAATTTTTCTATAGCTGGAAAGTGCTCAAAATGCTTAAAATAAGCTGTTTTAAGCAAAATCAGTGTATCTCAGGTATGCCTCAAGCTATTCCTATGCAATTTTTTGCTCAACAGTAGTGAAAGTCAGTGTTGTTGTGACCAGTTTCACACATATTTACAGTGGTTTGCAGCATAACCTATTTTTTTTAATTTTTCAATAGCTGGAAAGTGCTCAAAATGCTTGAAATAGGCTATTTTAAGCTATTTTAAGCAAAATTACTCTATCTCAGGTATGCCTCAATGTATTCCCATGCAATTTTTTGCTCAACAGTGGTGAAAGTCATGTTGTTGTGACCAGTTTCACACATATTCACAGTGGTTTACAGCAAAATTTATTTTTAATTTTTTCAATAGCTGGAAAATGCTCAAAATGCTTAAAATAGGCTGTTTTAAGCTGTTTTAAGCAAAATTACTGTATCTCAGGTATGCCTCAAGGTATTCCCATGCAATTTTTTGCTCAACAGTGGTGAAAGTCATGTTGTTGTGACCAGTTTCACACATATTCACAGTGGTTTGCAGCAAAATTTATTTTTTCAAATTTTTCAATAGTGGAAGATGCTCAAAATCCTTAAAATAGGCTGTTTTACGTTGGTTGAAGCAAAATCAGTGTATCTCAGGTATTCCTCAATGAATTCTTATGCAATTTTTGTTCAACAGTGGTGAAAGGTTTTTGTGACCAGTTTTACACATATTCACAGTAGTTTACAGCAAATTGAATTTTTCCAAAAGTTTCAAATTCTGCAAAATGCTCAAAATGCTTAAAATAAGCTGATTAAAGCACAATCAGTGTTTCTCAGGTATGCCTCAAAGTATTCCCATGCAATGTTTTGCTCAACAGTGTTGAAAGTCATTTTCTTGTGACCAGTTTTATACATATTCACAGTGGTTTTCAGCAAATTTTACTTTGTTGAAAAATTTCAATAGCTGGAAAGTGCTCAAATTGCTTAAAATAGGCTGTTTTAAGGTGTTTTAAGCAAAATCAGAATATCTCAGGTATGCCTCAAGGTATTCCAGTACAATATTTTGCTGAACATTGGTGAAAGTCATGTTTTTGTGACCAGTTGTACACATTTTCACAGTGGTTTGTAGCAAATCATATTTTTCAAAAATTTCAATAACTGGAAAATGCTTTGAATGCTTAAAATAAGCTGTATTAAGCAAAATTAAGGTATCTCAGGTGGGCCTCAAGGTATTCCCATGCAAGTTTTTTGCTCAACAGTGGAGAAAATCGTGTTGTTGTGACCAGTTTTACATGTATTCACAGTGGTTTGGAGGAAACTTTAATTTTTTAAAATTTCAGTAGCTGAAAAGTACTCAGAATGCTTAAAATAAGCTATAATAATTTTGTTTAAAGCTCTTATACCACTGGCATGTGGCAGATCAAAATTTATGCTGCATGTAGAAGTAACTGGAGGTTCATAAACAAGTAAGCCTATATAGAATATATGTGACCAGATTTGGCAAAATGTGCATAGTTCGCACACAATATGGAAACACAGATTTCACCGCCATTCCATAGCCACACCAATAAACTAACAGTGCAAGTGTGTATGGATGCCAACAGCTCATCAGTCTGCTTTTGCTGCAGCTGCTTTCTAGGGTGTGTCAGACGTCCACGGGTGCCCTTAGTGTCTTCAGTTGGCTCTGGTTTCTGTCACTGAAAAGCCACCTGGCTGTAACTCGCCGTACGACTGCCCAGTGATGCTATCCATGGATTTGGCTACTTTTTGTGCTATCTACAGCACAAATATGCCCATTTGGAAGTGTGAACACTTGATGTGTGTTTCCCCGCCACTGCCGTGGCTCCCCACCACCCCCGACCAACCGCCCCTATATAATCACTTGTGGTACTGTTTATAAACTATCTAAAATGGCGGGCAATTCAGCTAGCAAGCCTTTCAACAGTAGACCCACTGAATTATCTTGTACAACTACAGATTTGTGGAGAATTGCGTGCTAGTAGCATAAGGCAGACTCCAGATATTACGAATTGAATATTTCAAAACGGTATTTCTAAAGACTTGTACATGTGCGAACAATGCACATTTTCGCAAATCCGGTCACATATATATATTAACTGTTTATTATTAATAGCATAATTGATATTGGAGCATCATAAAATTTGCACAAACAAAAAGCAGAATAGGTAATTTTCTCAGCAATATATAGACACAGTCCTAGCAGCTGCTAGTTCTCAAGATATTTAATAACAGATAGCATATTTATTATATATATACTAGATTAAATATAAAAATTTTCAATTTCAAAAAAGGAAATAGGAATCGAAAATGCTACTAGAAATCGGCATCCTAGTGCTATAGATCAAAAGGATAGATAAAGTTAAAGATCAAAAAAGTACAGACACAAGAAGGAGATTGTAATCACGTAGATAGGACTGTTATTCTAAAGCATTTGCGATCCCTATTCTGACTGCTTTCAGAGGAATCCATTATCCTGATGCAGTCAGAATAGGGATAGCAAATGCTTGAGAATAATAGTCCTATCTATACATACCATATAGTGCAATTATGCATCGAGGAAAAATATTGGCGAATAAGCTTATCTGCAAGGATTGGTGGGGAAACATTTGGCGAATTTGGATTTAAGAGTAAAGATACTAAGTTGGTAAGAAAGTATTGGTTGGGAAAACATTGGCGAATGGCAGTCGATTCATCAATATTTTGCCCCACCGCATAATTGCGCTATACAGTAGTAATCTTGATGCAGTCAGAATAGGGATCGCAAATGTTTTAGAATAACAGTCCTATCTACGTAGTTACAATCTCCTTCTTGTTTCTATACTTTTTTGATCTTTAACTTTATCTATCCTTTTGATCTATAGCACTAGGTTGCTGATTTCTAGTAGCATTTTCGATCCCTATTTCCTTTCTTGAAATTTTTATATTTAATCTAGTTTCTTAAGTTTTTTCATGTCCACTTGGTGGGCTATTGTATAGAATATAATATTGGTGACATCATGAGAGGCTTATAGAAACAATAGAAATCAAACAGGGATTAATAGTATCAATTGACTAAATGGTGTGGTGTACATAAGTATTGTTTTGCTCCAGGCTCCCTGTCTATGTATACTTTTAACTTGCCAGCTGTACAATTCTTAACCCTTGACTATGACGGTTTAATCACTGCAACACATTTCTAGTGTGTTCACTTGTTGAAGTGGATCTATTCACAGTTGAACTGGTGATTTCACTGTCACATGGGTCTAGCTATGCATGTTCCTCTAATCTCAGCAGTGGGATTTTGCTCTCACATGCATGTGCAGGTTTGTGTGGCATAGTATATTATTACTCAAAGGTAATCTTATAAGCTTTAACCTCTCATTGAGCCATGCATTTATGTGTTTAGTAGCTCCAACCCTTAGACCAATCATAAATTAACAGAAAATACCACTGCTATTCAGCTAGATTGTTGTCAACAACTCCTGCAGTAAAATATGGGAGGTGCATGCCAAGCATGCATGGCTTTTGATACAAATAGCTAGTCTGGAGAATATTGTGAGCAGTATAATAGTTCTAAAACAGGGCAATATGTAAGGCAGGTAAGTAAGTAGGGTACATATATGAGCTATATAAATTATATAAATACAATGTATATGCGCTAAAATATTAGAAGCGATGGAAAGCAGAGTTATATGATAGTATCAATAATGTTATAGTCTTATAATCTTGCTATTACATATAGCTGTAGTCTAGTATTCTATTTTACCTCAAAAAATGCTGCTACTGAATGATTCAAAACACACGCGGTTGCAAACCAATTAGATTAACAGGGCGGGCGATACCAGGTAAGTGGAAGAAGCGGACAAAAAACAAAATTTCTGACACTGGAAATTCAACTCTAAGAAACGGGCTTAAAATAGTTCACAATTCTTTATAGGACGTTGTTAAGTAGGTCTGAATAGCTTTTAGCGCAATATCCTAGTCAAGGAGGCTGTTGTGAGGCTGGGCGTTGGCCTGCGCTTTCATAGCTTCATGATCGATCGCGTCCGGGAAGAAGCTGTTTTGTGCCATATCTTGTATTATCTCAACTCCTCATGAATATGTAACCACAATATATTGATTGTGTTGCTTAAGTTAAAAGAAATAAATAGAGCAGGCAGTTTTGTATAACTGCAGTCACAATATGTTGCTAGGTTTCTCAGGTGTAAAGTGAACCACTGTAAAGAATTATAGTGTGGCTATAGAGTGGTAATATGTGTGCACTACCACAGGTTCACTTTTGCATAGCAAAGCACACTCAGAATCAGGGTTGTATATATTATATGAATGAATAATACCACACTGTTTGCTTTGAGCTTTCAACCCTGATCAAGCATGTGCTGCGGCCTTGCTTCATGTACGTATGCAATAAAAGAGAGTGTACTATAAAGCAAGGTCTACATAACAAGACAAGTGCACAGCAAGTGGTCTGATACATGTTCTCAGGTCAAAAACATGACTTAAAAAGACAGAACATGCAATCGTTCACAAGTCATGGAAAAATTCAGACCCACACCTGAGATTATTAGGATCAAAGATTACAATGGTTTTAAAAGTTAAGCTGCTCTATTTAATGCTACATATGGTTGGTTGGTATACATGTTGACATGTAAGAGTGCACAAATAGTGCGGGTGTGTGGTGGGACAAATACCAACCAACCATACTAAACAATTGTGTTTGTAATAATTTTATGCAATTTCTTTCACTGTAGCATTATTAATTGCCTGTAATCCGCATGCAGTATTGTGGAAAGGGATGACAATATCTATCTACATGGCTAATTTGGCAGGGTTACAAATGATGAAGATAATCTGATGTAACCCTAATTAATTGCTGATAAAATCCAATAATGACTGGAGAACAAACACAACGATACAACTGAGAGATAGTAAAGGGGGGAGAAGGACCAGGAGAAGGATAGAGAGAAAGTAAAGGGGGAAGAGAAGGACCAGGAGAAGGACAGAGAGGAAAAAGAACAACAGACCTAAAGAAGAGTGGGCAGGAAACAGGAGAAAGAATTTAGTAAACTATATAGCAACTTTCATTATTGGCTGTACTGCTATATGTACCTATAGACATGAAAATGGACATATGGACTATGTTATAGATAAACACAAATTAAATATACCATTAATACTAAATGACTATACAGTAGACTATAATGTTTATATAGCATTTTGCCCACAACGTGGGCACAAAAAATCTGACAAACTAGATGATACTAAAAATTTTCAATTTAAAAAAGGGAATAGGGATCGAAAGGTTAACTAAACATCGGATAGCTCATTGGTGAAAAAAGGACACGAACAAGTTAAGATCAAAAGGTATGCAGACACGGACATCGATTATTACTCAATACGGGAATTTCTTATCCCATGCACACTACAGAGATCCCTATTTTGACTTCATGGAAGTGATATATGCTTATATTTTCATAATAATGGTTTGTACATAAATAATGGAAAACCAACTCTGGCATGAAGATTATTTGTTTGTACAGTTGGTCAACAAATGCATGAAGTCAAAATAGGGATCTCTGTAGTGTGCATGGGATAAGAAATTCCCGTATTGAGTAATAATCGATGTCCGTGTCTGCATACCTTTTGATCTTAACTTGTTCGTGTTCTTTTTTCACCAATGAGCTATCCGATGTTTAGTTAACCTTTTTGATCCCTATTCCCTTTTTTAAATTGAAAAATTTTAATATCATCTAGTTTGTCAGGTTTTTTGTGCCCACGTTGTGGGCGTATGTCCATTTTCATGTCTATAGGTACATATAGCAGTACAGCCGATAACTTTAAGTTATTTTTGTCAACAATGAAAGTTGCTATATATACTTTATGAAATTCTTTCTCCTGTTTCCTGCCCACTCTTCTTTTGGTCTGTTGTTCTTTTCCTCTCTGTCCTTCTCCTGGTCCTTCTCTTCCCCCTTTACTTTCTCTCTATCCTTCTCCTGGTCCTTCTCCCCCTCTCAGTTGTATCGTTGTGTTTGTTCTCCAGTCATTATTGGATTTTATCAGCAATTAATTAGGGTTACATCAGATTATCTTCATCATTTGTAACCCTGCCAAATTAGCCATGTAGGTAGATATTGTCACAATAATAATATCAGGTGTGGATCTGAATTTTCCATGACTTGTGAACGATTGCACGTGCTGTCTTTTTAAGTCATATTTTTGACCTGAGAACAGATATCAGACCACTTGCTGTGCACTTGTCTTGTTATGTAGACCTTGCTTTATAGTGCACTCTCTTTTATTGCATACGTACATGAAGCAAGGCCGCAGCACATGCTTGATCAGGGTTGAAAACTCAAAGCAAACAGTGTGGCATTATTCATTCATATAATATGTACAACCCTGATTCTGAGTGTGCTTTGCTATGGAAAAGTGAACCTGTGGTGGTGCACACATATTACCACTCTATAGCCACACTATAATTCTTTACAGTGGTTCACTTTACACCTGAGAAACCTAGCAACATATTGTGACCGCAGTTATACAAAACTGCCTGCTCTATTTATTTCTTTTAACTTAAGCAACACAATCAATATAATATTATTGTGGTTACATATTCATGAGGAGTTGAGCATATAACAAAATCAAAGTTTCCCTACTCCTTATTGCTGTTACCACTTGAAAGTGATTATTAGCAAAATAAATACAAAGAGATCTTTGCTTAACATCTCTTGGAATGGATCTGTCAACATCATTGGGACCCGCCCATATGTGATAACGTTGACTAGCATCATAACAATAAACTGGGCCGGCTATTTAACATGTGTCAAGCACGCCATTTCTATATTAGTCCCCCACACGGTTTCATGGTCCATTCTAGTTCGTAGTATATATTCTTCTACAGAGTTATAGCGACGTGGGTGAGGGTATAATGAAATACAGTTGGGCAGAGCATCTGCATCATTACCTACAAACAAGTGGGGGAAAGATAACATATGGTAGATAATAGTAGTCCTTAAGGCAAAATGTTGCTGTTCACTACCAGTAATGCTTAGTGCACAGATGTCCCGCTTGTGTGAGTAGGTGTGACTGTATTGCGTGTCAGCTACAGGCTTAAATGGCTGGTGATGGTGGGGCGTTATATGGAGAAGTCAGCAATAACTCCTGTATGGAGCATATTGTGAACAGTGTACAGTAACATTAATAAAGAGGATAACACAGGTAAGGCAGGTAGTTAAGTTGTATTGCTATAACCTATAACCTAGAATACAATGCAGTAATATTATTAGTACGCGCTAAAACATTAGAAACGACGTAGAAATGTTTTACGGAGTTGTATGATAACATTAGAACTAATGTATCTTGCTATTTACCATGTATACATACTCTATTTTACCTCAAAAAACGCTGTTGGCCACTGGCCACTGGAAATCCACTTCAGACAGTCGCACGCGGTAGCATAATAATTAGATTAATGGGGCGGGCGCTAAAAGTAAACTGACGATGCGGACTAAAACTTAGAAAATTTCAAGCACCAGAAAGTTCATCTCTCACAAATCAGCTTGAAAATAGCTCGATGTGGTTCCCAAGAGGTTGTTAAGAAGATTTAAGTAGTTTTTAGTGAAATATCCTTGCTAGGGAAGCTGTTTTGGGGGTGGGCGTTGACGCGCGCATTCATGGCTTCACGTTCGATCGCGTCCGGGAAGAAGCTGTTTTGTGCCATAACTAGAGCAAGGCACCGATTATCGAACGCATACTATTATCGGACGCCTCTACAGCAGAAACTAAAAGACTTCAGAATAATCCAATTGCACCATCGTGTAGGCCAACATGAGAGGTACTTGCATACCAATTTTGAAGCTGATAGGACAAACCATGTTAGAACTATGACCAACTAAAGAGTGGTGTCCGTTAATCTAGATTAACGGACGAAACTATCAATCGACGAACAACGTCTGCCTGAAGGAAGACAACCAACAATTAGATCATCAAATACCTCTATTACAACAGCAAGAGGTACTCTTGGTAACAGCTAAATCTTGTAGTTCTGCAGCAACTACACATGCAGTTTGGTTTACATAAATATCTTTAAAAAATTCTGACGCATATTAGAGTTAGCTATAGCTATAACAATAGCTCTAGCTATAAAAATTACGAAATTAGCTAACTATAGCTAGCTAGATAGCTACATTGGTTTACAATTAAGCGAAAAGGTGTATTTAAATCATAAAAACGAAGTATTTTTGCCAATTTTTGCATGAAAGGCATACTTTCTCCATTATACAGCTAATTAATGCATCAAATGTAGAAAGTTTGTGTTTATGGCAAAAATACTTTATTTTTAAGGTTTAAATGCTCCTTGTTGCTTAATTGTAAACCAATGTAGCTATCTAGCTAGCTATAGTTAGCTAATTTCGTAATTTTTATAGCTAGAGCTATAGTTATAGCGATAGCTAACTCTAATATGCGTCCGAATTTTTTAAAGATATTTATGTAAACCAAACTGCATGTGTAGTTGCTGCAGAACTACAAGATTTAGCTGTTACCAAGAGTACCTCTTGCTGTTGTAATAGATGGTATTTGATGATCTAATTGTTGGTTGTCTTCCTTCAGGCAGACGTTGTTCGTCGATTGATAGTTTCGTCCGTTAATCTAGATTAACGGACACCACTCTTTAGTTGGTCATAGTTCTAACATGGTTTGTCCTATCAGCTTCAAAATTGGTATACAAGTACCTCTCATGTTGGCCTACACGATGGTGCAATTGGATTATTCTGAAGTCTTTTAGTTTCTGCTGTAGAGGCGTCCGATAATAGTATGCATTCGATAATCGGTGCCTTGCTCTAGCCATCGCGTAACAAAATGAAGTTTGTAAATAGCCACTGCACTGGGTAGAGATATTTTAAAGATAGTTTAGCAGTTTATCCGGATATAATGTGTTACGATGAGGCTGTAGCCTTTCCAAACAAGAAAAATTATAAGAAGAAGAAGAAGAAGAAGAAGAAGAAGAAGAAGAAGATGGAGATTTTGGGGTATAACGCAGTTCCTGAAAGTTACGGAAAACGTTAGCCTCAGGTTCCAGGAATTTTTGCCATGGCTAAACAACATTAAAGGACATCCTGACAAGATTTTCATGGAGTTTACAGGTTGTTAAGGTGGTGCAATGGAGTCATTTAATGTGCGTTCTATTAGGGGTTTTGCGAAATTCTCGCGCGATCCCTATTATGAACCCACTACCGTGGTTCATGATAAATTGTTTGATCACCTAGTTAACTACTTACGTATCTAACTACTTACGTATCTAGCTACAGTGGCAAAACTATGTTAGCTATATAGGCTAATGATACTGGGTATACTCAATGCTAAAGCTTTAATTTGGTGCTTTTAATAATAGCTATAGTGAATATTTGGACCTTCATTAAAAAACATATAGCGATACATAAGAGATTTCTACGTAGCTACTCGTGTAATTATTATGATTGCATTGTTGGTTTGGTAAGCATTAATTAGAAATCAGTGGAGGTTTACTACTAGGTATGTCACAGTAGAGCCATACATGCAATAGGTAATAGGTACGAATCTATAGCTACTGCAAAATATTTGGCATAAATATACGTATACAAGCATGTCACAGTTTTCTGTGATGATATAGTATTGCAGTATCAAATAATCCTTTTTGAGATATCATCCAAGTTGATAAGGATCTGCAATAGCATACACTAGCTGCTAGCTATATGTAATACTTAAAGCACTGCCACAAGTTTGTATGGAATATACAGCACAAAGTGAGTGTCGAGTGACAAATATAGCACGAGGCAAAGTCGAGTGCTATATTTGTCACGAGACACTCACTGAGTGCTGTATTTTTCATACAAAAGAAGTGGCAGTACTTTAAGTGGTTTATTGTACTTTGCACTTCTTAAACTTAAAATAAATCACAACTTCTTTGATAAAGAACTTTATTTTTTAACACATTCATCATAAATGAATGGTGTTTCTTTGATATAATTGTGTCAACCCCAGCCATAGTTATATAACTACTCTAGCATTCTATAACTACCCAACCACAGTTCTATAACTACCTAGTTGACACATTATGGTAGTTATAGAACGATTGTACCCTTTGATCCGCCCACACAAAGTACAATAAAGCTTTAGTATTGCACAGAAGGACAGCACATGCACAATCATGGTTTAAGTGCAACTTCGCAGTTGTAACATTACTTATAGCATTGGTTAGAATTAATGCCAATATAACTATTTAGCTATTTTTGTGCATGAAAAACAAGAAATGATCCATCATAGTTAGCTGTGATGACGAATAGAGCAAGGCACCGATTATCGGACACATACTATTCTCGTACGACTCTACAGTAGAAACTAAAAGACTTCAGAATAATCCAATGGCACCATCGTGTAGGCCAACATGAGAGGTACTTGCATACCAATTTTGAAGCTGATAGGACAAACCATGTTGGAACTATGACCAAGTAAAGAGTGGTGTCCGTTAATCTAGATTAATGGACGAAACTATCAATCGACGAACAACGTCTGCCTGAAGGAAGACAACCAACAATTAGATCATCAAACACCATCTATTACAACAGTAAGAGGTACTCTTGGTAACAGCTAAATCTTGTAGTTCTGCAGCAACTACACATGCAGTTTGGTTTACATAAATATCTTTTAAAAAATTCGGACGCATATTCGAGTTAGCTATTGCTATAACTATAGCTCTAGCTATATAAATTAAGGAATTAGCTAGCTAAAGATAGCTAGATAGCTACATTGGTTTACAATTAAGCAACAAGGAGCATTTAAACCATAAAAATAAAGTATTTTTGCCATAATCACAAAGTTTCTACATTTGATGCATTAATTAGCTGTATAATGGAGAAAGTATGCCTTTCATGCAAAAATTGGCAAAAATACTTCGTTTTATGATTTAAATACGTCTTTTCGCTTAATTGTAAACCAATGTAGCTATCTAGCTAGCTATAGCTAGCTAATTTCGTAATTTTTATAGCTCTATAGTTATAGCAATATCTAACTCGAATATGCGTCCGAATTTTTTAAAGGTATTTATGTAAACCAAACTGCATGTGTAGTTGCTGCAGAACTACAAAATTTAGCTGTTAGCAAGAGTACCTCTTGCTGTTGTAATAGATGGTATTTGATGATCTAATTGTTGGTAGTCTTCCTTCAGGCAGACGTTGTTCGTCGATTGATAGTTTCGTCCGTTAATCTAGATTAAAGGACACCACTCTTTACTTGGTTATAGTTCCAACATGGTTTTTCCTATCAGCTTCAAAATTGGTATTCAAGTACCTCTCATGTTGGCCTACACGATGTTACAATTGGATTATTCTGAAGTCTTTTAGTTTCTGCTGTAGAGGCGTCCGAGAATAGTATGTGTCCGATAATCGGTGCCTTGCTCTATGTGCATAATATTATAATGAATGTCGCCTACGCATACTTTTTTGACGATTGTCAGCCAGGTGGTGAGAAAGCTTGGATCTTATTGAAACTTCTGTCATAAACCTACTACTCATCCACCTTTATCAACATACCGTGAGGATGGGTTGGCTCTTTTTATCTTGGTTGGTACATCAAATCAAACGCGCAAATTGTCGCAATTTTTTCTGTTCAATCATAAAAGGCAGCCCTGTGAGAAGACTGTAGCTCAAGCTTGACTTACTTTAATATATACATTTAAACTATAATAGTATCAGAAGATATCCATGTTGTTACCAAGTTTCGGGAGACGTTCCCTAGAGCGCACGAATTCCACAAAATAAATAATCCATCACGAGAATTACAAGATCGGGTTTCTCTTGTAAGAACAGAATAAAATTTCAGGTTTAATGGTGGATCGAGCCCAAGTAACACGCCACAGTAGTTTAATTATTAAATTTCAAAAGTAGATTTTGACGTTGCGGACCCTATCTTCAGGCGAAAGATCAGCATTCGCGAAGATTTGCACATAGTAAACATAACCCTTTATACGGTAGCTGTCATGCCACCCATGGTCCTGTCAAGAAAAAAATTGTCCGCCCGAAAAATTTTATCCTAGGACAAAAATTTTCAGTGATCGTGTTAAAATTTTTTGAAAATTTTTGTCCGCCTGGTCAGACCTGTCACGCCGCAGATAGTCCCCGCCTCAAATGGTCCGGCCGGACCAACCAAGGCGCCTCAAGTGGTCCGGCCGGACAATGTAAAGTTGCCACAGTCGGTCCCTCTCTGCCATAGGTGGTCCCCCACAACAATACGCGTGCATATAGCGCCAGGAAGTATCATCTTCTGAAATAAACTGTTTAACACGTTGATAGCACTGAATTCATCACGACGCCCGCTTCATCACAGCAGGCGTTATTAATCGCTCCTGCAAAACATCTGAGAAACCAACACATCTTTTGAGCAGGCTAAGATTGTACATGAGTGCAGAGCAACTACTTAATTTTAATGACATTAGTGAAGATGCAATTTTAAGGGCTGATATGAGAAAGGCCCGTGAGGACATAGGCATTGCATTACTTGCAAACTCAGGTATTTTTGTACCACTAGCTAAATGTTGTTCAATATAGTATAGTTAAAGCACTGCCGCGAGTATGTACGGGAAATACGTATACAGCACGAGGGTGTGTGTCGAGAGGTAAATACAGCACGAGGCGTAGCCGAGTGCTGTATTTACCTCGAGACTTCCCCCGAGTGCTGTATTTTTCGTACATGACGAGCTAAGGCGGTGCTTTAACTGTTATATAGTATTTCTTTGCAGACATGACGAGCTAAGGCGGTGCTTTAACTGTTATATAGTATTTCTATGCTAGGTAGTTCTTCCCGCAAAGTTTAGTCCATGCATGTGTTCCGCACGGATGCGTAACTTGCCCGGTTGCATAACCGGACGCCGGTTACGCAACCGGCCGTCCGGTTGCATAACCGGGTGTCCGGATGTGTAACCTGTGAATCTTAACTGTCCTGTTACGCAACCGGGCAAATAGCTTACCCGGTTGCGTAACCGGGCAAATAGCTTGCCCGGTTGCGTAACCGGGCAAATAGCTTGCCCGGTTGCGTAACCGGGCAAACAGCTTGCATGCCCAGTTAAACCTGACATATAGCTTGACCGATTTCCTAACTCGAAAGTATATAGCTAATATAACTGGCGTCACTGTGGCGCTCAACTGCCACCCCTCGTAGTCACGCGAACCAGATCACTTTTTTCTCCCTACCCAATAGAAAAGAAACAAAGCGGTCTGGCTCGCCAGACCATAGGCGTCGGAGCCATGGTCCCCACAGAATTTTAAATGTATTTTGGCCCCCTCACTTTTGCAATTTTTCCAAGACTATTAAGTCCATATATAGCTGCTATATAGCCTATAGCAAAAGCTTTCCATGCAGTACGCATCCGGACAGCTTGCCCCGTTGCATAACCACGGAAGCATAATAGTTATACTGCTCTTGGAATATCTTCTCCATGCATGCATGGCCAGTTAGCTATATATAGCTGTACAAAATGATAGCTATACTCAGTTTAGGCGCTCAAGTTACGAATCCGGACTATCTAGCTAGTTGTCCGGTTGCGTATACTGCATGCATGCACTAGCTATGAAGATAAATTAGCTAGCTAGCTACAGTACTTAGCTATACCACGCTGCTTGTACATATTTTGAAATGACTTCTCCATGGTCGGCCAATTAACTAGCTCTAAATGATTTTTAGCTTTAGCTATCCAGTTACGTATCTGGACAACTACGTAGCTTAGCTACCCGGTTGCACAACCACGCATGCATGCATGTAATAGCTAGCTATATAGTTATATTACATGCAGACAGGCAATATTGCATGCAGACAGGCATGCAGGCATTGCTATATATCCGGCCAGTGTAGCTACGTAGTTGTGATTTTCAGTTATTCAGTTAGCTACACAACCGGGCAACTTGCCTAATTAACTGCTTGCATGGTTGATGCATTAAAATTGCTGGAAAGGCTTTCCGGTTGCTGATCATTGCTTCGTGCAAAACAGCTAATCAGCTATTATACATATATAGCTAGCTAGTTTAAACTTCATGAGCTGCCGCATCATATGTAATCAAATGTTATACAGTACTGGCTTCTTCAACAACTAAAAACATCTATATATATATAGCTCAATCAAATTCCAGTATAGCCATTAAATTCTGCAGAGTAGCTAATCCGTTTTAATGCAGTGATGTCGCTTCCAACTGGTTGTATACTGATGATCACCTCGATAAGTTTCGATTTATTATACTGGAAAGTAGTACTCAACCGCGGTCTGTAATCTTCAAGGTTTGAAGCAAGAGCTTCCACTAATAATTGCATGTTTGTTCAGCACGGAGTTCAGCACTCGAGACCATGATCTGAGTTACTAATATAGTGTATGTATTCAGTCATCCGGTTGAGTAACTGGATGCCCGGTTGATTATCGGGACATCCGGACAACGGTTACGCATCCGTGCGGAACACATGCATCGACTTAACTATACTTTTTTCAATCATATAAATTAGCTATATCGTTTAGCTAGCTAAAGCGCTTGGCTGCATGTGCTGAGAATTGCAATTGATGAAGAACTTCGCGGGAAGAACAGTCAATACATAGCTATAACTATATAGCTATACATTTTTTAACGGCAAACAATGCTGAATCATGGGGGACCAACTATGACAAAGGGGGACCAACCATGGCGCCATCGTTGGTCCGAGGGGACCATCTGCAGTGCTGTAAATGGTCCGGGAGGACTAGCTGCAGCTGCCATGTGTGGTCTGGGGGGACCAATTTTTGGGGGACCTGTCTGGCAGCATTTTCCTCGGCATTTTCAGTGCCGCTGGCTGCATGTAAATGTTGTTTTCCTACTGTTTTACATGTTTTATAATCTGTTTCATCATACACCTAGGATGATTTCTGCGAGATTTCTGGTTCCTAGGCCTAGTCTAGCGACTCGTCGGGCGACTCCTGCATGGGGCGACTATAGAGACAGCGGCTATGAGCAACTAGACTATCATGCACTGGCATGAGCTAATTAGCCAGTTATGTTTTCTGATAAAATATAGCTAGTGTACTTACAATTGGCGAATGGACTAGCCGGTACATGCATGATTTCTTATATTAGCTATGTCTCAGAGCGTATAGCATACAGGCTAGTGAAATTACCTCCTGCATTATACAAACGGATTTTCCATCGGTTGAACGGAGTGAAATAGCTATAGCTAGATGGCTTTCACCACTGGTATCTAACAGCATAGTTACGTGATTAGTTATATCACGGCAGGCCGTGTGAAAGTTGCACATTCTTTGTGCAGAACCGCGGCTATATATATAGAGCAAGGCACCGATTATCGGACACATACTATTCTCGGACGCCTCTACAACAGAAACTAAAAGACTTCAGAATAATCCAATGGCACCATCGTGTAGGCCAACATGAGAGGTACTTGCATACCAATTTTGAAGCTGATAGGACAAACCATGTTGGAACTATGACCAACTAAAGGGTATAGTGTCCGTTAATCTATAAATTAACGGACGAAACTATCAATCGACGAACAACGTCTGTCTGAAGGAAGACAACCAACAATTAGATCATTAAATACCATCTATTACAACAGTAAGAGGTACTCTTGCTAACAGCTAAATCTTGTAGTTCTGCAGCAACTACACATGCAGTTTGGTTTACATAAATATCTTTAAAAAATTCGAATGCATATTCGAGTTAGCTATATTGCTATAACTATAGCTCTGGCTATAAAATTAAGGAATTAGCTAGCTAGATACCTGCATTGGTTTACAATTAAGCAACAAGGAGCATTTAAACCATAAAAATAAAGTATTTTTGCCATAAACACAAACTTTCTACATTTGATGTATTAATTAGCTGTATAATGGAGAAAGTATGCCTTTCATGCAAAAATTGGCAAAAATACTTCGTTTTTATGATTTAAATACACCTTTTCGCTTAATTGTAAACCAATGTAGCTAGCTATAGCTAGCTAATTTCGTATTTTTTATAGCTAGAGCTATAGTTATAGCAATATAGCTAACTCGAATATGCGTCCTAATTTTTTAAAGGTATTTATGTAAACCAAACTGCATGTGTAGTTACTGCAGAACTACAAGATTTAGCTGTTAGCAGTACCTCTCGCTGTTGTAATAGATGGTATTTAATGATCTAATTGTTGGTTGTCTTCCTTCAGACAGACGTTGTTCGTCGATTGATAGTTTCGTCCGTTAATTAATCTATAGATTAACGGACACTACCCTTTAGTTGGTCATAGTTCCAACATGGTTTGTTCTATCAGCTTCAAAATTGGTATGCAAATACCTCTCATATTGGCCTACACGATGGTGCCATTGGATTATTCTGAAGTCTTTTAGTTTCTGCTGTAGAGGCATCCGAGAATAGTATGTGTTCGATAATCGGTGCCTTGCTCTATATACCAGATATAGTGTGACTGCATGCATGGATTTTGGTTTACTGCGACCCCTATATATAGGGGAGCTATACGCGTTATAGCTCGACTCGGCTACACCGACATGCATACGTACATGTCATCAAGATTACGTAATCAAAATTATAGATCACGTAATCAAAATTATAGATCACATGATCTCTAAAATCTCTTAACCCATAATGTGTTTAGAACTAGTCGGTGCGCGGTTATATTTCCCTGCATGGAGGATGATGAATACGAAGAAGGAAGATTTGGATGCAGAGAAAGAAGAGACCTCGGATTTGGTTGATGCAGTTTACGAATACCTGATGAAAAAGGAATACCCAAAAGACTACACGGCCACAAAAAAGCGACAGATCATATGAAAACTTATCAATGGGATTTGTCAAATTTTTTACATTTTATGAAGAATGTTTTACACAGTAGATAAGTACAGTAATTGCAAAACAATAACAAATTCTTTGATGATTCTGTGCCATTATATCACTAAATGAGCTAGTAGACGTGGAATTTAAACTTCAAACCAATCCAGCTTCTGTCATTCCCCATAGCAAATATATACAATCTTACACCATTTTATAACTTAAGAAAATGCACTCACTTAACCTTTGCCAATGCCGATAAATTTGGTATCACTCGATTCCTTATGAATTACTCTATTTAATGCCGACCGTACCTTTTTAATAATCGCTAAGGTTACCGAGTAATGGCGCTTTTTAATTAGAACGCGATTTTTGTTTACTAAATGTATTGCAATTTCTATTGCGTAAGTTGCTACTCTTAACTGTTTATAGCAAAAGTGCACTGTGTTAATGCTTACCAATAGTCTTAATTTTATTATAAAAACAAAATGGAGGGTTTATAGTTTATAATTCCGTCCGTACCTTTTTATAATCATTCTTTGAACTAAAGTTAGGGATAAAAGCATGCGTTACAAAAGTTTTGTCTCCATAGGGCCCTGTATATTTATTTTACGGGTAATAATTATTTGTAACAAATATAATGTATGGCAAATTTGACAAATGTTTTGATATGTAAGGAAAAAAAGCAGAAAAGCTTAGAATCGAAGAAGGAGAATTTATCTACATTTCAAATAATGGGAATGTATAGCATATACTGCCAATTAGCTAATGCAGTGGCTATCACTATTTCGCGATTTATAACTAGTAGTTCTCTATAGCTATAGCTATCTCCAGCATTAGCTATACGTATACTTGCATTGTACATGATTTTACATTTCCATGCAGAGAGTAAAATATGTGCAAGATCAAAAAGAGCAAATGAGAATTGTGACCTGCTGTCATTCAGATATTACATCAGGTCATTTAGGAATTGCTAAGACTGTAGTAAGGATCAAAGAGCGATATATGTGGAAAGGTATTGTTCAGGATGTGAAAGATTTGGTCAGTTAATTAAACACAACAGGCAGTAAATAGCTGTAAATTTGCATTTACATTTTATAGATTTCAAGATGTGATCAATGCCAAAGAATGAACAGAAAACTATTAACATCATATCCAGAATTGCGCCCCATACCAGTCCATTCCCCTTGGCATCACATTGGGATGGACTTCATTGGGCCTATCAGTCCCATTTCCAACAGTGGGAATCGTTTCATCCTGACTCTGTCAGATTATTTCAGCAAATGGGCTGAGGCAGTCCCCTTGCCAACAAAAGAAGCCACAGGTGTTGCTGCAAGTTTAATGAAGGTATAGCTACATACCTATATATAGCTACACATATATAGCTATAATATTTGCAATAATATATTATAGATTTTTATGAGAATGGGGCTCCCTCGACTCCTGACAACTGATCAAGGGAGTGAATTCAAGAATGAAATTGACAAACAAATGATGAAGCTTTTAGGGATAAAAAGGATCTTCACTACCCCATATCACCCACAAGTCAGTTTAAGATATAATAGCTAGCTAGCTATTATGTTTAATGCATATACACTGTACTACTGGATTAATTAATATTATTAGCTAGCTACATATAGCTACAACTTCCTTATAGCTAACTACTTGTGTACATACAACTTATGTATATGTACATACATTAGGCAAATGGACTTGTTGAAAGATGGAATCAGACTTTAAAGAACATGCTAGTGAAGTTTGTTGAAGACAAATGAGAGGAATGGGATAATGTACTAGATTGCTGCATATTTGCATACAATACATCCAAACATGCCTCTTCATTGTATTCCCCCTTTGAAATAATGTATGGGAGGAAAGCAGTGTTGCCAGTAGAATTCTCTGCTGATGAAGATAATGTTGTGCCAGAAAAACTTCAGGATGCTCATGTAAGCATTTAATTACTTAGTAGCTAATTAGCTATGTTGCAGTGTATGTGTGTATAATAATTATTAGCTATAGCTGCATACAAATCAATAATTCTAATGCATATATGCAGTTG
Organism: Spongia lamella; assembly: GCA_963930835.1. Classification (NCBI taxonomy): domain Eukaryota; kingdom Metazoa; phylum Porifera; class Demospongiae; order Dictyoceratida; family Spongiidae; genus Spongia; species Spongia lamella. The sequence goes on along the minus strand of OZ005750.1, from coordinate 5,111,546 downwards.
GGTGAACATATTGCTTGTCTGACACTAAAGAGACAGGAGCTCTATGATCAGGTTAAGGAGAATATAAAGGAAGCACAGAAAAAGCAGAAGGAAGTATATGATAGGAAACACACAGATCCACCCAAATTTGCAGCTGGTGCAATTGTTTTAAAGAAAGGTTTCCGTAGGAAGAAGTGAAAAGGAGGTTGTTTGGATCACAGATGGATTGGTCCTTACAAAATAGTAAAAGATGTTGGAAAAGGCTTCTATTCCATTCAAAATGTTGAGAATGGAAAAAGCCTGCTCGAATCCATGGAATCCACTTGAAACCATACAACATCCCAGCTGAAACACCTAAACCAGATAAACAGGATAGCTCAGACGAGTCACATCAAGACCAAGGACATGAGAGCAGCCATAATTATAGCTACTTATCTGATGATAGCAGCTCAGCCAGCTCTATATCTAAAGCAAGCACAGAAGCTAATGTCATAAAAGGCACTAAAAATGAAGTTCAGTCTCTAGATGCTCACATTAACCACATGAAATCACCTTCCAACGAAAGATCCATATTTCAGCAATTCAGTCCTCAGGCTTATGACCATGCAGAATTCTCAAACAATGAGCGTGACAATGCTTTTGTTGCTTCAGATTTGCACGACTGCTCTGATAACATAGAATTTCAGATTAGTCTACACGATTCAAATCATAACCAGTTCATTTGCAGTACTTTGTTTGAAGGTTATGGATACTTTCCATCATTTGTTCCCATCTATCCTAAAACTCTGTTAGAAATTTCACCAATCAAGCATGTGTCACTTCAGAGCAGTGAAAATGAAGGTATGTAGCTATACGTACATGCATACTGTAATTTAGTAATAAATTGCAATACAGTACTACATAGCTAGATAAATTACCATTAGCTATACTATATGTTTATAATTATCACTCTATTGGCTACAGCTCCGAAGGCAAATGTCAAAGGAGAGAAATCATCCCAGCCAATTCCTTTTCAGAATGTATGCAGAGGTAAAACTGAGACATCATAATTTTAGTTTATATACCTATCTCCCATAAGCACAAAAGCTTTTTTTACAGTTACAATAATAATTATAATTGGTTTATTTTTATAGAAAAGAATGCTGTTGATTCTATACTGGATCCACCTTTATTGCCTCATAAAAGACGACTGAATTTTGAGAGTGGACCTCTAAATGAGAAGGAAACAAAGCAACCTGCTGCAAAAAGAAAACGGAAGCTTATTCAGAAATCTCATATTAAGGTAGCTATTAAGGTGCCTTATAATTATTTAGTGCATTCATGATGCTGCTATATTATGTATACATAGAGTGAAAGTGGGAAAACTCATGATTTCATGATGACAACAAAGGTTTGCACAAAAGTGTGAATCTAATATTTTTCATGTATAGCTAGGTACTATATATTATAGACTGCCAACAGCAATGGTGATCCTACACGGCAGTCCCATGCTGAAAAACATGTAGGATAAGTTCATTTAATATGCTAGCTACATATATATAGCTATAGCTAGCTAGCTATGCATGTTACACTATGTATGTATCTGTATGGCTACGTATGTGTACACATGTCAACACAGATCAACAAGGCTACCGATGATCATAAACTTAAGACAACTGGTACCATTTTACATAAGCCAGCAGCAATAGCAAGACAAGTGGAGGTATGTAGTTTGCTATATAGTTTAGCTATGTATAAATAACCTAGCTAGCTCACTAGGTTCAGATAGTTTGTACAGGAATCAATTATGTACTTTAACTTTTATAGGATTCTACAAAATCAAAGACAAATTTTCCTAAAGCCCTCAATTCAAAAGGCAACGATAAACATGTACAGGTACGTATACATACATATAATTATTACGTATACCTAATAATCTTATTCTCTGTTGGATACAGGAAGTACTCCAAAGAATATGGCAAACTCAACCATCTTATACCATCAAAGTGAGAATCGATGACTATTCAGTTCATCATGGTAGTTTCCATACATTGAAAAGGGGTCGTTTTGTCAATGATGAGGTAATTAAAGAAAAGGCTGCAATTTGCCAACTACCATTTAATACCTATAGATCATTCACGGATACCTGAAGCTACTTGCAAGTATTCAAGGGAACAGCTTCGTGATATTATCTACTGTATTGATCAGTATCATTAATCGAGTAGCTACTGTGAAGGATTATCACTTAATGTCCAGAGTAAACGTGGTATTATAATATTATGTAAATTAGCATTTTAAATATACAGCAGGAAATTAGTGCACAGAAGTATGTCATACACAGTAAAATTGAAAAGTTATATGTACTCAATATGGTAGAATTAATCTCTTCAATATGGGGTTATTGTACCATTATGTCAGTTGGTTTGACTGTCCTGGGTAGAATTAATTAATAAGGTAATTTTAAACTATAATGGGTACTGTAACCTATGTTGTATATAGATATGGCAACCATTATTCAATGTGTATATATTTAACTCTCCAATACTTCTTATATAACCTATTTAGTGTGTAAAATATAACCAACTGATGATCGTTTTTACCTATATTCATGCATGTAACTATAAATCACTTTTAGGTTGACATAACCATGCTATCTTAGCATATTCTATCAATCCATACTGGTAAATTTATGTTTGCGGTAGATTATGCTGACCACACAAAGTTAAAATAACGCTTGGAAGTTATATTAATCATTATAGCTTAAATTAACCAGTGTTCTTATTAAGCAAAAGCAACAACAAAAAGTGGCAGTAACTCAAAATGGTAAAACAAACAAATTATACAATGGTTGTTTTAATTATCAAGGTTCAAGCAACCATTAAATGATTATCTTAACCGATATTAGTGGTTGTCATAACCACGCATTATTGTATACATCTCATGACAAATCAAACCCACTATCAATCACAACACATTCAAAAGTACGTTACTTATACATTGTGATAACCTTATATAAATAGGTATGTTGATTACTTATGTATATTGTATTTGTTGTTGTTGTTATTATTGTGTATTGCTATATATAATAGGGTAGATTTGATCACCCTTACAGGTTGTTGTAACCATTATAATCATGGTTGATTTGACCACTCACAGATTAGAATATAGTCCCATTCATTTTATTAATTTTATCTGTACAGTATCTAGTTGAAGTTACTAAAATATCAGTTGCAGTTACTAGAAACAAACCAGTTATTATTACCAGTGTATATTTATTTTTACCTGCTTATATAGGAGTTATTTTAATTAAAACAAAAAGAGTTGGATATAACCACATTGTTTGAAGTTACTTACAACAAACCATACTGGTTACTGCAACTGTCATATTAAATAGTTGCTAATACCAACATACCAAAGAGATATTATAACCAAAATTTTGGGTCATCTGAATTACAGGTAAAACAACCAAATTTTTTGGGTAGATATAAACTTTTTATTTTACTGTGTAGGATTGTATAATCAAAACCGAAGCCACTGGATAGCCATTGTAAGTTACTGTATGCAAAAGTTTTGGGGCATATAGCTAGCTAGCAAACTATAGCTATAGGTTAATTTTCTTTTTAACATAATAATTAGCTATAAATTATATCTTCACAGGTTCTCAATTTGGAAGACAAATTATTTTACTTTTTGGATCCTTTTGGCCCTTCCAGAGCTGTAAGAGGAGCTTTCACAGCATTGAAGTTGGTACCTACATAACTAATGGGCACTATTGTATACATTTGTATGGCCAACAGGAGATATTTCAAAGATAGAAGTAATCAAATTGGGAAGAGATAATATCACTCTTGATGGATACCAAATTGTGCAGTTGAAGAGTTGCATCCAATTTGATGGTGTTAATTGTGGTGTAATTTGTTTAAAGGTATATTATAGCTACTCAGAGTATGCATAGCTTACATACCAATGTACATAATAATATGAATGTATATAATTATGTATATACATAATATATAGCTAGCTTATAGCTATTATAGTTGTATAACCATGCAATATATACATATTTAGATGGTTGAACAGCTTCTGGTGCATGATAATCAATTAGTTGATGAGCAGTTGTTGATTCAAATGAATCCAGATGTATGTCGAAAGGAGATCGGAGTTACACTACTAGCACATTCTGGTATATAATAGCTATAGCAAATAGTTACTCATTGCATGTTTTCTCATGCACATACAGTTGATATGCAAGAAAGATGTTTATTGTGTGGTGGCTCACAAAGCACAGTAAAGACATCCCATTGAGTAAGTGAAAAGTATAATTAAGTGCATTTACCATTATTAGCTACATGCTTGTATTATGTAGATCCAATGTGATAGGTGTGATGGAAGGATCTGTTTTAACTGTAATGATTTAAACAGTGAGGATATTACAGAGTCGTTAAATTTTAACTGCCCTGAATGCGCCAGTCATACTGAATAATTTGATTGAATATACATAGCTATAACTTATATCTATGATTGCAACTTAATTTTATGTATTTATTACTGCAATATTATTTTATGTTGATACGTAACTATACGGTAGCTGTCCATACACATAATAATTATGAAGGTTAACGTTATTGTTTTATAAAAATATTAATTATATATATCCATATAATTACACTGATATACGTGTGCATGAGTTTATTGTGAATTGAGAGCACTAGAATATTTAGCTGTACAGCTATAGCTAGCTGGCAGATAATCTATTATAGCTATATGAGCCTATATTTATATTTTTATCCTAGGATAACATTTTGTCCTTTTATTTTAGGACAAAAATTTTATCTAAGACAAAATTTTTCAAAAAAATTTATCCTAGGATAAAATTTCCTGAAAAAATTTATTCTAGGACAATCCTAGGACAAAAATTTTCAGAAATTTTTCTGAAAATTTTTGTCCTATGTGAGGTAGGACAAAATTTATTTGGGTAGGACAATTTTTTTCAGAAAATTTTTGTCCTAGGACAAAATTTTTCAGAAAATTTTTGTCCTAGGACAAAAAACCCATAGGATAAAAATTTTCGGAAAAATTTTATCCCAAGGACAATTTTTTAGTAGGACAAAATTTCTTGCCATATATGGTCCCACCGGACCAAGTATGGCTGCCACCAGGACCATCTATGGCGCCATAGGTGGTCCCCCTCTCGAAAATCATCCAGGCTCGTTCATGATGATCCTCCGTGTCTCATATTGCACAGTTCAGTCTCTTGCAGTCATGTTTCAGTTCGCTGGCTTCGATTATTGCATGCCAGAGGTAGCTAGCTCTAGATATTGCTTAACATGCATGCACGGCCGAATATGCATGCGTGCATGCATGCATGGATTGTACGCATAATGTATCGTTATAGATATCGTTATACGCCTGCTTACTTGCAATTGCCTGTATATCCATGCATGCATGTAGATGCAGCGATAATGGCTAGCTATATAGACTAGATGTTATTTTGTTATGTATCTATGTTGCAAAGTTGAAAGTTTGATTTTATATATAGACTAGCTATACAACCAACTTTAGCTGGCCAATTAGCTAAGTCTTTTAAGTCTAAAGTAGCTAGCTATATATAAAGTTTGTAATACGTATCTTGCATGCATGCATGAAACACCTTGGGAAACACCTCCTATAACTATAGAGTTTATGCTTGCAATCATAATCGATGAATTATTCCTGCATGTCACTATTCCCAGCACTAAAGAACTGCAAAGAAGACTAAACCTTTTAAGGCTATCTTGCATAGACTGATTATAGATTCGCACTGCATGTAGTTATTGTTTTCTTATACATGAAGCCCAATTTTAGTGCCGTTTTATGCATGGATATATCTAGTCATAGCATTCTTTGCAGCTAACCATCTAGCTAATATCATAGAGCGATCATGCTGCATGCTTAGTTTGCAAATGCAAAAAAGCTTGTGGCCATTATTCAACTTCCGTACACTCCGTAAGACTAACTTCATCCATAAGCTTAAGCTTGTCACCAGTGGCTTTAACTTGCTTCTATATAGCTCTCATTTTCTAGCTAGGCTATAGCTTAGTAGCTATTCCACTTACGCCTTGCAGGACAGTGAAAAAACCTGGAGGGAACACTTGTAGCAAGGCGGACCATCTGTGGCAGCCATACTTAGTCCGGGGAGACCATCCATGGCAACAAAAATTACCACAAATGGTCCAGTGGGATAAGTTTTGGTGGGGACCATCTGCGGCGTGACATAGCTCCTTTTCGCATGTTGATCAAGAAATTGCTAGCAACGGCAGTCTGAAAAACTTGCTGTAGCAATCCTCTATTATATGTATATTCAAGTCTTGCAAAAATTCCCGCCATTTTTGATAGTTTTTAAACCTAGTTTTGCAGTAAAAGTTTGACAACTCTCCATATATAGGGGGCGGGTGGGTGGGGGGTGGGGTGCGGAGGAGGAGGAACAAAAAAATGTCTCAAAACACAATAAACAGTTTCAGGCATTCAACCTTGAGATACAGACATATAGCTAGCATTAAAACATTCATCAGACTTGAATATAAATGGCAGGGACGCCATAATCACGGCCATACTAATTATATTTTATTACAGACACCATCGACGAAGAGAGATGTAGCCATAAAATGCCCTATCTTTCTGATATATACTACTAGCTACTTTTTCAATTGATTGTAGCTACTTAGTATAGATATCAGACTTTTATACTTAGTTTGAACACATAATAATGTACGCACGTGATAAAAGTTGTCACTACCCTGACATGGTATCAATTGCTATGTATATTTTAAGCATTTTGAGCATTTTCCAGCTATTGAAAAATTTTAAAAATTAAATTTTGCTGCAAACCACTGTGAATATGTGTGAAACTGGTCACAACAACATGACTTTCACCACTGTTGAGCAAAAAATTGCATGGGAATACCTTGAGGCATACCTGAGATACACTGATTTTGCATAAAACAGCTTATTTTAAGCATTTTGAGCACTTTCTAGCTATAGAAAAATTTAAAAAATTAAATTTTGCTGCAAACCACTGTGAATATGTGTGAAACTGGTCACAACAACATGACTTTCACCACTGTTGAGCAAAAAATTGCATTGGAATACCTTGAGGCATACCTGAGATACACTGATTTTGCATAAAACAGCTTATTTTAAGCATTTTGAGCACTTTCTAGCTATTGAAAAATTTAAAAAAGTAAATTTTGTTGCTAACCACTGTGAATATGTGCGAAACTGGTCACAACAACATGACTTTCACCACTGTTGAACAAAAAATTGCATGTAAATACATTGAGGCATACCTGAGATACAGTAATTTTGCTTAAAACAGCTTAACACAGCCTATTTTAAGCATTTTGAGCGCTTTCCAGCTATTGAAAAATTTAAAAAATTAAATTTTGCTGCAAACCACTGTGAATATGTGTGAAACTGGTCTCAACAACATGACTTTCACCACTGTTGAGCAAAAAATTGCATGGGAATACCTTGAGGCATACCTGAGATACACTGATTTTGCATAAAACAGCTTATGTTAAGCATTTTGAGCACTTTCTATCTATAGAAATTTTTAAAAAATTAAATTTTGCTGCAAACCACTGTGAATATGTGCGAAACTGGTCACACCAACATGACTTTCACCACTGTTGAACAAAAAATTGCATATAAATACATTGAAGCATACCTGAGATACAGTAATTTTGCTTAAAACAGCTTAACACAGCCTATTTTAAGCATTTTGAGCGCTTTCCAGCTATTGAAAAATTTAAAAAATTAAATTTTGCTGCAAACCACTGTGAATATGTGTGAAACTGGTCACAACAACATGACTTTCACCACTGTTGAGCAAAAAATTGCATGGGAATACCTTGAGGCATACCTGAGATACACTGATTTTGCATAAAACAGCTTATTTTAAGCATTTCGAGCACTTTGTAGCTATAGAAAAAATTAAAAAATTAAATTTGCTGCAAACCACTGTGAATATGTGCGAAACTGGTCACAACAACATGACTTTCACCACTGTTGAGCAAAAAATTGCATGGGAATACCTTGAGGCATACCTGAGATACACTGATTTTGCATAAAACAGCTTATTTTAAGCATTTTGAGCACTTTCTAGCTATAGAAAATTTTAAAAAATTAAATTTTGCTGCAAACCACTGTGAATATGTGCGAAACTGGTCACAACAACATGACTTTCACCACTGTTGAACAAAAAATTGCATGTAAATACATTGAGGAATACCTGAGATACAGTAATTTTGCTTTAAACAGCTTAACACAGCCTATTTTAAGCATTTTGAGCGCTTTCCAGCTATTGAAAAATTTAAAAAATTAAATTTTGCTGCAAACCACTGTGAATATATGTGAAACTGGTCACAACAACATGACTTTCACCACTGTTGAGCAAAAAATTGCATGGGAATACCTTGAGGCATACCTGAGATACACTGATTTTGCATAAAACAGCTTATTTTAAGCATTTTGAGCACTTTCTAGCTATAGAAAATTTTAAAAAATTAAATTTTGCTGCAAACCACTGTGAATATGTGCGAAACTGGTCACAACAACATGACTTTCACCACTGTTGAACAAAAAATTGCATGTAAATACATTGAGGCATACCTGAGATACAGTAATTTTGCTTAAAACTGCTTAACACAGCCTATTTTAAGCATTTTGAGCGCTTTCCAGCTATTGAAAAATTTAAAAAATTAAAATTTGCTGCAAACCACTGTGAATATGTGTGAAACTGGTCACAACAACATGACTTTCACCACTGTTGAGCAAAAAATTGCATGAAATACCTTGAGGCATACCTGAGATACACTGATTTTGCATAAAACAGCTTATTTTAAGCATTTTGAGCACTTTCTAGATATTGAAAAATATAAAAAATTAAATTTTGTTGCAAACCACTGTGAATATGTGCGAAACTGGTCACAACAACATGACTTTCACCACTGTTGAACAAAAATTTGCATGTAAATACATTGAGGCATACCTGAGATACAGTAATTTTGCTTAAAACAGCTTAACACAGCCTATTTTAAGCATTTTGAGCGCTTTCCAGCTATTGAAAAATTTAAAAAATTAAATTTTGCTGCAAACCACTGTGAATATGTGTGAAACTGGTCACAACAACATGACTTTCACCACTGTTGAGCAAAAAATTGCATGGGAATACCTTGAGGCATACCTGAGATACACTGATTTTGCATAAAACAGCTTATTTTAAGCATTTTGAGCACTTTCTAGCTATAGAAAAATTTAAAAAATTAAATTTTGCTGCAAACCACTGTGAATATGTGTGAAACTGGTCACAACAACATGACTTTCACCACTGTTGAGCAAAAAATTGCATTGGAATACCTTGAGGCATACCTGAGATACACTGATTTTGCATAAAACAGCTTATTTTAAGCATTTTGAGCACTTTCTAGCTATTGAAAAATATAAAAAATTAAATTTTGTTGCAAACCACTGTGAATATGTGCGAAACTGGTCACAACAACATGACTTTCACCACTGTTGAACAAAAAATTGTATGTAAATACATTGAGGCATACCTGAGATACAGTAATTTTGCTTAAAACAGCTTAACACAGCCTACTTTAAGCATTTTGAGCGCTTTCCAGCTATTGAAAAATTTAAAAAATTAAATTTTGCTGCAAACCACTGTGAATATGTGTGAAACTGGTCACAACAACATGACTTTCACCACTGTTGAGCAAAAAATTGCATGGGAATACCTTGAGGCATACCTGAGATACACTGATTTTGCATAAAACAGCTTATTTTGAGCACTTTCTAGCTATAGAAAATTTTAAAAAATTAAATTTTGCTGCAAACCACTGTGAATATGTGTGAAACTGGTCTCAACAACATGACTTTCACCACTGTTGAGCAAAAAATTGCATGGGAATACCTTGAGGCATACCTGAGATACACTGATTTTGCATAAAACAGCTTATTTTAAGCATTTCGAGCACTTTCTAGCTATAGAAAATTTTAAAAAATTAAATTTTGCTGCAAACCACTGTGAATATGTGCGAAACTGGTCACACCAACATGACTTTCACCACTGTTGAACAAAAAATTGCATGTAAATACATTGAGGCATACCTGAGATACAGTAATTTTGTTTAAAACAGCTTAACACAGCCTATTTTAAGCATTTTGAGCGCTTTCCAGCTATTGAAAAATTTAAAAAATTAAATTTTGCTGCAAACCACTGTGCATATGTGTTAAACTGGTCACAACAACATGACTTTCACCACTGTTGAGCAAAAAATTGCATGGGAATACCTTGAGACATACCTGAGATACACTGATTTTGCATAAAACAGCTTATTTTAAGCATTTTGAGCACTTTCTAGCTATTGAAAAATTTAAAAAATTAAATTTTGTTGCAAACCACTGTGAATATGTGCGAAACTGGTCACAACAACATGACTTTCACCACTGTTGAACAAAAAATTGCATGTAAATACATTGAGGCATACCTGAGATACAGTAATTTTGCTTAAAACAGCTTAACACAGCCTATTTTAAGCATTTTGTGCGCTTTCCAGCTATTGAAAAATTTGCAAAATTAAATTTTGATGCAAACCACTGTGAATATGTGTGAAACTGGTCACAACAACATGACTTTCACCACTGTTGAGCAAAAAATTGCATGGGAATACCTTGAGACATACCTGAGATACACTGATTTTGCATAAAACAGCTTATTTTAAGCATTTTGAGCACTTTCTACTATTGAAATATATAAAAAATTAAGTTTTGTTGCAAACCACTGTGAATATGTGTGAAACTGGTCACAACAACATGACTTTCACCACTGTTGAACAAAAAATTGCATGTAAATACATTGAGGCATACCTGAGATACAGTAATTTTGCTTAAAACAGCTTAACACAGCCTATTTTAAAAATTTTAATCGCTTTCCAGCTATTGAAAAATTTAAAAAATTAAATTTTGCTGCAAACCACTGTGAATATGTGTGAAACTGGTCACAACAACATGACTTTCACCACTGTTGAGCAAAAAATTGCATGGGAATACCTTGAGGCATACCTGAGATACACTGATTTTGTATAAAACAGCTTATTTTAAGCATTTCGAGCACTTTGTAGCTATAGAAAAATTTAAAAAATTAAATTTGCTGCAAACCATTGTGAATATGTGCGAAACTGGTCACAACAACATGACTTTCACCACTGTTGAGCAAAAAATTGCATGGGAATACCTTGAGGCATACCTGAGATACACTGATTTTGCATAAAACAGCTTATTTTAAGCATTTTGAGCATTTCTAGCTATAGAAAATTTTAAAAAATTAAATTTTGCTGCAAACCACTGTGAATATGTGCGAAACTGGTCACAACAACATAACTTTCACCACTGTTGAACAAAAAATTGCATGTAAATACATTGAGGCATACCTGAGATACAGTAATTTTGCTTAAAAGAGCTTAACACAGCCTATTTTAAGCATTTTGAGCGCTTTCCAGCTATTGAAAAATTTAAAAAATTAAATTTTGCTGCAAACCACTGTGAATATATGTGAAACTGGTCACAACAACATGACTTTCACCACTGTTGAGCAAAAAATTGCATGGGAATACCTTGAGGCATACCTGAGATACACTGATTTTGCATAAAACAGCTTATTTTAAGCATTTTGAACACTTTCTAGCTATTGAAAAATTTAAAAAATTAAATTTTGTTGCAAACCACTGTGAATATGTGCGAAACTGGTCACAACAACATGACTTTCACCACTGTTGAACAAAAAATTGCATGTAAATACATTGAGGCATACCTGAGATACAGTAATTTTGCTTAAAACAGCTTAACACAGCCTATTTTAAGCATTTTGTGCGCTTTCCAGCTATTGAAAAATTTGCAAAATTAAATTTTACAGCAAACCACTGTGAATATGTGTGACACTGGTCACAACAACATGACTTTCACCACTGTTGAGCAAAAAATTGCATGGGAATACCTTGAGGCATACCTGAGATACACTGATTTTGCATAAAACAGCTTATTTTAAGCATTTTGAGCATTTTCTAGCTATTGAAAAATATAAAAAATTAAATTTTGTTGCAAACCACTGTGAATATGTGTGAAACTGGTCACAACAACATGACTTTCACCACTGTTGAACAAAAAATTGCATGTAAATACATTGAGGCATACCTGAGATACAGTAATTTTGCTTAAAACAGCTTAACACAGCCTATTTTAAGCATTTTGAGCGCTTTCCAGCTATTAAAAAATTTAAAAAATTAAATTTTGCTGCAAACCACTGTGAATATGTGTGAAACTGGTCACAACAACATGACTTTCACCACTGTTGTGCAAAAAATTGCATGGGAATACCTTGAGGCATACCTGAGATACACTGATTTTGCATAAAACAGCTTATTTTGAGCATTTTCTAGCTATAGAAAATTTTAAAAAATTAAATTTTGCTGCAAACCACTGTGAATATGTGCGAAACTGGTCACAACAACATGACTTTCAACACTGTTGAACGAAAAATTGCATGTAAATACATTGAGGCATAACTGAGATACAGTAATTTTGCTTAAAACAGCTTAACACAACCTATTTTAAGCATTTTGAGCGCTTTCCATCTATTGAAAAATTTAAAAAATTAAATTTTGCTGCAAACCACTGTAAATATGTGCGAAACTGGTCACAACAACATGACTTTCACCACTGTTGAACAAAAAATTGCATGTAAATACATTAAGGCATACCTGAGATACAGTTATTTTGCTTAAAACAGCTTAACACAGCCTATTTTAAGCATTTTGAGCGCTTTCCAGCTATTGAAAAATTAAAAAATTAAATTTTGCTGCAAACCACTGTGAATATGTGTGAAACTGGTCACAACAACATGACTTTCACCACTGTTGAGCAAAAAATTGCATGGGAATACCTTGAGGCATACCTGAGATACACTGATTTTGCATAGAACAGCTTATTTTAAGCATTTTGAGCACTTTCTAGCTATAGAAAATTTTAAAAAATTAAATTTTGTTGCAAACCACTGTGAATATGTGTGAAAATGGTCACAACAAAATGACTTTCACCACTGTTGAGCAAAAAATTGCATGGGAATACCTTGAGGCATACCTGAGATACACTGATTTTGCATAAAACAGCATATTTTAAGAATTTTGAGCACTTTCCAGCTATAGAAAAATTAAAAAATTAAATTTTGCTGCAAACCACTGTGAATATGTGTGAAACTGGTCACAACAACATGACTTTCACCACTGTTGAGCAAAAAATTGCATTGGAATACCTTGAGGCATACCTGAGATACACTGATTTTGCATAAAACAGCTTATTTTAAGCATTTTGAGCACTTTCTAGCTATTGAAAAATTTAAAAAATTAAATTTTGTTGCAAACCACTGTGAATATGTGCGAAACTGGTCACAACAACATGACTTTCACCACTGTTGAACAAAAAATTGCATGTAAATACATTGAGGCATACCTGAGATACAGTAATTTTGTTTAAAACAGCTTAACACAGCCTATTTTAAGCATTTTGAGCGCTTTCCAGCTATTGAAAAATTTGCAAAATTAAATTTTGCAGCAAACCACTGTGAATATGTGTGAAACTGGTCACAACAACATGACTTTCACCACTGTTGAGCAAAAAATTGCATGGGAATACCTTGAGGCATACCTGAGATACACTGATTTTGCATAAAACAGCTTATTTTAAGCATTTTGAGCACTTTCTAGCTATTGAAAAATATAAAAAATTAAATTTTGTTGCAAACCACTGTGAATATGTGTGAAACTGGTCACAACAACATGACTTTCACCACTGTTGAACAAAAAATTGCATGTAAATACATTGAGGCATACCTGAGATACAGTAATTTTGCTTAAAACAGCTTAACACAGCCTATTTTATGCATTTTGAGCGCTTTCCAGCTATTGAAAAATTTAAAAAATTAAATTTTGCTGCAAACCACTGTGAATATGTGTGAAACTGGTCACAACAACATGACTTTCACCACTGTTGTGCCAAAAATTGCATGGGAATACCTTGAGGCATACCTGAGATACACTGATTTTGCATAAAACAGCTTATTTTGAGCATTTTCTAGCTATAGAAAATTTTAAAAAATTAAATTTTGCTGCAAACCACTGTGAATATGTGCGAAACTGGTCACAACAACATGACTTTCAACACTGTTGAACGAAAAATTGCATGTAAATACATTGAGGCATACCTGAGATACAGTAATTTTGCTTAAAACAGCTTAACACAACCTATTTTAAGCATTTTGAGCGCTTTCCATCTATTGAAAAATTTAAAAAATTAAATTTTGCTGCAAACCACTGTAAATATGTGCGAAACTGGTCACAACAACATGACTTTCACCACTGTTGAACAAAAAATTGCATGTAAATACATTAAGGCATACCTGAGATACAGTTATTTTGCTTAAAACTGCTTAACACAGCCTATTTTAAGCATTTTGAGCGCTTTCCAGCTATTGAAAAATTAAAAAATTAAATTTTGCTGCAAACCACTGTGAATATGTGTGAAACTGGTCACAACAACATGACTTTCACCACTGTTGAGCAAAAAATTGCATGGGAATACCTTGAGGCATACCTGAGATACACTGATTTTGCATAAAACAGCTTATTTTAAGCATTTTGAGCACTTTCTAGCTATAGAAAATTTAAAAAATTAAATTTTGCAGCAAACCACTGTTAATATGTGTAAAACTGGTCACAACAACATGACTTTCACCACTGTTGAGCAAAAAATTACATAGGAATACCTTGAGGCATACCTGAGATACACTGATTTTGCATAAAACAGCTTATTTTAAGCATTTTGAGCACTTTCTAGCTATTGAAAAATTTAAAAAATTAAATTTTGTTGCAAACCACTGTGAATATGTGTGAAACTGGTCACAACAAGATGACTTTCACCACTGTTGAACAAAAAATTACATGTAAATACATTGAGGCATACCTGAGATACAGTAATTTTGCTTAAAACAGCTTAACACAGCCTATTTTAAGCATTTTGTGCGCTTTCCAGCTATTGAAAAATTTGCAAAATTAAATTTTGCTGCAAACCACTGTGAATATGTGTGAAACTGGTCACAACAACATGACTTTCACCACTGTTGAGCAAAAAATTGCATGGGAATACCTTGAGGCATACCTGAGATACACTGATTTTGCATAAAACTGCTTATTTTAAGCATTTTGAGCACTTTGTAGCTATTGAAAAAAATAAAAAATTAAATTTTGTTGCAAACCACTGTGAATATGTGCGAAACTGGTCACAACAACATGATTTTCACCACTGTTGAACAAAAAATTGCATGTAAATACATTGAGGCATACCTGAGATACAGTAATTTTGCTTAAAACAGCTTAACACAGCCTATTTTAAGCATTTTGAGCGCTTTCCAGCTTTTGAAAAATTTAAAAAATTAAATTTTGCTGCAAACCACTGTGAATATGTGTGAAATTGGTCACAACAACATGACTTTCACCACTGTTGAGCAAAAAATTGCATGGGAATACCTTGAGGCATACCTGAGATACATTGATTTTGCATAAAACAGCTTATTTTAAGAATTTTAAGCAGTTTCTAGCTATAGAAAAATTATAAAAAATTAAATTTTGCTGCAAACCACTGTGAATATGTGTGAAACTGGTCACAACAACATGAGTTTCACCACTGTTGAGCAAAAAATTGCATTGGAATACCTTGAGGCATACCTGAGATACACTGATTTTGCATAAAACAGCTTATTTTAAGCATTTTGAGCACTTTCTAGCTATTGAAAAATTTAAAAAATTAAATTTTGTTGCAAACCACTGTGAATATGTGCGAAACTGGTCACAACAACATGACTTTCACCACTGTTGAACAGAAAATTGCATGTAAATACATTGAGGCATACCTGAGATACAGTAATTTTGCTTAAAACAGCTTAACACAGCCTATTTTAAGCATTTTGAGCGCTTTCCAGCTATTGAAAAATTTAAAAAAATTAAATTTTGCTGCAAACCACTGTGAATATGTGTGAAACTGGTCACAACAACATGACTTTCACCACTGTTGAGCAAAAAATTGCATGGGAATACCTTGAGGCATACCTGAGATACACTGATTTTGCATAAAACAGCTTATTTTAAGCATTTTGAGCACTTTCTAGCTACAGAAAAATTTAAAAAATTAAATTTTGCTGCAAACCACTGTGAATATGTGTGAAACTGGTCACAACAACATGACTTTCACCACTGTTGAGCAAAAAATTACATTGGAATACCTTGAGGCATACCTGAGATACGCTGATTTTGCATAAAACAGTTTATTTTAAGCATTTTGAGCACTTTCTAGCTATGGAAAAATTTAAAAACTTAAATTTTGTTGTAACCCACTGTGAATATTTGCGGAACTGGTCACAACAACATGACTTTCACCACTGTTGAACAAAAAATTGAATGTAAATACATTGAGGCATACCTGAGATACAGTAAATTTGCTTAAAACAGCTTAACACAGCCTATTTTAAGCATTTTGAGCGCTTTCCAGCTATTGAAAAATTTAAAAAATTAAATTTTGCTGCAAACCACTGTTAATATGTGTGAAACTGGTCACAACAACATGACTTTCACCGCTGTTGAGCAAAAAATTGCATGGGAATACCTTGAGGCATACCTGAGATACACAGATTTTGCATAAAACAACTTATTTTAAGCATTTTGAGCACTTTCTAGCTATAGAAAAATTTAAAAAATTAAATTTTGCTGCAATACACTGTGAATATGTGTGAAACGGGTCACAGCAATATGACTTTCACCACTGTTGAGCAAAAAATTGCATGTAAATACCTTGAGGCATACCTGTGATACACTGATTTTGCATAAAACAGCTTATTTTAAGCATTTTGAGCACATTCTAGCTATGGAAAATTTATAAAAATTAAATTTTGTTGCAAACCACTGTGAATATGTGAGAAACTGGTCACAACAACATGACTTTCACCACTGTTGAACAAAAAATTGCATGTAAATACATTGGGGCATACCTGAGATACAGTAATTTTGCTTAAAACAGCTTAACACAGCCTATTTTAAGCATTTTGAGCGCTTTCCAGCTATTGAAAAATTTAAAAAATTAAATTTTACTGTAAACCACTGTGAATATGTGTGACACTGGTCACAACAACATGACTTTCACCACTGTTGAGCAAAAAATTGCATGGGAATACCTTGAGGCATACCTGAGATACACTGATTTTGCATAAAACAGCTTATTTTAAGCATTTTGAGCACTTTCTAGCTATAGAAAAATTTAAAAAATTAAATTTTGCTGCAAACCACTGTGAATATGAGTGAAACTGGTCGCAACAACATGACTTTCACCACTGTTGAGCAAAAAATTGCATTGGAATACCTTGAGGCATACCTGAGATACACTGATTTTGCATAAAACAGCTTATTTTAAGCATTTTGAGCACTTTCTAGCTATGTAAAAATTTAAAAAATTAAATTTTGTTGCAACCCACTGTGAATATGTGCGAAACTGGTCACAACAACATGACTTTCACCACTGTTGAACAAAAAATTGCATGTAAATACATTGAGGCATACCTGAGATACAGTAATTTTGCTTAAAACAGCTTAACACAGCCTATTTTAAGCATTTTGAGCGCTTTCCAGCTATTGAAAAATTTAAAAAATTAAATTTTGCTGCAAACCACTGTGAATATGTGTGAAACTGGTCACAACAACATGACTTTCACCACTGTTGAGCAAAAAATTGCATGGGAATACCTTGAGGCATACCTGAGATACACTGATTTTGCATAAAACAGCTTATTTTAAGCATTTAGAGCACTTTCTAGCTATAGAAAATTTTAAAAAATTAAATTTTGCTGCAAACCACTGTGAATATGTGCGAAACTGGTCACAACAACATGACTTTCACCACTGATGAACAAAAAATTGCATGTAAATACATTGAGGCATACCTGAGATACAGTAATTTTGCTTAAAACAGCTTAACACAGCCTATTTTAAGCATTTTGAGCGCTTTCCAGCTATTGAAAAATTTAAAAAACTAAATTTTGCTGCAAACCACTGTGAATATGTGTGAAACTGGTCACAACAACATGACTTTCACCACTGTTGAGCAAAAAATTGCATTGAAATACCTTGAGGCATACCTGAGATACACTGATTTTGCATAAAACAGCTTATTTTAAGCATTTTGAGAACTTTCTAGCTTTGGAAAAATTTAAAAAATTAAATTTTGTTGCAAACCACTGTGAATATGTGCGAAACTGGTCACAACAACATGACTTTCACCACTGTTGAACAAAAAATTGCATGTAAATACATTGAGGCATACCTGAAATACAGTAATTTTGCTTAAAACAGCTTAACACAGCCTATTTTAAGCATTTTGAGCGCTTTCCAGCTATAGAAAAATTTAAAAAATTAAATTTTGCTGCAAACCACTGTGAATATGTGCGAAACTGGTCACAACAACATGACTTTCACCACTGTTGAGCAAAAAATTGCATTGGAATACCTTGAGGCATACCTGAGATACACTGATTTTGCATAAAACAGCTTATTTTAAACATTTTGAGCACTTTCTAGCTATGTAAAAATTTAAAAAATTAAATTTTGTTGCAAACCACTGTGAATATGTGCGAAACTGGTCACAACAACATGACTTTCACCACTGTTGAACAGAAAATTGCATGTAAATACATTGAGGCATACCTGAGATACAGTAATTTTGCTTAAAACAGCTTAACACAGCCTATTTTATGCATTTTGAGCGCTTTCCAGCTATTGAAAAATTTAAAAAATTAAATTTTGCTGCAAACCACTGTGAATATGTGTGAAACTGGTCACAACAACATGACTTTCACCACTGTTGAGCAAAAAATTGCATTGGAATACCTTGAGGCATATCTGAGATACACTGATTTTGCATAAAACAGTTTATTTTAAGCATTTTAGCACTTTCTAGCTATAGAAAAATTTAAAAAATTAAATTTTGCTGCAAACCACTGTGAATATGTGCGAAACTGGTCACAACAACATGACTTTCACCACTGTTGAACAAAAAATTGCATGTAAATACATTTAGGCAAACCTGAGATACAGTAATTTTGCTTAAAACAGCTTAACACAGCCTATTTTAAGCATTTTGAGCACTTTCAAGCTATTGAAAAATTTAAAAAATTAAATTTTGCTGCAAACCACTGTGAATATGTGTGAAACTGGTCACAACAACATTACTTTCACCACTGTTGAGCAAAAAATTGCATGGGAATACCTTGAGGCATACCTGAGATACACTGATTTTGCATAAAACAGCTTATTTTAAGCATTTTGAGCACTTTCTAGCTACAGAAAAATTTAAATATTAAATTTTGCTGCAAACCACTGTGAATATGTGTGAAACTGGTCACAACAACATGACTTTCACCACTGTTGAGCAAAAAATTACATTGGAATACCTTGAGGCATACCTGAGATACGCTGATTTTGCATAAAACAGTTTATTTTAAGCATTTTGAGCACTTTCTAGCTATGGAAAAATTTAAAAACTTAAATTTTGTTGCAACCCACTGTGAATATTTGCGGAACTGGTCACAACAACATGACTTTCACCACTGTTGAACAAAAAATTGCATGTAAATACATTGAGGCATACCTGAGATACAGTAAATTTGCTTAAAACAGCTTAACACAGCCTATTTTAAGCATTTTGAGCGCTTTCCAGCTATTGAAAAATTTAAAAAATTAAATTTTCCTGCAAACCACTGTTAATATGTGTGAAACTGGTCACAACAACATGACTTTCACCACTGTTGAGCAAAAAATATCATGGGAATACCTTGAGGCATACCTGAGATACACTGATTTTGCATAAAACAACTTATTTTAAGCATTTTGAGCACTTTCTAGCTATAGAAA